>JAIGNY010003294.1:750000-762500 GCA_020152595.1 Chiridota heheva | reverse complement strand
GTAAAGTGCTAATGCGAACAGAAAATGTGAGTACTTTAACAACTTTGATAGGTAACTAAACAATCAAATTATGTTTACACTTAATCAACCAGATGCTTCATCTTGCAAGCGGGAATGTTAAGCTTAGTACTTTCTATAGTTCAAGTATACTGTGATAAAGTCTGCTGTACACAAAAAAGGTTCCATAGAAAGCACATCTTACAATGTTACAATTTCCTCTCATAAATCTATTTCAAGCTATCTCACACCACTCATGCCTCTCTCTTACAACCTTCACTCTACAGTTCCTTCTTACTCACTGCCTGAGTTTTTCAATATCCACCACTTTCTAACAGCTAATCAATAACACTCAAGTCCTTTATCAAATTCTGCTTCCTGCTTTCTCTATAAGCCGACGACCTTAGGGGAAGCTTTACAACATATACTATAATCAACTCTTTAGTATCTGAAAACTGGAGTCAATATAGTAGCCGGCATAGGTTTCATTTGATGACAACCGTTTTATGTTTACATGCAGTCAGTGTGTATACATTTTTAAATGTTCAAATATACCAAATATATTTGAATGCATTTAGATTTCTAACAGACAAAAACATGATTAAATAAGCAAATTTATGTTTAGAGGTGAAATGTTTAGTCCGTTTGAAAACTTAATTTGAAGGATTACGAAGTATTCATTACTTCTATGTTTATCTGTTTATAGAGCAAAGGTTAATCCACAAGAGCTTGCCCCAGTTATTGTTCTGCAATTAGTAATTGTAGAAATCTACACAAATACCATGTAAAATATACGCATTTGGCAAATACAACGTTCCTCGGATATTTAGAAAAGCGATTGCCTAGACCCATTTTAGAGTCGATGGGGCGTTTTTGTGTATGCTAGTAAAGTTACATGTTTTAACTGTCACACAAAATCTACAGATTGTAACTAAACCAATCATATTACAAGCGTTATATTTGTTACGTCAAACACAAACTATGACACTTTAACTGTCACTGTTGTACTTTTATTCTTGTAAAAAAGGATCATGTGTTGAAATACTTATTTGTATCAAATAAAGCAAACAAACCTGGCTGTTAAGTGTTAATGGGAAACGAAAATGTGAGTACTTTAACAACTTTGAGGAGTACGCAAACAATCTAATTATGTTTAACACTTAATGAACCAGATGTTTCATTCTGCAAGCGAGAATGTCAAGTTTTCTACTTTCTATAGTTCAAGTATACAATAATCAAATATATGATATCAGAAAACTCAAGTCAATATAGCAGCAGAGGCTTTGTTTGATTACAACAGGTTTATATTTATCAGCAGTCAGTGTATATACATTTCAAAAAAATTGAATGATTTAGATTTTAAACAGACAAAGACGAGAATAGATACATACATTTATATACATACATACATAGATGTGAATGTGTTTAGTCCGTTGAAAACCTTAATTTTAAAGATTACGAAGTATTCCTTACTCCTATTGCTTCTGGAACAAATGTTCATCTAAGAGCTTACCCCACTTATTGTTTTCCACTTATTGAAAAATATTTAACTAGAAATCTACAGACTACAGTAGACGATACAGTCTACTGCAAAGAAATTTTGTAATGCGGCTTTACCTATTTAATTCCTATTATTCAAATTTAATATGGACCTTCATTTTATTTCCAATCTTTTGTCTTCAGTGTTATTATAAAAAAAATCGTCCATTTGAAATTTGTCGAAACAGCAAAAGTATGACGAATGATTCATGATGGGTAATGCTGTTTGATAGCGACCCCCATTAATTCCTAATTTTTTTAGGATCTGAGTAATCCTAAAAATCTGAGGCCTCTCCCGACTGGTCTTTTGGTATTGAAATATGACGAGCGTTAAGCTCATTTAGAGTGGTATCATGGTCTGACATGCCAGTGTTCGATGCCGTGTAAGTACTGTACATGCTCACTCCCTACAATATCGTCAGTAGATGCAAGCAGTAAGAAAATTCATTTTCAATTTGAGGAAACTACTGAAGGTACTTTCCTTTAGCTATTTGAATACTAACCCAAATCGTCCTTGTTTTACTGCCAAAGGTAAAGAGCTCAGCGATTCGCTCCTACTGCCCTAATCTCTGCTTTCTGACCCCTCCTGGATACTTATATCTTAATCGTAAAGAAATTTTCCAGTTGAACAGATATTAACAATTATATTAATCCCAAGAAGAGAAACATAAATTGCCAGACGGAGGAATATGAAACACGACACCTCTCTGAATAAACGAAAGATAAACATCAGTTAACTATTGCTAGAATTATGCTGATGAGTTATATATTTCATCATATATTTCATCATATATTTCATTGTATATTTCATTTCATTACGTAGCCACCAATCCTACCCACAGTATCTGATACAGACGATCTGTAATCCACATTTGCATAAAACTGGTTATAGACGTAAGTTTTAAAATTAATTCAAATTACACTCTTAATAAAAGGGGTCATTTTTTACTAGAAAAGTGTCACGTTTGACCCCGGGTATGGAGTCAACTATCCACCAACTCGAAAGAATAAAAAATGACCCCAATGAAGTGGTTGCTTGATCTACCTAGAAAATATAGTCAGAAACAGTCCCAATTATAGTGGTTTAAATATGGCCCTTTTATGGAGTCAACTATCCACCAACTCGAGAGAAAAAAATGACCCGAATGAAGCTAGTGGTTACTTGATGTAACTAAAAACAGTTAGTCAGAAACAACCCCAATTATAGTTTTAAAAATGACCCTTTTTGTTAGAAATAACCCCTTTTATGTTTTATATATTACTTTAGGTAGCTAAATAAATTGTAAGGAGACAAAGTGTTGCACTTTTCCCATTTACAATGATAGAAATACTTAATTATGACAGAAGCTTCAGAATGCTTGGAAAACAAAATGACAAGCCAATATGTTGGCCGATTATATGTAATAATTGACTTGATTTCAACAGAAAATTAGACTAAATGGCAATCCCACTGCTCCACTGTCACAATTTGTTTGTGGTGGTTGGTTTCTTTTTTAATGCTCTATCATATATATATATAAATCAAATTAAAGTGCTTAACTTCACCGTAGGTCTCCATTAAACAAACACAAAGAAAACACTACAGCACACTAAGTACAAATCCGACGTCACAATATGGTTGTATATTGCAAAAAGTGAATCTTTAATGAATACACACTTGGATAAACATTGTAGAATCTTTCAATGGTTTGTTGGTCAACAGTTTTCACAATATATAGAGTTTGGAAAAATAGCCTTTATCTTAAAGAGTTGGTTCAGTGGTGAATCATATCCATTCTATATGAAAGAGGACTTCAAAAGAAACACAATGGTGAAGGAAGCATTGCAAAATCTTATTCCCATAAGGAGATAATCAAGTTTAACGCTTAGTATCATTTCTGTAGAAACAACTGAAATCAGACTAGTTGTGATGTCACAGCCTCAGATTCCTCAAAGTCTTTATGTATTTTAAAGAAAGCTTATTTAATTCTTTCACTATTTAAATTATTTTCCCTTAAACTTTCTTCAGGAAGTATATCATAAATGCCCTTCCTAGATTGAGTTTTATTACTTTTTTGATGATAGTTTTTAAGCCACAAAATCGCAGGACAAAAAATGATAGAATACATAACGACTTTTAGGAATCTAAGGCTATGACATCACAAGTCTGATTTCAGTCTGGTTTCTACACAAATGATACCAAACTTTAAACTTAGATATCTCATTAACGGAATAAGGTTTTTTGAATGTTTTTTATACCATTTTGTTTCTTTTGAAAGCCTTATTTATATAAGATAAATATGCTTCACCAATGAACTAATCCTGTGAGCACTGATTAAGCCCAACAAGCATTTGAAGTGTTATCCGGCCGATGTTGCGCAGCAATGTACGAAAAGAGAGTACACTAGCACTAAGATAAAACATTTCTGATATCATTCATTCGATTTGCAAATTCTAATGAAAAATGATACACATTAATCCATGTAAACTGCTTAAAAGTCACGGCTTTTCCAAAATATTGCCAAAGTAATTCAAATTTACCATCACAGAAATATTCCCATGTTTTGTCGTAATCTTTTATAAGAAAGAAAAAAATATCATTAACAATTTAGTACAAAAATCATGTTGATATGTTTTTCCTACCAGGAGATATTCAAATGTTTGGAGTCAGGCACAAACAAAAAATGACATCAATAAACAAATATGACAACAGCAACACGCTCAGTATGACATCACAGCAACACATTCTCTCACAAACTTGATTTATTTCATTAAAATGTATCATCCTTTTTTATTAGTAAAACCTGCTAGAAAAATAAATTGATGAAAGTTATTTATTTATATACATCGTCAAATATACCGTATCCTACTTCAATAACTTTGGAAAATTGTTTTTAATCATACAGAAACAACCAATTAACATTCAAAAAAATACATAAAGATTTGCAATGGAATTGCCTCTATGACATCATCAAACACGAATTAATCAAACTGTACTAAAACTTTAAAATGCAATTGAGAAATCTTTAAAAATCCATATCTCCTGAACAGAATATGATATCAACCTGATTTTTGTACCACATTGGCTCTAAAAGTATGTTTTTTAAATAATATTGTACAAAACCATGGGAATATTTCTTTAATTGTTTTTCCTACAAGTGTCCAGTCCAACACAATGGAAGCTAGATCCACCACCTTCAAAAGGCTTGTTTTGGGGTATAACTTTCGTCTCATGCACCGACCTTGTTCAGTTGCCATTCTCTCGAGAACATGAAAAAAACTGCTGTTTCCTGTCGTTATGATCCAATATTTAAATCGTTGTGAAATTTAATTCCAGCCTGAGGGTAAAAAGAAAAAGTTGAAAAATCCTCAAAGATGTTTTAGAAGGGTTTGTAAATATACATGATGCTTCATATCATAAAACAGTAGCTTTACATATTTTAGGAAATGTGAATCTGTCATATCACTTTTCTTATATACCCTTTACAGCTTTAAACTAAAATGTATCTTTTATCAGCCTAATACGATTTTGAAAATCGAACTACATTTCCAAGTGTGGGATGGCGGTATCATTTTCCAGCAAATTTTAGTACATAAATTGCTACTACCACCAAATTACAGGTGTTTTTTAATGATATTTGACATCTCCATTGTCTGTTTTGCCTACATTTAGCATCCACATTGCCCAAAATTCCACATTTCCTAAGAAAAATCAGCAATCATTTTCTAATTCAGTGGTAACTTTAACAAAAGATAGTTCCATAACTATATTTGCCAAGTGACATTTATACTTTTTGGTTTACATTTTTTTTTGTGAACTGACTTATATTGCATCAGAATCATCGGGTATACAGCACCCCTCCGGTTTACAGCAGCCCCCCCCCCCCACCCCACCAGAATAACATCATTCTGATGCAATTTCTCACATATTCATCCCATTTCATTAAAGTAAAACAGTTACCTTCTCATTAAATGATACATATCCTAATGCCATCTGTCACCAATGTTGCCCTCTCTGGCATAATTCTTGCGTAAATTGGACCGATTCTTGCACGCTATCCTGATTCCAGCTTTCTCACAGACCCAACTAAAAAAGATAAAAATATGCCATCAAAGAATACTTCATGTAATGAAATACTACATGCTTACTAAAGATACAATATGTATCTTTATTGGCGAAAAGTATATGCAGAGTAAGTGAGTTAAACAAAATTATTAGACTTACAATAGCATAATGAAAAACACATCATTTTCAGATGGGTCTGAGCGAATATCACGGACATGCAGAGCTAATTATTGATATTAGAAACTCTTTTTATGCATGAACTTGCAAACTGAAAATACTGTAAACAAGGTCAAGGACTTCTTTTCATTAGGAAGTGGGACAAAATTCAACAATGGCTTAAATTGAAAGCTTGGGGGAGATGATTGTGTTTTTATAATCCACTTATTTCAATTTGATCATGAGCAAAGCCGAATCTTGGGTACAAATACCTCTTATTAAATATATTGATTGATATTTAATAGTCATTGAATAATTAGATGTATCAATTAGATAAAGGTCTCAAACAAACTGTTGTATTCAAGTTTAACATACTGTACGTTTTCAAAATAGCTTTAAATTTTCCCTTTTATTCAACATTTGGAAGGAATCTGTCTTACAAGTTTTGGGAGTTCATGACCTAGGCGGGAGAGATTTAAATCAAGAAGGAAACTTTAAGAATAATTGAGGTTGTTCATATGCAGCCTATTACACTACGTGCCCATACGGTTGACTGTGTTGCACTTGTTTTTCATCAATCTGTATCTTCAAATAATCTTATTAAATGCTATCTCTTGAAACAAACTGTGAATCGGATGGTAAATAATAATATTCAGAAAAACACACATACAAGTAATAGAATATAGGCCACACTTGAAATGGCACCCATTTAGGGGTCATTAGTGTTAGGCTGCATAGAAAAAACCTCAAATTTTGTTGAATTGTGATTCTAATTTAAAACTCTTTGCATCCTTGATCATGAAACTCTTTGAAATGGCAAGATATTGATCCCTATGGCTGCCATTTCAAGTGTGGCATATATCTTAACAACGGATATTAATTAGAGAGCTAAATTTTCTGATTCAATTGTAACATTAACATTTTATCTGAATCGATTTCTGTTCAATATTTTCTTTGATTGATTGGGCAGTTTTAAGATTTATAGAAAATAAATTTTACCATCATCCAAGCTCTTACCAATACCATGATCAGCCATCTGTCCACTCAAACCTTTATTAGACCTACGTTTTACTACCTAGTATATCTATCAAATGGTGAAAGAAAATGATTTTACGGTCAGTTGTGGGGTTCCGAAATCTCAATTCATCTTCTGTTTCAAATTTCATGAGCTCGATTACAAAAAAAAAACAAAAAAAAAAACTTAAATTTCATTGAACGTATTATAATTGTACAATAGGGAAATTTTAGAAATCCTATGGGCCGCACTAGAAACACCAACCATAGGGATCATTAACGTTAGGCTCCCCGTGCAGTATCCGCACCACGGGAAATTCATTCCTACAAAAGTGCTCCTTGCCTACCCGTACTTAAGACTCCAGATAGTCACGATTATCGATAAAAAAATATTAAAGATTAATACCCACCTCCTGTCTGCCTGTATTCTGAAATTTTCTGTCTGCTGTCGCAAGTGATTGCTTCGCAAATGGTCGCAAGAGGTGTGGTTTAAAGAAAACAAATTCGTTTGAGTGTTACGTAAAATCCATTGAACGGTTGTTTTAACTGACGATTACTACAAAAACCGTTTCTAAATGGCATGTCAGTATTAAGAAGCATCGATTATAAACACACGTACACTATGGTGTACGTGTGTTGTGTGTGTGTGTGTGTGTGTGTTATGGGGAGGGGGCTGCATGGGGCCATATTGTTCCTCCACAAACAAGGGGCATTGTCTTCAAAACTGTATGTAGGCCTATTTCTCTGTCTATTATACAGACAGAGAAGCATAGCAGAAGTAGTAATGGAACATTCATGTACAAAATGTTTTGACGCAAAAAGAATTACAAATTACATTTTCCTTTAATTTACGACACTATGAAATAATCACTAGGTACAAAACAAAATAATATTTCGGCCTAGCGTATCATGAACTACTCTTGCTACCTGTCCGAGAACGTTTTCATTTAAAAGATTCAAGATTGAAACACTTTGCACTTACATGTCTTCCTATGAAAGTCACTGTATATTGCAGCTGAAATTGTGTTTATGTACAGTTTCTGAGTGTGAATGTTTAATCTTCCCTTTTTGTTTAATCTTTATTTCATCTCTTTAAATTTCAATTGCAAATCTATCTTAATTACAAGAGGACTTTAAAAGAAACAAAATAGTGAAGAAAGCATTCTAGAATATTATTCCGTCAAGGAGACATTTAAGTTTGAAGTTTGGTATATTTGTGTAGAAACGATTCCTCAAAGTCTTTATGTATTCTATCACATTTTATCCTGCAATTTTGTGGCTTAGGAAACCATTGGATAGAAAATTAGTAAAACAAAATCTAGTAAGGGTGATTATAATCTACCACCTGAAGAAAGTTGAGGACAAGTATTTCACATCAACAGTTAAATATATTTTCTTTAAATTAAAAAAACATTTGTTAAAAATGTGATGATGAGGCCGCCAACCTTCCTTAGTAGAGTTAGTACATATCGTTTATACACAGATAAGATGATACGATCGAGCTTTAAACTCATCCATCTCTGTAACGGAATAAGATAATGAAAAAGTGTATACAGCTTTTATTTTAGATTTTAGTTCCTCTTTCATATTAGATGCACTTGATTGACCACAGATGTAATCTTTTAATAAATACACACTATAAAGCTTCTAAAAAACCTATAAGATTCGCGCCGCCACGGAAAATCACGGAAAATTATAGGACTAAATCATTTTCCATCCATTATGTGTTGAAGTGCAATAACTCCTCAGCAGAATAAGATATACTAACATGGTTTTTACCAGTGCGTGTTTTTTTAAATTTTAGTTCTTTATCACATTTGTTTCATGGGATTATTCCTTTTAAATTTAAACCAATACTCGCAACCAGGCTCTTTTAATGTGACGATATATCCTTTGAGACTTTGTCTAATCTGCTAATGTTGACAGTAATTGAGTGCGACAGACTAACTGATAAAGTTTACACTAATATCCACGGCTCAGCGGCATTGATTCCTATATATATATATATATATATATATATATATATATATATATATATATATATATATATATATATATATATATATATATATATATATATATATATATATATATATATATATATATATATATATATATATATATATATATATATATATATATATATATATATATATATATATATATATGTATATATATATATATATGTATAAATATATATATATATATATATATATATATATATATATATATATGTATATATATATATATATATATATATATATATATATATATATATATATATATGTATATATATATATATATACACATATGTACACATATATATATATATATATATATATATATATGTATAGATATATACACATATATGTACACATATATGTATATATGTATATATAGTCCATATTATATATATATATATATATATATATATATATATATATATATATATATATATATATATATATATATATATATATATATATATATATATGCGCTTTTAGTACTGTCGATTCTAGTCCATATTCCTGTAAGTTCACTCACTGTGTGATAAGATACCTATACTTAAACAAAGCTTCAAGAAAAACAAGATTGGGATTCTTAGCCTTTTTCACATTATTTTGGATTACTTACTGTATTAATCACTGTAATCGAAGTGCAATTTTATGGACTTATCTGCTCACGTATGTTGACAGCAAATGATTAATCACTTGAAAATATCAATGAGACTTTTACTCGCTCCTCATAATGAAGTCCAAATCAACCCTTTTGGTTGATTACAAAGTTGACATTGTGTGCCATTTAGCTTATTAGAACTGTGAAATGGAAGTCACATGACACAGTAAACAAAAGTGAAAAGCAGTAGTTGACTTTTTGATTTGTAATCGTCATCTCTTGCAAAGGGCCGTTTATCATGTCGAGATTGATGACGTTTATCACGTGATTGGTGAGCAAAAGGGAGATTCATTCTGAACCAAAAGGTCTAGTCATAAGAAGAGATGATAATACTTATATGGAGGAACATCTTAACAGTTGCCGCTGATCAAAACTCCAGATTTTGTAATGAATGTGTAATCTTTGAGGTTGTAATTTCAAGGCATGCATGCCCAGGGGATGATCTTTGTATAAATCTGTCCGTTTTGTTATCCGATTATTTCAGAACATCTCTTCCATGACCTAGCGCATAAATTCTATAATTTCTCAATCATATCATTGGGCAGAACAATGTAGAACAGTGGATTTAGCATACTGAATCTGTAATCAACAGATGCCATCATGAATATACATTTGATATTGAATAACTACATAAATTAATTATTAGTACGATACAATAAACAAAAAGGGAGAAATAATCGTTGACTTCGTGATTTGTCATCACTATCTCTTGCAAAGAGCCATTTATCACTTCACCGACGTTAATGTGAGCGAGAGTCACCGATCTCTGGCAGTTGTCCGCCATCCTTTTGATATCTGAGACGTTGCCATCATTAGATGAAGGTAAATAGATGCAAATGCTTTAGAATGCGGAGAACTTAAATTTCTAGCTGAGGGTTTAAGAAATGTGATAAAATAAAGCTTACGAAAAACAAATAATAGATGGCACTTCAGAATTTGTTAACATATAGTTCCGCAAACATTGACTATTTGGTAACAACCGTACCATCAAACACTCGTAGCTTCCACCGTGCCGTACGTCTGTACGTGGTTATTGTTAACGTAATATTCAGTTGGACTCCGTCCCACCTTTCCAGATCATTTTGAATTTATCTGAAATTATATAAGCTTCAAAAATAGCCTCTGGACTGACTCTGCAACACACATTAAGTTTAATAATCAAGAGAACTAACCTAGTCAAACTTACGTTGAATAATTCGAAAACAATTCACTCATAAGTGCACGTTTTTCGGAAGTTCGAGCAAATCTGTATCTTAAGGAGCAGACAGGCAGATGGGAGTTAATAGATTGCATAAGATAGTGTGGCAGTCTTTATTGCTGAATATGGTGTCTTATGTCATAATATCGTCTAAAATGTAAATGCGTTAAAATCAGTGAATCACCAACTTTACACACTGACATATATCTCTCTGATATATTGCAACCATCTATAACACATGCTAATGCTTTAGCATATTGAATAAATTCTTATATTAATCGTAGTTAGCAAATTGCTTATTTTTCGCGAAAAACAAAACAAAATGTTAATCACAAGTTGAACTTTAAAATGAATAAATTTCGCCAGAGGGCACAAATGTATACGCAAGTTTCACAATATTCCACTGCAGCAATCGGGTCAAATCTGATTCAGCCGGAAGAAGACAAAAATTAGCTCACCTTATTGTTCATATTCATGCCTTTAATTTCGATTTTGTTGAAATCATTGCATCAATTGTTTCATAAAAACGTGAATTAAAGGTTATTTTAGAAGTTAATTTAATCTACTTCCTGTTACTTCGCGCGAATGGTAGTACAATATATCAATTTTATGGGTCGAAATATGGTCAAAGAGCTGAGAATTTGAAGAGGCAATTATTTACAGAGGCAGCATTGTCCTTTATACATTTTTAGAGATTACATCTACATAAAATATCCTTATCCTAAATAAATCTACATTATAAATCCTACTGTCCTATGCCCACCAAATTTCATAATGTTCTTTCTATTTTATCATCTTCCCTCTACTTGCGCTTCTAACCTCTTATGATTATCTACCTTCTCACTGATTTCTTCCAAGGTTTAAACGTTTAAGCCTTGTTTAAACGTGGATTGGATGATATTTTAGAAGCTAATCTATTGCTGATATTGTCAATTTGCGGCTGCTACTTCGCGCGAATGATAGTAAAATATTTAGATTTTACAAGCAACATGGTAAAGAACTGAAAAAATTGAAAGAAAATTCTTTACAGAGCAGCATTAGTCAGGATAACTGTTATTCCAATTGGTCTTGTATGCCACTCCGTATAGTAAATAAGCGTACTTGAATATATTGCTGACATAATTTATATCCTGTTATTTCGGACAGAACGGTAATAAATATTTAGGTTTTACAAAAGAATGGTAAAGAATTGAAAATTTGAAGAGACAATTACAGAGGCAGCATTGTCCTTTATACATTTTTAAGATTACTTATCCATATCTTGAATAATCTACATCATAAATCCTATGCCGTCCAAATCTCATTCCTCTAAGACTCCTTTTACTTGGTAATCTACCTTGCCCACCTTGCCCAATTCTACAGAAGTGCAACACACTTCCTTGATAGTACAGAGGCAGCATTAGTCAGAATAATTATAATTCCAATTTGTCTCGTATTTCACTCCGTAACAGAGGAACGAACTCATTTGATGTATTTGCAATGTCGTCCCAATGGTGGACTAGCACTATATTAGATTAAACTACGTTAGATTAGATTAGATATTAAATCATATCATATCAGATTAGATTACAGAACAATGGTCTTTTTCAGAGAATCTTACCGTCATTCTGAAATTTGAAAGGACGGTAAACATCTGTGGGACATTACTTCCCCGCCTTCACCACCACGTTTGTCCTTTTAACGAGGGATTAAACACAGGTACGATGTAAAGAGTTTGTCCTTTTATGAGGATTAAGAGGGAGAAGGAGGGAAGGGGGGGGGGGCAACCATATCCGCCCATTCCAACAAATTATTGGGAACATTTTTTATTCATCCTGATCCACCAAATTATTATTCTCCTTTCTCTGATGAAAACACTTAGATGGTATTAGCAAT
>JAIGNY010003294.1:667500-742500 GCA_020152595.1 Chiridota heheva | reverse complement strand
AGATTCATTCCTTTCGCTTTGTCTTGTTTCAATTCAATTAGTATATCTGCAATACATTTTGCACATTTAAATGTCATTTCGAATATAAAGTAGAGCGTATTTTGTTGAAGGCTTAAAACTAACCAAACTAACTAACAACGTTTTCTGTTTCAATGATAATGAAAGTGATGAAATGGACAGCGAAATGTCCGTTAAACAACTCAATGCGATGTTTTATATTTCTATCATCGGACGTTATGAAATTGTTCTTCTTTGAACATTTTCTATACTTATATTACTTTGTAATTCTAAGCATTGAACGATCATCAAATAGTGTAATGGTGATGTAAACTTTAAAGAAACAAATTGGTTAAAAAAAAAAAAAAAAACATGCCCATGGCTTATTCCGTTCATATTAGTGTGTTAGTAGCTAGTAGCAAGTAGCTGGTGCAGTAAGTCTTATTGAACAGAGTGGTGCCTTACTGTACCCAGTATGATGTCATACTGTACCTACACTTCCAAGGAAACTGATATATTTCTTGAAAATAACCTCTTTCTATATTGTTGGAAACATTTTTTTGCTTAATTATTTGTATGTGTACAAAAAAAATCCTTCCATGTGCATAATATTGCTTGTAAGAGAAGAAGAATATCACCTGTTATACGAAATACATACAAATTGTTTTGAAAGTGCAATAATAAAAAACTATATTGCACTGACCCCCTTTTACATATATAGGCGGGATTTGCTTACCGTATATAAGTACAAAGTCAAAGGGAGCTTGAGGGCAAAATCACGAAATAACGCTAAGATACAAAAAGTCACCATGCAAAAAAATATCAATTCGCAAAAAAAGTGGGGATGGAGCTCCCCTTGCTCCCCCACCCCTGTCTCCCCCAAATCCCGCATATGCCTTTTCAAAACTCAGGTAAAATCTTTGAAACGCGATAACTTTTGTTTTACCAATTCATTTCTCAAGTTTATTAGTTATGTACATCTGATCCTATAGATGCACATGAATTCTTCGAACCTCACGGAAATATTCCTTTCGATGTACAGATCAATGACTTTTATTTAATAGGATTTCTATGCAATAATGAAGTCTGATTTCGTAAGATAACTACTTGCAACAAAAAGCTTATCATTCACATTCTTGCACAAAATGTATAATAGACTTCCTGCATATGATGTCATGCACAGTTTATAACACCACGCCCTTAAGAGCAAAGCGGTCTACGGACATATATGTTGTCTATGAACGTTCAATGCAGTAGACGAACTTAGACAATAATCAGACACCGACAATAATACAAAGCCAAAAGCAAATGTTCAAACGAGAAAAAGGAAGCATAAACGTATAATTTTCATTATAGAAATACCTTATGTTTATAAGACAGATGCTAAATACGTATACTTTGAAAATGTGTGTACTTATGGCATGTGATGGATGGATGTGAGTTGCTCGTGAATAACATTGGTAGTCATATATATTTATCGTCCAATGACGTCATCACATTTCCTCCTTTAACTATTAAAATGTGAATACTATACACATGAAAAATGTCTTCCAAGAGGTGAACTCTTCTGAACGTCGTTATAGCAAAGATGTTACATAATCAATAACACAAGGCCAAAAGCAAACGTGGCATAGGCCTATTTAAATGCAAAAGGAAACATAAATGTATGTCTAATATTTATACAAAAGATGTCATGAAGACGTATAATTTGAATGTTTGTGTACTTTTGTCAAGTGATGGATGAATGTTTTCTTTCGTCGGTAGTTTTATATATTTTACGTCGTCCAATGACGTCATCATACTTCCTCTTTTACAGGATTAGTTCAGGGGTTAAGCATGTTCATCTTCTTTGAAAAGAGGACTTCAAAACAAACAAAATGGTGAAGAAAGCATTTAAAATCTTTTTTCTGTTAAGAATAAATTCAAGTTTAAAATTTGGTATCATTTCTGTAGAAATGACTGAAATCAGACTAGTTGTGATGTCACAGCGTCAGATTCCTCAAAAGTCTTTATGTATTTAAAAAATTTTTTTTAAATTTTTGCACTATTTATATTATTTATCCTCAAACTTTCTTCAGGTGGTATATTATAAATACCTATCATGGATTCAGTTTTACTACTGTTTTGACATTTCCTATGGTTTTTAAGCCGCAGAATCGCAGGACAACATATGAGAGAACACACAAAGACTTTGAGGAATCTGAGGATATGACATCACAACTAGTTTGATTTCAGTCGTTTCTGCACAAATGATACCATACTTTAAACTTAGATATCTCCTTAACGAAATAAGATTTTTAAATGCTTCCTAAACCATTTTGTTTTTTTGAAATTCTTTTTATTTAAGGTGACATGCTTGACCACTGAATTAATCCTTCAACTATTAAAATGTGGATATTATACACATGAAAAATGTCTTCAAAGAGGTTAGAGATCTCTGAACGTCGTTTTAACAAAGATGTTATATAATTAATAACACAACGCTAAAACCAAAGATGACATTTTTAATGCAAACGGAAACATAAATATATGATTTTCATATAGAAATGCCTGATATTTATACGAAAGATGTCTTTAAGACGTATAATTTGAATGTTTGTGTACTCTTGTAATGTGATAGATGCATGTTTTCTTCGTTCGTGGATAAAGTCGGTAGTTCTGTACATTTGTCGTCCTGTGACGTCATCAAACTTCCTCTTTTAACTACTAAAATGTAGACATTATATTATGCACAAGAAAAATGGGTTACAAGAGGTTTGTGTATTCTTCTGAAGTCGTTACAACAAATTTTTATTTTCTGTAACATATAATGATTCTGTTGCACTTTGCGTTAACGTCCTGCAAAGTAATTTGTTATAATCATTTATAATGTTATTTCCTTAATCAATAACAACGCATTTATGATGCCATCACTTTTATATTTTA
The DNA here is from genome assembly GCA_020152595.1 of Chiridota heheva. Classification (NCBI taxonomy): domain Eukaryota; kingdom Metazoa; phylum Echinodermata; class Holothuroidea; order Apodida; family Chiridotidae; genus Chiridota; species Chiridota heheva. The sequence continues at coordinate 739,578 of JAIGNY010003294.1, read as the reverse complement.
TTGTACTTTTGGTACTTAATTATTTCCCGACTTAAATTAAAATTGCAACAAATTCGAGAGGTGGCTCAAATGAAGCATTCGTTTTATACAATATTTTATTTAATTTCCAGCAAAAAAAAATTCAAAATAGTCTTATTTTAGATAGTTCTTTAATGGGGTTAAGTTGGGGTTTGGAAAAATATTACAATATGTTAAAGAAAAATATTTCTTGACAGTAATCTAATTTTCGCTTCTTGAGCAATAAGAGTTAGCACATGTCTTTGAGAGTATTGTATTTTAAAGCTCACAGCAGTTTACACACATGCATTTAAAGTAATCTCAAAGTAACGTGGTCAATATTAAATGGACGTGGTCAATCTAGGAAAGAAAATGGTCAATCTCGGAGGAAATTGGCCATTTGAGATAAGAACTGATCAATTGCTGATGGGAAGTTTTCAATCGCAGGTGGCAAATGGTCACTTCTAAATGGAAATGGTCAATCACATATGAAAAATGGTCAATCAGAGATGGTAAATGGTCAATAACAGATAGAAAATTGGCAATCTCAGATGGAAAAGGGTCAATCACAGATGGAAAAGGGTCAATCACAGATGGAAAAGGGTCAATCACATATGAAAAATGGTCAATCAGAGATGGTAAATGGTCAATAACAGATAGAAAATTGGCAATCCCAGATGGAAAAGGTCAATCACAGATGAAAATTAACATTGAAGTACAATCTTAATATATAATGTTAGTTTAGCGAAGTGTGGGTAGAATTATGCCATATCTCCTTTTTATCAAAGATTGACCACTTTTTATTTGTGATTGACCACTTTCAATATGAAATTGCCCACTGAAATTGGACATTGAACACGTTGGCCTACTACCTGTTACTGACCACTTTCAATTTGAGATTAAACACTTTCAATTCGATTATCTATGTATAGGTGATAATTTGTCATCTCAGATTGAAAATAATTTTGTTTTTGACAGGCTCATCGTCAATAAACGTCTTATTGTTTTGTTCCCAACTTGAGTGTAGTTGACATTTAAAAGTTTCCACTAAACATAATGAACATTTACAAGAGCGTGTTTGTTTCTTGAGGTAAACTCAAGTTAAATTTAATTGCCAAAAAAAAATTGAAAACGTTGTACATGTGACAAGTTGATCATGTGGAATTGAAAATTTGCTTATTTCCAATTCCATCACGGCTGTACATTTATAAATGACCAACCTCTTTCGATACGAGCATTTTTGATAAAACTAAACTTCTTTGACTTGGGGTAAATGTAGATGCAATTTAGGAGTACATTTGAAATTCACCGTACACGTCACAATTCACATCACAATTCACCGTAACATGTTACAACCAGTCCTTGTATGGGCATTTTCTGATGAAAGTAACATCTTTGATTTTATCTCAATTTGATCTAATCGTAGAGGATATGGCCAATTAATGACATGATCGATACGTCACACAGGCATGTAACAACTATTCGTGCATAGGCATTTCCAGATAAAAGTAACATCGGCTCAATATGGATGTTATTGCTGAGGATATTATTAATTCAAGACATCTTCGACATGTCACATGTACGACTCATTTTGGCGGGAATATGGTTAATAAAGAAGAATATCCTAGAGTTACCTGTAATAAAAACAAGTCTCCTCAAAATAACTTTATAGCAACAAGAGCTAACAGCTCGCATTCTCAACGACCTTTGCTTGAGATTTCCACGTAAATTTATTTTGAGGCAGGCATCAATCAGTATATTAGTATACCTACGTAAACCATTTTCTTCCGCATGATTACAAACAAAATTTGTTGTTTTTATTCGCAATCTTTCCGACGTTCCTAAAAGCCGTTTATCTTGTTATGTATATATAATATTTGGAACAACCATGAACCTTTCGTCCGATTAGGTATACAAATTCATCGACTTTAACAGAAGTAGATTTTGACACAAATTTTCAAACTAAAGATTTTTTATATTCTCTGAAAAGCTAAATATAGTAATTGAAGCAAAGTCACAAAATTTACCATAGCACAAACAGCTATATCATCCTTTTCGATGAAATGTTGAAAAGTATTGCAAATGAACACGTTGAAGAGCCATTACACCCGTAATGTATGATTCGTATTACATAAGGCATGTAAGGAGATACCGTGAAGCTTTCATGAACATATATGCAAGTTAAATGTTATATAAGAAGGCATCAACAAGAACAAGATTCAAATAGACTGTTGTTTGAGTTATATCTCAAACCAGATAGCACACTATACGTCTGGCCTCCGTTGCTCAAAGGTTGGTATATGTTTGCGACGTTGGCACCGTCTTGTGTTGGCAATGCTAGCGCTGGAACAATCTTAAGACAACGTAGTTGATAATTGGGATATGCACTTTGAGTCAACGCTGGCCCAACATTGAAACAACGTGTTGGACTTACGAACATCCAAACTTTTTCCAACGCCGGGCAAATGTAATTTCCAACGTTCTGTCTACGTTGACCAAACGTATGTTTGATATGAAGGAAGAACTTGGCAACGTTTATTATGCAATATTGAGAGAATTGTTCTCCATTATAGGGACCTGCAATATTATTATACATTTGTCTGAAAATTTGCCTAAAAGTGTTCTCCCCAAACTAATCTTATATAGAAGAAGAGATTAAAGGATTAGTTCAGTAGTCTTTAGTCAAACTAGTGTCTTAAAGTTTATCTTATATGAAAGAGGTTTTCAAAAGAAGCAAAATGGTGCAAAAAGCGTTTAAAAATCTTATCCCGTTGAAGTAATATTAAAGTTTAAAGCTCTGTCTTATCTGTGTAGGAATGACTGGTGTAGTAAGTCTACTATGAAAAGTTGGCGTCTTCATCCTCATTTTCCACAATTTTCAATGACAGAAATTTGGCAAAGAAATTCAGATAATTAAATAAAGATTTTCACCTGTTTTCAGGTTTCTGTACAAGTACAGGTGAATATCATGTAGATTCTGTAAGTACAAGTAAACATCAGATAGATTCTGAGAGTATAAGAAAGCTATATATTTCTTTAAAAGATCCTTCCTTTCTGTCATTTTGTTTTAATATCTAAAATTTGCAATCGATATTTTGGAAAGAAGGAATTACACAGTCTACGCTATATAGTATTTGAAAGCCGCCCAAGGTCATATCCGTTAATTTCAAACACTGGAATTTCACCCAAATAAACTCACCCATAATTCAAAATATAAACAACTTAGGAAAATCATTATTGATTTTAATCAGTATGTGGTTTGGTAGTGACAAGCTGTCTTAGATTTGTACCTTTTGTCCACTTGTGTTTCCTGTTGGAAAAAGGGAATTGATTTTGTTAAAATCGATACTTAATCAGGTAATCAGTCTGGTTTGTACTCCTGATCAGGAGAACAGTTATGGTCTCTCCATCAGGATATAATTTACGGAAGTATCCCACAATGCATCCAACCATATTCAAATTTTGCTTAAGAATAACATAGGAATCAGAAACCATACGTGCGCTGGAACTCAACCACTGCGAAGGATTCAAATTTTTCTTCACGATATAAAAGAAAAGTTATATGAATGATATTTCCACCGTACGCTTTTAAAATTTACCGTGGAGTTTTCGAGAAAATGAGAGAAAATGGTGACTTCTTAATATGTGTTACCCTTAGGCAGTCGCACTTTAACAATATTTTCTGAAACAAACATTTTGAAGTTTTGTTTGGGAATTACTTTTGATAAACATTGTAATAAATATGATAAGAGTTTAAAAAACTTGTGTATAATCATTTTATATTAATAAAACGGGTGTGTTAAGAAATAATGCACACATAAAGCGACCACACCAAAGACTATGGCGAAGCTTCTTTATTGACTCGTACTGCGCATGTCCCGATCTCCAAAACGGGTGAACTCTGAGATCTTCCGATCGGGGTACGAACTGGGCTTGTAATGCAAGTGATTTTACTGCACCCATAGAAAAGTGCAAGTTATTTATTTCTTCAAATTAACTAAAATATATGTACGTCTCTGTATAAACAATTGTTGTTAAACCTATCTTATAAACAATGTATACTTTTCGAACATATCGGGTCATATTTATCAATGAGTTGTATTATAGTACGCTTGTAATTGTTGAAAGCACCTTTATTTTACATCCTCGCAATTTAACCATTGTCTAAAATAATTTCGAGGGTTTGTCGTTGTTAGACGTATGCGTCACACCATTTGTAGATAGAGCTATACGTCATCAGGATAACGGTATGTACCATATTCGCACACTGAATATTGTCGGCTTTTAATTACACCCACCTGATAGTACAAACATACACACACACACACGTGCGCGCACGCGCATAAGCATAATTACGGAGCTGCAAGTTAAACTCTACTGCGAAACTAAAAATTACAATTTTACGTAATTATTCCTCCGTGACAGAGCATGCGACTGTTTCATGCATCATTAATCCTTTCAAAATTCAGTAACATTTCAGTGTAGCTGCATATCGATTTTGTATGTGGCATTTTGCTTTCTTAGACGTGGTGAAAAGTTGCTCGGCAACAAATAGTTAAAACTTACTTACAACAAAGGGATAATGTATTATACCGTTTCCAACATTTATTAATAGGCCATTTTTGTTTTCTTTTTTGCTTTTGTGAGTTTAGGTTTGAGACTAATGAATCATTTCAAGCAAAATGTATTCATTTCAATCAATGATACACTGATCAAATTGTGTACTTACAGGCCCAGATACTGTGTTAGTGTTGAAATAAAAATACACAAACTCAATCCAACGTTTCTGATTGGTTGAACTGTTTACACAACCACGAAAAACACAAGCACCGCCATCATGGCAGCTCCCTGGTCTGTACTCATTGATAATTCATACCTAAGATATATTTAGCATAGAATATAACTTTTGTGTAACAAAAAACTAATTACCCGGAAAATAGCAAATTCACATGAGACATGTCCATTAAAGCACATTAGTCCATTAAAACACATTTACCCATTTAAAAAAAAAATAGCTCTCGTAACAACTAAATGGGAGTTAATCATGGCATTCACGTGCATCAGTCTCATAACAAATATGAGGCACTGAGTCCATTTTGAGGAATGTTAGGGTTGCGGAGACGTTGGCATGATTCAGATTTAAAAAGATATATGCCTCCTTTTCACATGTCTTAGTCACTCACAAATGCATTTTAATGTTTTTCAAGATGGAGAAGATCTCGTTGCAAAATTCGTCCAAACTGGTAGTGAAAACATTAATCAGAATGTTATTAATTTTCTTACATTCTCAAAAAAGCAAATCTTCGCAATTCTTGCTGTACGTAGGTCTAAAGTGCAGAAGTAATTCAAAGAAACTTTTTATCTGTCTTTACTGCAACAAATTATTTTTCTGGTTGTTTAAAACTACATACATTACGACACTTATTGTATTATCTTTGTATTATCATTATGACCATTGCATTTTCTTTACGCAAAGGTCAATAACTACAGCGGCGAAGACAATTCGTCTTCCAATCTAAAACTAATGTTTGCAAGACAAAGAATGAGTACTATTTATGTTTGTATGCATCATCTACATTACATCATTGTAATCCACTGCAAACAAACTTAAATTATTTCTTACATAATGCTGTTTGATAATGCATGACACGCTTCTCTATTACGCAGCGTAATCATGAAATGCACTAGAAGCGAGTAATTATTATTAAGTACACATTCACATTTCACCTGTTTTCATCACTTATAATGTCCACTGGCGAAATGTCTACAAAGAAATTTCTGAGAACAGATAAGAATAAACACGAGCCGACTTCAACGAAAAGTGGCGAGAAGATTAAACACTTGAAATTTTACATAACAACAATTATCAGCTGCAATGTACAGTGACCTTCATTGGAATACCGTAATTCTGGAGTGCTTCAAACTTTAATCTTTCAAATGAAGCCAGATAGAAAGTATAGTTGATGAAAGCCATTGTCTTATAAAGATAATAGTATTGTAAGAGTCAAAAGCGCATGGGTTCGAAAGTTTTTGGAGGTAAGATATGTTTACCAGAGTAATAATTTAAAGTTGTCTTTTGTAACTTAAGTACAATATAATTGTGATACTTCATGTGTCTGCATACATTTAGTAGCACTTTGACAGTTTGGCATAATATTCAAATATTGAGCCTTACTTTTTGTATTAAACATATTTTGCTTTAATATAACATGGATTTGCAATAATTCGGAACGGAACAAGATTTCGAAAGGGTTTCTTTATAGTTCTGTTTGCTGTTTTGTTCGCTACCATGGATACTGTATATATGCTCAGCATGTATAATATAAATATTCAAAAAATGTAGGACTAGACCTACGCTCAAAACAATAAGTAACAATTTTAAAAAGATTTCGCAAGCTTGGATTTGGAAAAGATCCTTTACACAAAACCATTATGGGTTTCATCGGGATGCCTCTAATTATGAAAATCATTCTCGCATTCAGAAAACCATCTACTGTAGACCTATACAAAATACATTCTGTAAATGTTTCTTGAAATCTTCGAGCATACCTACTTCAATGACGCGTTTTGTTAAACTTAAAAAGTGAAATCTTTTAGCAAACGTAATTCAATGAGCCGTTTTGTTCAAACTTAAAAAGAAATAAATTGATTATTCGTCATCAACATCAGTATTTATTCCAAAATGAAATACCAGGAACTGCATACGATACCAGTAATGATACTTGTTTTGTATTAAAGGACTATGGACATCTAGGAGCAACATGAGTTTCATTTGTTTAAAATATGATCTTAACCATTAAAACAGCAAAATATTCCATCAAAATTTGTTAAAAATTGACCAATGTTTAATTTTTAGCTGTTATTGCGCAATAATCTGTGACATCAATGGGTGCCGCAGGATCTTTCGCCACCTTTTGTAAAACCATTGTTCTTTATTCCTCTGTTAAGTTTATTTGAAATTTAGCATTGGACTTCGGGCAATTCTTTTTTAACCTGGTCATACCCAGAATCATCATGTATTTAGAATGGACATTCTAAAATTCACAAGTAGCTGAATTTAAAGAACAGAAGAATTACATGAAGATTTTGAGATGTGTTCCTCTTACTATATCACACATTCCGCACAAATTAACACATCTTGAAACTTTATTCGGTCATAACTTGAAAACTAAATAAGCTTTTTACAAATTTTAAAAACTATTCCACCCATATTTCCATGCCCTTTTACATATTTTAGACGTGCTCGATGTCCATGGTCCTTTTACAGATTCATCACAGTCTTATGTTACGCGTATACGTGATTGCGATTCTTCCTTCGATTTGGACCTATCATGCTTCAGGTGAAAGGTTAAAATCACATTTGGATTCAATGAAGCAAAACTAATTGCTTCTACGATATATCAGTGTATTATATTTCTACAGATCATTTCTCGAATAGAGTGCAAGGGAATTGATTGAAAAAGATGATTAATAAACCACGTACAGATGTAATTATATTGAAGATAGGAGGTCAGTTTTATGGATATAAGGTTGTTATTATCACAGTATAAGTACACAACTGATATATAAATTAACGCGGTTTTTGTGAGTGAATCAGCAATTCTAAGGCAACAAGTAATGGAGAAAATCATTAACATCATACTAATAGGGAATTTGATAGTTTAATAATGTCGGGCATTGCTGTTCTCGCTTAAAGACGTACGTTCGTTGTGTAGTTTTGTCAACAAAATGAACAATCTCTAAACAACGATAACCATTCACCTCTGTCTTGCGAACCTGTTCCCCCATCAGAGGACCTCAGAATTCTAAATCTCGAGGGATCGAGACATGCATTATAAGGTTTCAATTACAAAACATTTATATATATATATTCTCTTCTGTGAGAGATAATTATTTTGCAATTGAAACAATATTGTATATGGGAAGTCGGTGCTTTGTTGCATTTTAGGGTATAAGGTTATTATGAAAGTAAGCCTTATAAGTGATGTAAATTAACGCATTTTGTGGTTGCATCAGAAATATCATGACAGCAATTAACGGAAAAAACCTGTTGAAAAATGGAATTATACATTAAAAATGTAATCTAAAGGCGGTCGTTGGAATTATGATGATTCTATTTCATTTTCATGTATGAAATTTTAAACTATATACAGATATATGCAGTTGTTAGTTCCTGGGATCTAAAATGGTTTGGATTAAAATTCAGATTCAAATTGTGAATTTGGTTTTGTTCACATCAGATGCGAAGTGTTTGGTATATATCAAGTGTACACCTACCTGTCATCGCAAGGTCCTTGGTGAGTGTCAGCACGACTTGCCCGACAAGGGTTTCACCGGCATGGTATACCTCCAAAGGGTCATCCAGGAAAACGTCGAACTCTTTGACTGCTCCCATTTTCCACATGATGGAACGAAAATTACTCTCAAAAGCGAGAATATTCCAAGGAAGAAATCCAAATTCAAATATGAATTATTACACTGTGACATCCAACGAAATCTCGTGTATGGCGTTGTTGCTTCATCTTGAACACCAAGGTACAGATAGTTTGGACTGAGTGTTTGGAGACAACTCAGAAGATAATCAGAACGGTAGTTTACATGCTGCTGAATTCAACTGCCATCTTCTACTGGTCGTTTCTGCAAAATATACAACAACAAAATGTCACAGCCTGTAGGTGTTTATAAATCACAGTATATATCATGTATATATATATAAATATATATATATATATATATATATATATATATATATATATATATATATATATATATATATATATATATATATATATATATATATATATATATATATATATATATATATATATATATATATATATATATATATATATATATATATATATATATATATATATATATATATATATATATATATATATATATATATATATATATATATATATATATATATATAAATATATATATATATATATATATATATATATATATATATATATATATATATATATATATATATATATATATATATATATATATATATATATATATATATATATATATATATATATATATATATATATATATATATATATATATATATATATATATATATACATATATATATATATATATATATATTTATATGTATATAGATATAAATGTATATCTTATATCTATATCTATCTATATATATTTATATATATATATATATATATATATATATATATATATATATATATATATATATATATATATATATATGTATATATATATATATATATATATATATATATATATATATATATATATATATATATATATATATACATATATATATATATATATGTATATATATATATGTATGTATATATGTATATATATATATATATATATATATATATATATATATATATATATATATATATATATAAATATATATGTATATATATATATATATATATATATATATATATATATATATATGTATATGTATGTATATATATATATATATATATATATATATATATATATATATATATATATATATATATATATATATATATATATATATATATATATATATATATATATATATATATATATATATATATATATATATATATATATATATATATATACATATATATATATATATATATATATATATATATATATATATATATATATATATATATATATATATATATATATATATATATACATATATATATATATATATATATATATATATATATATATATATATATATATATATATATATATATATATATATATATATATATATATATATATATATATATATCACAGTATATTTTGCAGCTATCTATATGATGTCGTTGCTCTCCGCGCAAGACGCCAACACTAACATCTCTTATCGAATATCTTCTTTCTTTCAAAGTGTAAACCGCTTTTAATTATTCGTAAAGGACTTCGTCTAAAGAATCCTACTTTACCCAAAGGAGCACACAAGTGAGTTTCCAAACTCTGCTTGACTGCACATCCAGTAACTCAGGAATCAAGCATTGCATCAAGCGTATGCCAAACAGAAGTTTTTATCGTCAAGTATTGATTTCTTTTGCGAAGCTTTTTTCAACACTATTTCCAGCTCTGTTTTGGAAGAAACTTTGAAATACCTGGACCAAGTACTTGTAAAAGAAACACAATTTTGCATTAAAAACAAGAGAGTTAAAATTGGCAAACTTATCACGGAGTCACCAATTCATTCCGCATTTACGGTCGGACAGTTCTTTTTCGGACATTGCTGCCAGGGAAAGTTAACGGTTTCCAATCTCTCTAATCGTGTACTTTCCACTGAGGAAACCGTATTGCTTTATCGTGGACTATCATTTTGTCCCACTAAAAAACTTAATGAAATTGAACTCTATCAAGACACAAATGAATACACGAAACGTCTCCGCATAGCAAAGTATTTTCAATCACGTGATACAAATATTGATCCAGAACACATACCGACACTATTAAAAAGCAAATCTTCTTGGACACCTCCTTCAGGAAGAAAATATCAAGAACATTAAAAAATAACTTGACGATTATCTTTTTATGGTAAAGAACAACCAAAGAAACGAACATGGCCCCATCTTACGCAAATATTTTTATGGCCAATTCTGAAGAAAAATTATTGCTAAATGCACCTGCAAACCCCTGTGTTACTTCAGGTTTATCGACGATATTTTCCTCATATGGACCCATGGCCTTCAAAAGCTCAATGCATTTATATTTGCACTTAATGAATTTCATCCAACTATTAAGCTCACTTGTGATAAATAGATCTAAAAAAGCTTTTTATGGTAAAGAACAACCAAAGAAACGAACATGGCCCCATCTTACGCAAATATTTTTATGGCCAATTCTGAAGAAAAATTATTGCTAAATGCACCTGCAAACCCCTGTGTTACTTCAGGTTTATCGACGATATTTTCCTCATATGGACCCATGGCCTTCAAAAGCTCAATGCATTTATATTTGCACTTAATGAATTTCATCCAACTATTAAGCTCACTTGTGATAAATAGATCTAAAAAAGCGTACAATTTTTGGACGTCCAAATACAAATCATAAACAGCAGCTAAGAAACATCAGTATACACTCAACCCACAGATAGACACACATACCTCAACTACAATAGTTTCCACCCAGAACGCCTTAGGCAATCAATTTTTTACAGCCAATTCTTTCAGTACAGACTTATATGCTCTAGCTCAATTTATTCATCAGTAATGCGACTAATTTGTTTCGGTATTTTAAATCTAGAGGCTATCCCTTTAAGCTGCTGCTGAGCTCCTTTCGCCACGTACAGCCATTGTACAGGAAATCTTTGCTAGTGTATCGTACGGGGGAACCCTCTTCCAAACGCATTCCACTTGTAACCAGGCTCAATCCATAAATTGAACCCCTGAATAAGGATATTAAGAAAGCGTATTCTTCACTCAAAAGCGACCCCACAATTGTTGAAGTTTTTGACGCTGCTTCTGTTTACGCTCGAAGGCATCCTCCTAATTTGCGCAGGCTGTTAGTGCGTAGCATCTCCCCACCATGCAGGTACAATCAGGAAATACGACATGCAACAAGATCACATGTAGTCTTTGTAAGCATATGGACACCAGGAATGAAATTAGAGTATGTAAACACATTGTAAAACCGGGACCCTTCTCTTGCGATTTATCTAATGTAGTTTATCTACTATACTGCAAAAAGTGCATCAAAACATACTACATTGAAGAAACTAAAACTAAATTTCGCTTTTGGTAATATAATCATCTCTCTTCCATCAGGAACAACACACAGGGCCTTCCTATTGCTAAACACTTTAACACAGACACAAAGCATCACAACATTACTGACATACGCTTCTGCATTACAGCAGGTGGGGTTTTAGGTCTAATAAAGACAGAAAAACCGCTGAACTCATGTACATCTTCAAATACCAAACCATACCAGAGGGACTAAACAATGATCTAGCATCTTTAAGTCGATTTAGTTACTTCAAAAATACGTAAAAGTTCCTCTTTTCTGCACGCATTGCGTTTATATTAGTGTGTAAAAAGGTGTGGGTGTAATGTTTACGTGCAGTTGAAATTGTATTCTAAACGCGCAAGCCTGTTCTTGTTACGTCACCAAAAAGAGCGTACTTTGATGTAAGTGTTTCTCTTCTGTTATGCGTTTCATTTGTTTTATACAAGTTTTAACTTACCAGTTTCATGTTGCATGTCATATATATATATATATATATATATATATATATATATATATATATATATATATATATATATATATATATATATATATATATATATATATATATATAGATAGATAGATAGATAGATATATTTATATAAATATATATATATATTTACATTTTATATATATATATATATATATATATATATATATATATAGAAAGAAAGGTAGGACTCTTTCTAACGCGACTATCGAACTGTATGAAAAAATCCTTTTTTTGACCACTCCTTGAATCTTAATTATTTTTTACTCTACTTTCACTCGCTGGAGACTCCCTTCTTCGTGTATAAGCCACGGTATTTGTTAGTTTTTTCCCGATTAGATGTACAAAAGATGAATTTTCTACCAAATTACCATCAAGACAGTCTATCCGCCCAACAATTTGCTGCAAACTAAAGAAACATTGCGATGACGTCATGAAGAAGCAGCACTGCAATTACGTCATCGCAACGTTTCTTACAGTTTGCAGCAAATTGTTGGGCGGATAGATTGTCTTGGCGGTCATTTGGTGGAAAATTCATCGTTTGTACATTTAATCAGAGAAAAACTAACAAATACCGTAGCTTATACACGAAGAAGGGAGTCTCCAGCAGATGTGAGTAGAGTAAAAAAGTTTAATTAAGATTCGCGAGTAGTAAAAAAAAAAAAAGGATTTTTTTTGTACGGTTCGATAGTCGCGTTAGAAAGAGTCCTACCTTTCTTTATATATATATATATGTATAAGCATATAGGTTGCCATAACGTTAGGAACACCTGTGGTTTGGACTGACAAATTAGAGACAACTCAAAATCAAAATGATGAATAATGGTCGATTTTTTGTTGAAGTCTTTTGCTATCTTTATGGTTTATAGGATATTTTCCATTTCGCTATCTTTGTGGTTTATAGGATATGTTCTTCTTACTGAAGTGAACTTGTTGCTACCTGTCAGCAGATCATTAACACATGCGAAAACACCTTCTATAGACCTTTTCAAACCGAGTTTAGCCGAACGTGATTTCTTCAGTACTTCGACCAATCAAATGCTGGGGGAACTTTTCCTGTTTCCCAACCAATCAGGTGCAGTTTTGAGGAAAAAATGTAAGCAGCAATACGCGCGCGTATTTCCTTCATGTATAACGCACGTGTGTTACGTGCGCTTGAAAACCTTTTTTTCTTTTCTTCATACGCTTGGTCCTATAGACTTTTTCAAACCGAGTTTAGCCGAACGTAAAACGTCAGGGTGCTTTAACCAATAAAACTTTCCATTTTTTCTAACCAACCAATTAGCTGCAGGTAACATTTTAAACAACCACAATACGCGCGCGTATTAACTCCATAAGCTTGTACGCACGTACATAATAGTACAATAAGTTCATTACATAAAACGTACGTACATGTACGTACGTACCTAAACGTTATGTGAAATGTATAAGCTTTTGTGTTGTCTGCACACGTAAAGTATTTAAATTTGCGTCAAAGCTGATAACTATTTTGTTATGGCAATTGTTTTGTTTTTTGGGTCATATTCCAAGAGGATCCGAAGTGTCTTCCATTTAGACTGTCGCATTTAAAGAATACGCAATAACCAGGTAAGAATTGAAGTTAAAACTTGACCTCACGTACGTTTATAACACTAACGCTACGTTCAATGCATGTAGTTGTAGGCCATAGGCCTACGTTAGTATGCACGTTAAAATGTTGTTTTTGAACATTGTACGTTCATTGAACTTTACATTCCCTCAACATTTACGAAACATTAAAAATGTTTGTGCACATTTGAAACACAAAAATAGGACGGAAATTGGCAAAAATCGTTCAAATCTTTAAAACGTTGGTGTTCAGCGTGGAGAGCTAGTAATGGTATGAAATTGTGCTGTTGACCTCACTGCACAAAATGTGAAAATAGTATCGAGAGCTTTGGGCAGCAAATCTTTTGTTATCTGTGAATAAGACAACTAGTTTTGCATATCGGAAAAAATGTGTGAATGGAGAGGATACAGTTTATACGAAGTTTTCTGTTTGGTATGGAATTTCCGAGCCAAACAAGCTACCTCCAGTATTTTATTGGTCAATAAGATTCCTCCAGTATATGATTGGTCCATTATGGAAACGTGAATCTCGGCCACGTGACATTATTTAAATAAGTTATCCGGAAATTGCCAATTCAGATTTGAAAAGGTCTATAGCGCACTAAAATTATAGTGTAGAGCTTGTTGATTAATGCTTGAACAAAACAAGACTTTGTAGCGTTGCCTCTGTGCCGAGTCTCTGTTTTTTATAATCTTCTTGATAAAAAAGGAAGATAATTCATCATCTGGCTCATCAGCAATATAAACCGCACCCATCCTTCGTATTATGAAAGCTTATCTTCAAATCTCATGATAAAAACTAACAGACTGAACACTGAAAGGACACTTTAAATACATTTTTTGTAATCTGTGATTACACTCAGACATTTCCACTTTTCAAAAGTCTTGAGGAATGGAATCAGTTGATTGAAATTACAATTCACTTCAGTAATTGTAATATCTACAAAATGAAAATTATTGTATTTTGTTAGCATAAAAATGCAAAGTGCAGATAGCAGTTGTAGGTACTCCTGTTTTGCGTGATGATTTTGAAACGGAGAACAAAAGGATTTGTTTTGCACAATAGGGTTTCGCAATGTATTAAAGACAAACCATACATATAAGCACAATGCATGAATGCAATTGTACCCCAACAGATGCTGATATACTCATCATTAAACTATATACATTGTTATCTTCTTGCGGTCTCTATGCATTGTGCACATTGTATGCATTGTCTATATTACCTACATTATCAATTACCATCCCATTAAGGAGAAGACATTTGCACGGTTTATATAATTCAGTACAAAGTACAATTTTAATGAGCACAGTTGGATTTTTCCTACTTTTTCATCAGATATTAAAATCAACAAAACGAACAGACAACCCACTCATGTCCATAAATAATAATTGATCTTGTCAGCCAAACTTTTAAACTATCTTTTGTTATTGTTAATACTGGAATAAAAGTGACATTTTCTAATTAATGTTTTATAATACTTTATAATATAGTACTAATATACGGTAGTTTGTTGTAATTTGTTTCCATCATGCATCTTAGTACATCAAAACCTTGAATAATATGAGATATACAAATTAAGTATAGGCTTTAAGTATAGGCATCAAGTATATACTGTCTTCTGATCGGTCGAGGACTGTATAGGATTCTCGAATTTTATCATACGACTGTTCCAATGCTGTACAGGCTTCTCGAATTTTATCACACGACCGTCTCCCCCATTTTGGAGAGATCGGTTTATATACGACCCATTTTTCATTGGTCTGTCGGTTAGTGGGGGAAAATATTTTCATCGAAAGATGAAGTCTCCCCATGGTTTGTTGAGGCTTAAAAAACACACGGACACATAACACTCGACGAATAAGTATGGACGTTACAAACGAATGTCAACATGAATTGTCTCTTCCTTGAATACTTGATGGCTCTCAGAAGAGCCTTTGGGTTCCTTATCTGTCGTTCGATTTACTGTCCTCCTTGTAGTCCTCTGATGTTGGCCGTCTCTTTTTCTCTTGTCAGTATCTTGACCTTTCTTTGATTCTTAACGGACCTCGCCGTGTTCATTTGCCATGTTGAAAGCAGCAACGTAAAACTCTGATATACCGTCCCGAGCAAATGACACGTCTTAACATGCATGGACAATGATGGCTGCCACAATTATCTCGTCTTCTGCCGGATGAAACTCTTCTTCGAATGGTTTGAAACAGTTGCATCTGCTTTCTGGGTGTTATATAACTTTATCGTAGTCGACAGATTCAGGACTCTATTTTCTCAAGAGTTTAAACATTTGGTCGGCTAAGATTTCCCACTCCATGATGCGTTCGCTCTGAATACAAATTGCAGGAAGGGACAGGTTTGCTTTGCTAAATTTACACCTTGTTCCGATCTATTTGACCAATCAAAAGTCAGAATGGTATGATGTTATCCGAGTTGATGGCACTCTTTTGTTACTATACAAGCTACTGTGGCGTTAGCTCTAAAGTTCTGAATCCAAATGAACGCCGACGACGACAAGTGAACACACAATTACAATGACGGGGTCGTCGCCTAGGTATTCGGTTATGATAGTAACAATGCTATCACGAAACGCTTAATACGACCCGGACGAGAACACAGGTACGACGTACGGACAGACATAACATCGACAACCAAGTCAATGTCCACGGCCTTTGATAACCAGTTGTGGTGCACTGGCGTGTCTACCCACCCCAGGATTGAACCCGGGGCCTCGTGGTCTGTAGACAGGTATGATAATTGCTACACCACAGTAGGTAGATCTCAAAATGAAACGAAATGTTTTTCTTTCATTCTTTGCTCCAATGTTTTGTTTTATACTCCTTGACCAATAGGAATGCAGAAAAGTTTAAAGCCGTCCCCCTTGGTGGCGCTCTTTGATTAGACTTCTATAGACTGTTCATGATTCTGCATTTGTAACAAAATACCAAAATCTTGTAAAAAAAAAAAAGCTTGTAGAAAAAACAATGCGTGTAGAAAAAAAGAAAAGAACGAGCTTTCGTTAAGCAAAAGCAAAAACAAACAAAAAACAATAATTTGGTCGTAATATAATCATATTCTTATTTTTAGAGGGTTCTAAATGCATCAATTAGGCCCCCCTACTTTTAATAAAATTTACAATCTTTATTCAAAGTATATTAGTTTTTTTAACATATCAATTGTCAATTGATTCACAGCTACATAACCCTAGTCCATGCAGTTTATTTTAATGCGATTGAGTGGGTGTGTTTAGTGTTGTGCGTGAACATCGACCGGTCTGGGGCCGTCCGGCTGAGCCAGAGAACCATCTTTCACGATGAACGTTGAAGACCTTTGCGTAGTGCAGAAGCACTACCTAAGCCCGTTCTCACCGCAGAGTTCTATCGCCCTATGCGAGGTTGGCGAATATTGCATTCATTACCTTCGTTTTACATCAGGCGACTCTAGCCGTGTCACAGGCAAGGAAGGTGTGTTTTTTCTTGTGAATGTTGGCGTGTACTTACAATTAACATTGATCTATTGTAGGTACATCTTATAGGCCTAATTCTTAATGATACTCAAAAACAAAATCATACGTGAAATATTGGTCCAATTTTGCATATAAAAAGCAATAATCTTAATGCTTCAATACAATAAAGATACATTGCTAATGCATGTAAATCTATGGCAGAAGCGATATATTGCCTCATAATTAAATTGAATTAATTGTTCTGTATTACCTTTGTATAAATAAATCCGATTCGTTTGCAGAGCCCCAAAACACTCTCATAACATACATATCAACCTACGGCAGCATCAATCAAATGTTTCAGAATTGATTGAAACATTTAGTTACCTTACGTATGCGTTATAATGATCGAAATCAATATTCAATTCTATCACCACTAGTGTCCGGTTATTCATTTCAAGCTACCTGATTGGCTGACAAGCCTCATTTGCATAATCCTACTATCCGGTTATGACCAATGACATCACTCCCAGTCAATAACCGGGCAGTTGCATATTCGTCTCTAATATGGGGTACAGGTATTAAACTCATACATTAATCATAATAACCACAGACTAACCCTTCATTGATAATTCTATGCACAAAAATAAATTATGCTGAAAATACTCAATTTCAGTTTCAGCAGAAACAAACTTCTTGCTGACAAGCTGATTATGCTAGATTTATTTTGAGCAACAACATAAGCACAGCTTAAAATAGAATGCAATAAATAAAAAAACAAAAATTAAGCCTACAAGTTCATACTTATACAAGCTCAACAGGGCTATAATTGTTCAGTACTTGCACCAAACAAGTATATAACTAGGAATGAAACGTGCTAGAAATTACAATTACTAGAAATAAACCATTGCCTGCTTTACTTTTTTTTAGAATCATTAGTCTTATTTGTAACATTAGCGCTTAAGCTTTTAAAAAAGTTGTTTACAACACAAATTACGTAAGTACAGGCTACACAGTCAGACAGTACTGTCGTTGTAACTAGCCTAGCAGTGTATAACCCTAGACCAAAACGCTATGTTCAACAACTTTAAAACTGTTCAAACCTTCCTATTTTGACAAATTTTATAATATTAAATAACAGTAGTTTCTGTTCCAATAACAACTAGGCCTGAAAGAGTTAGCATTTTCCAGTATTCTTCGCACTTTGATGGGACACGGCAGTGTGCTTCACGCCTTCAGCCAAACCGTACTGCACTCATCTTTTACTATGTACAATGCAGTATGTTTACAGGTGGCTTTCTGTACGTGTGTAGTGACG
Source organism: Chiridota heheva (assembly GCA_020152595.1). Lineage (NCBI taxonomy): Eukaryota > Metazoa > Echinodermata > Holothuroidea > Apodida > Chiridotidae > Chiridota > Chiridota heheva. The sequence goes on along the minus strand of JAIGNY010003294.1, from coordinate 720,992 downwards.
TGACACTGACATAATTTTGACCTTTGTATATTGTTTCTCGCTAAGTTACCGAAGATATTTTTTCTGTAGGGATAAACCAGAGTGTTTCTTCTGAAATATTGCTTTTATATTGCAAAATACTCACATTACTAAATTCGCGAGTCATTTACGAGATCAAGTTTTGTTCGTTGGACAAAAGTACAAATTGGTAAATTAGAAACCGTCACCATTCTCTCTGGGTCGTCATATGCAAATAAGTTGGATTTAAACATGTGCGGTACTGCGTATAAATTTCGTATGTTTCTTCATCTGAATTTGATCAGATTTTCTTTATTTTTGCAGTTTTAATCATATTTGGAGATAGAATAGATATAAACTGCTCTGCTTACCCATTGTTGGTAATAAGTGGCTCGCCTAAATAATTTGGACTATAATGGGCTTGGCTTTGCCTCGCCTATTATTCTCCAAATTATTTAGGCTTGCCGGTTATTACTCAACAATGGGCTCGCAATTGTAGTAGGACCAGCGATGCGGCATGTTCGAGATTTGGCCAAAAATCGATTCAAATTCCTTATACGTACGCCAGAACCCATGTATACTGAGTATAAACAGACCTATTCTATGGTGAAATCATGCCAACGTCTGAAAGTTTTGCCAATCTAATTTTAAAATATCTCGCAGAACTGGAACAACGGAAGTGGTAGGCCTAAAGTTAGTGACAATCATAATGATAATGGTTCCTGTCCTCCAAAAAGATTTTAAAAAATCTTAAAAAGAAACTTGGCTGATTTTCTTGTCTGCACAACGCCATTTAATCTAAACGGAAATGTTAAACAGCAATTTCAGAGCAATGAAAAATATTTTCAAAACTCGCTCTCTATCGTATCTTGTCGTTTTTTCCACCCGGCCCAGCCAGTAAGTTATCACTCAATCACTCGGCACATTTCACTCATTCGTCACATACACGCTGTTTTGTCCACCGGCCTCGAATAATTGACCATGCTGGAACAAGTATGGCGTCCATAAACGCATAACGATTCTTTGTACAGAAGTTTCGGCTCTCGGCCTATACGTAGCATAGTGCGAATGACGTCACGCTCTCTGGCATTACGCACTGAAGTGTAGGAGTTTTGACTCTCGGCCTTCTCGGCCTATACGTATAGGGCAAATGACGTCAGCTCTATAATAACTCTGGTTATAATGAAATTCGGGGATTCCCCTAACCGCGCACTGTAATAAGTCAACTTTCCTAAAGCGCGTATTTCTAATGCGAAATTTTGTATTTAGCGATGCAAATTTTATTGGAAGGGCTTTGTCCGGGCTCAGTGATTGTTCAAGGACCTGAACAACACTGAAACGATTGTATTTTTAAGTGTTGTTCCAGTCTTTGATTATCATTATTATTATATACCATATATTTTAAGTGCTCATTTCAGAACAAAATATGCCAGCTCACAAGCTCTTTACAATGGAAAACACGACATTGTTTTATCTATTTTCCGATATATTCCGTTGGATAACATTCAAGATTTCAGCTACGTAAAGCTATACATCTTAGCTTGGAAAAGACAAATCATTGAATGTAAATTCAACCTTAAACCAGGTAAACCTAACGTTGAAGAAAAGTTATATTATTGGGACTAAAAATTGCAGTGTGATTTAGCTAAAGAATGTGGTCTAGAAGTAACAATTCTGACTATCATATTGATTAAGTAAGATCAACTAATGTTACATTTAAACTGTTTATTTATTCACTCCGCTGTTCGTTAATTGACATGTGACAAAGATATAAGCTTAAGAAAGTATTTTCAAAGGCGTTATTTTTTGGCCAAAAGAGAAATTGCGAAGAAAATCTTGATAATCAGTACTCTGAAGGAGTGAGCATAAAGGTTACATTAACATTAGGTTCTAACATAAGCTATGGTCTCCATTCTGAAACCCGTCAAATTCGCTTGATTGCGCTGAAATATCACAATATTGAAAGTAGTAAATGTTCATATCCTCAGAAAGATTGATAATTTAATCAATTATGATGTTTTCCATTTATTTTGCCGCTTTTTTACAAGACGAACGAATTAATGTTACTGCGATCCTGTTTGGGAAAAATTGGTCCTCCGATAGCAATGCCTGAATGCTTACAGCTATATAATAAGTTCTCACGATAAATGTATGTTGCAAAACATTAAGCGTTTTATGTTCACATCTCTCAAAAAATAGCTGGAACGTTATATTTCGCATCCTTTAAATTGTTAAAGGTTTTAATTAGTAAAGTTGGAGGAGAGCATTGGATTTTCTTTGTCTTTGAAAAAAAACTTTTTCTTTGCGCCGGATTACAAACAGCCTTATGCAACTACTTGTTTTTAGTAACATGTTTCTGTCATGAGCATTTTGACATCATACCCCACAACAAAATCATTACTGCAAAACGTCCCCAGCAAACAATTTGACGTTTTAAAAACATTTTTGAACGTAATCTATAAATGTTTTGTAAAAATTGTTTTCAGGACGTAATTTTGTGAAAGGTTTAAAAACGTTTTGAGGACCTTCAGAAAATGAGCCTAAAACTGTTGCTTATGATTCAAATAACAAGACAAAACGTTTTCTGACGTTTTGTGCTTGTTTGGTCATTACAACATTTTGATGACAACGAATTATGATCTGGTGAAAGTTCATCTTAACTTAACATCTAGAACAATAAATGACTTTTTTACCTTTTTAGTCAGATTTAGATGATGTTCAATGGCGCAACCCGGGCTGCCGGGTAAACTGCACGGACATCGGGCAAAAATCAACATTTGGGCCTGAGCAATGACTGAATGACAACATTGGGTCCAAATAGCGGTTTTAAAATGTTCGGAGATCATTTAAGTTATATCAAAAAAGGTTACTGCCTCAAAATCTGTAATTTTAAAAACCTTCTAAACCTTTCAGCAAAATTTCTAGACATTTTTTCCTTTCGAGAAGCCGTTTGGGGGGGGGGGTTAAAGGGAGGGGTAGTATCCTCTGGCTCGACTCTCTGGCTGGGGGTGTAGCCCAGCTCTGTAGCCCAGTCAACTTTCAAAAACTGATAACACCGTACAGCCGTACGTACCTAAAGACAACAATAGAGAGTGGAAAACATCTTTTAAAATCACAAAGCAGCCGTAACAACTGAACATCGATTACTATAAAGCCTGGGAGATTTTTACATTTTCACGCCTACATTTTCAAGAAAAGTTTGAATCATCATGCTGTGATCTGGTAAACAACGATTTCTTTTCTTATAAATCCGTTGTCTTATGCCGAAATAATTTTGTTGATGAAGCGCATGTGATTCTTGGTATAAGATTCTCTACAATCTGATCATGCCATCACATGACTTGTGTGTACCATATAATGTACTTATTTACCTGCTCCTTGGCAGTTGTCATTAAATTATTCACATATCTCATAAAGGATCGTCAGGCAATCATGGAGCAAAGAGCTTCCACACAGCTCTTTGCATGGAGGTAAATGGTTAAATGTCCTTTAGGCTGTTACAGGCATATAATGTACAGGCATGCCATTATTTACCTGCCTGCCTTGGCAGTTGTCATTGCCAAATTATTGCCATTAGGCTGTTATATCTCTGTTATAAAGGATGCCATTAGGCTGATAGGGTATAGGAGCAGGCATGCCATTAGGCTGTTAAGGGTATAGGAGCAGGCATGCCATTAGGCTGTTAGGGGTATAGGAGCAGGCATGCCATTAGGCTGTTAAGGGTATAGGAGCAGGCATTTGGGCTGTTAGAGGTAAATGGTTAAATGTCCTTTAGGCTGTTAGGGGTATAGGAGCAGGCATGCCATAAGGTGTTAGGGGTATAGGAGCAGGCATGCTATTTGCACTTGACCAGTAAGTCTGTGAAACTTGACTTGAATTAACAAAAAAAACAGTCGTTTTGTTTTGCGCTTTACTCGATACTATTTGGAACACTTTGACCACCATTTCTTTAAAGATTACATCATCTATTGTTTTTATTTCGTTAAAAGACACAATATAAATGCTTTGCTTTTCCACTTGACATATTTGTACTATTTCAACAAATTCAAAATATACCGCTGAGAGCAAGGGTGAGGCCAGACTTGATCACGCTGGCAATTTGTTTTACACTTTAAACAGCTCCCAGGGAAAGCACACGTCACCTTTGACTTGTTTTCAGCGTGGACTCAAGAAATTTGCCAGGTCGGGAAGTGCCGGGATAAACAATCGATTAACACCCTGCTCTTTTCAAGAAGTGTTTAGAGAACCAGGCAGGGGGTGAAACTCCTACCATCTGGACCGACGGCTTTACAGCTTTACGTCCCCTTGGAAGGATAATGAGCGTCACCCGCTCTGTTGGCCACTTTTTTTCCAAAGGTTGGCTGAGGAGAACAGTCCAGTCCACGCTCCCGATCGGGAGATCTCCCAATTAGATCTCCCATCATTTAAATTGCTGGTAGATATCGAGACATGACGCGATGATCATTGTACATTTTCTCGTTGTTGGTAGCAAATTCCGAGCGCAGGCGTTAATTGCTTTTGCTTGTCAATTTCTGTAAATTTGAATTTGTATACTTTGGAAATTATATTTGGATTAATATTTCTGATCAATTTTAGTTTTGCTGTTAATCAAAATAGTTTAAAATCTGCTCTTCAACAAATATTGAAATTAATTTTTTAAAGATTACGTTAAAATTCCCTAAAGAAAGTCAAATTTTCTCTGGAGAAAATAGAGAAAATAATTTCATCATTAATTTTACCGTTATGTAATTTTTTAAAGGGATTTGAATTTAGAAAGTTGCATTGTGGGTTATATCGATAAAAATCTTCTAAATGGGAGATCTTCCGATCGGAAGCGTGAACTGGACTGAAGACGGTGTGGTGCATGCAGAAGACAACCCTCTGCGATTTATGTCAGGGATATCATTTGGCATATCTGCGAAAAATCGCTAGTTAAATCACTGTTGGATTCAAACCTGCATGACCTCCAGCATCTCAGTCACTCAGCCTGAGCTACCTGCCTCTTTAAATACTTGCAGACTTGATAAAACTGTAAATCCAAGCATGATAAAAGGGAATAGGCCTATATCTGTAGCCTGATGAAAGTGTTATATACCGTACTGACTCTACCCGACCCTAGCAGGTGTTAGATTTAACCTGATACACTTCATACTAAAATTGGAATGGCCCATCAACCCAAAATCATACCCGCAGTATGACAGATTTTTGACATGACATACTGTATTTATAGTTTACACTTTATTTGATCCAAGCCTTGCCTTATGTCACGGTTACAAACAATTTGAACAAAAATTACAATAGGTAAAATGAAAGCAACGGTGTATCCAAACAAGAAAAGAAAGTATAGATTGAAGAAAGAGCCTGAGGAAAACATTATTTACATATATCAGTCCGGGTGCTTCCCTTCAGCGAGGGTTTAATATATACTCTCGATCTAGGGTTTTTGTTGGCTATGGACAGATGGTGGCCGTCAGTGATGGAAGATTCCAATGATACAATGCGAGCCTAACATGTATATGAAACTAAATTCTTAAAGGATTAAATCAGTTTATGGTCAAACATGTCCATCTTATATGAAAGAGGACTTTAAAAGAACAAAATGGTGAAGAAAGCATTAAAAAAATCTTATCATCATCCGTTAAGGAGATATTAAAGGATTAGTTCAGTGGTCAAACATGTCCATCTTATATAAAATAGGACTTCAAAAGAAACAAAATGGTGAAGAAAGCATTCAAAATTCTTATTCCGTTAAAGAGATATTTAAGTTAAAGTATGGTATCATTTGGGTAAATACGACTGAAAGCAAGACTAGTTGTGACGTCACACCCTCAGATTCCTCAACTTTTTATGTATTTCTATCATATGGTGTCCTGCGGATTTATGACTGATAAACCATTGGATATTTCACGTAGTTTCAAGTAGTGAAACAGAATCTAGTAAGAGAATAATTATGGATGTTTGTTTGGTCCATGGAACCTGCCTTAAATCAGTTAATATGATGGTCCTCAAAAGTTATTCAAACCAGTTCCTAAGTTTAGCAGATTATTGAATTTGTTGATAGTGAGAAAAATTCAAATTGTGTGGGTCTACTTTGCCGGGAAAATAGTAATTTAACATTTGAATACTATTTCAATTAATTTAAGGGATAGTTTCTTCAAATTTGACATCAATTTTATATGAAAATTGGTCTTATTATGATATAAAAATTATCATCATTTTCGTCTTATTTTGATGCTAGTGTATATTTTTTTCCGTTCCAATTAGCAAAGTCTTGTAAGCTTCTTTCCATCAAGAGATCCTTTTATTCAAATGAGGATCATGTCCCGTTTGGCCTATAATCCTGAATTTAAATTTGACGCAACTTAATTAAACGAGGCAATACAATTCGGAATAGACTGATAGAACGGCCTTTAAATTTTGCAAATTTAAATCAATAGAAAGATTCATGTTGAGGCGGAGTGTTTATACGCGTAATTAATGCACGAGACAAAAGAATTTGACCTGAGTAGAATGACCCGAGTGGAAATTCGCGAGTGAAAAGTCTTTTAAACCGTGTTATAAATATCGCATATAGATACGATGCCAAAACATTAATCAGTTTTTTTTTTTTTTTTTTTTAAATCGTGTTAGATTGTTTAAAATGCTCTCTAATCTCAAACACATAGCCGGGATTAGTACCGAAAGTTGGGGAAAAGTCAAACTCAGTGTGGGGGGATCACAAAACCACGATAAGATGCAAAACATCCCCATAAAAAAGTATATATTTGGAAGAAAGTGGATGTAAGGCAAGTGCCCCTTGCTTCCTCAAAGCCCGCCTATTCTCAAACCATATGTGTAGGATCTGGGGGCCACGTACCAGTGTATTATTAAAAAAAAGTGCCTTCACTTGATTCCCCCCCCCCCTCTCCCCCTCCCCTTGCCCCGAGTTCCTTCCGACACCCCTGGCTAAATCCCGTAAACCCTAGGGCCTTTTAAAATGAATTTTTACTGGTGGACGTCGTGGGCCAATGGCAAACAAGCCCTGGCAAACATTAAATCTCTAGAGCATCAATGTTGCTATGGTATTGGAAAAGTGTTGGTTGGTTGGTGTGGTTGAAGCAGGGTGAGGGCGGAGGGGGGGGGGGAGGGGGCACATTTCCTCTACTTCTTTAGGCCCAATAACAAAAATGGGATAAATTTACCCCGGCTTTCAAAGTAACTTTTCCCCTCCAAATGACACGAAAATCGCCATTACACCTTCTCACTTTTCATGTCGGTTGTTTGTCATGCCCTGGTGTAAAATATGCAGTTTGGCCCACCAGTATCATAATTTGTGAAGAAAAAGAAGTGGTGCGCTAATGGTAAGGCCAAAAAGCGTTCTATACCTTTGTTTGCACCCTTTGATTCTTTATTGCCTCTTGTTTTTGACCATCTCGTTTTACCATACATGCATACACTGATTCTTTACTCCATCCTAAAAATCAGTTAAAAACATTCGAAATTCGTAAAACATTCCGACTTTTAATATTCCCTTAATTCCTCTATACATACTAAAGTGTCATCACGTAAAAAACATGGATATCACGAACTTGGATGGGAAAAGAAAAAAAATCAAAATATTTTGTGATGAGTTAGATATTGAAGATGATCAAATATTTGATTTTTGATCAGCCATTTTTCTTTTTTTAAAAACATTTTTACCATTTGGCCAACCAATTACTTCATCTGTCCCATATTAAGAAAATAAATATGGCACTGGTGGGCCAACATGCTGACCTGCATAGTTTACACAAGGCCCCGACGAACAAAATGGACAGTTGATTGGCAATTTTCATATTGTTTAGGAAATTTCAATGGGTACTTTTATCTTATTTTCCAATCAAAATCAAAAGAAGCAAAGTAAAATATATTTCATGTTCTGTTGGGCTTAAACTATTATTTTTTCTATCTAATTTCTAAAGAGCCATAGGCGAGATTTTTGGGAAGGAGGGGTGGAGGAGGGGGTGCGCAAGTTGGGCATGACCCCACGCCTTTTTTTTTCAGTTCGAATCTAAACTTTTGTATGTAGATTTTTTTGCATCTTAGCGTGATTTTCTGATGTTTCCCCCTCCCTCTTTTTTTTTACTTTCCCCCTACTTTTAGTATAGGCAAAACCCGCCCATGTTTAGAACTGACTAAAACTGTAAAATCAAAATGCTTAAGACATTACATCCTCACATTCTTACAGGTCTCTACGTATTATATTTTCTCAGATTTTGTGACTAATCTATCTGGTTATTGTTTTTGCCAGGAGAGTAAGTAATACACCACTCGATAGTGAAAAACTGATTTTTATATCTTTCTAAGGCAGTAAGGGAAAAATGAATACTCCAGAAAATATATACGGGTAATTCAATGACACTCCCAAACCCATCTGCAACTTAGGCACAGACCTTACAAAACTGCAAAACTCAGGAGAATTGTGGTAATAGTTTTATCCACCAAAACTGTGAGAGCGGGTAAAAAAAAAAGGGGAGGGGGTAGAGGGGGAAGTGGGGGGGGGGGTATAAAAACACACTGAAATACAACAAAATCACTATACAAAAGATATAAGTATGAAAAAAGCCTAAAATACGTCCCAATTTGTAATTAAAAAAAAGGTAAACAAATTACGTTTCCATCAAACGTTGCTGCTAATCAGGAAATCTGCTTTGATTTTCGGAAATAATCGGGATATTTTCATAATATTTCCGGCAAGTTTCTTTATTTTCGAGCAATTGTATTCGATTTTCGGGAAACTGTTTTCGAATTTTCGGGAAATTGTCTTCGAGTTTCGGGAAATGTTGCCACATATCACTTTAATTTTACGTAATTTTTCTATTGTTTTACCTTTTTTTCTTCAATCTTATATTAAAATTTCCCAATTTGATCTCTCAACCAAAAAAGGAAGCATTCAACCTGTAGGGTAAAATATTCTCAGGAGATAATTCCCCCACCCCTTCCCCTCCTCCCACTTACCTAAATCGTGTAGAACGACTGTAATGTGCCCCCCAAATCGTAAGGCCTGCTTAGCAGCACTGCACACCAAGGCTTAATTCTCCTTCACAAATATGTGTGTGTGTGTGTGTAAAAGAAGGGGAGGGGGGGAAGGCGTTAAGTTTTCTCGACGATAACAATGGACGGCAATAAGGGGCAGTCGCCTCATTAATCCAGGTGCGCAGGTGTACTTGCTGAAGAGACTTGAGATGAATATTCGAACTTTTGAAATGAATATTGATTAAAAACACCTGAAATATAGAAATTTCTATCATGACAATTAAAAAAGATCTATATTACCTACTGGAATTTAGATAATTGCCAACAGTTGAAGGATAAGAATTAAGCATATACACTACCTTTTGTCTCACTGTTATAAGCTTTCGACCTGCCGACGTAAAATCTGTTTATTAATATGCTTAGCCTATATATCCGAATGGTGTTCATCTATGGCTGAAATATGAATGTATTTCCAAATCTCTCCATCACAAATTCCTATTCAAAATGTGAATAAATTGCAGGAAAACGAATATCCGTCGATAATAAATTAACACTTGTTAAAATTATTGCACCACACTACGCGCTACTGTATACGTATCTGCAACTGCTACACGTACACATCCTTCGTCGCATTTTAGGCACAAATGATGCTATCTTCAGTAGAAAACAAGTTGCTATGGTAACAAGGCTTGATCGTCTTTTCGGTGGAAATAAGAGTGGGCGCTTGTCAGAAATTTGCTCAGGTGTGAAAAATAGTGGCATTCTTAGTGCAGGAGCGTAAAATCAATTGAGGGATATTTAGGCCGCCTCGGCCGCTTTATTATCAAATGACCAACATATACATATATGTGAGGTTAAGATTTTTTAGTCACTTTGCTGTATAGGCAAATAACTGCCTGTACCTTCTACACTATATGACCACCCCCTTGATATTAGGGGGACTGGTGGGGCCCACTAGGGGGACTGGTGGGTCCACTAGGGGTCTCATATGATGACCTCATATTAGGGGTTAAGGGTCATAAGTTTTTGGAACGGGACAAAATATGGCGATTTTTGCGTCTGTCCGTGAGTTTGGTTGTGTGTGTGTGTGTGTGTAAGTGGGTGGGTGGGTGGGTATGGTGTGGTGTGTGTGTGTGTGTGTGCGTACGTGTGGAGGGGGAGGGGGCACGTTTGCATTGATATTCATTCAAAGACCTTAATCTTAAAACACACCAATCGTTTAAGAACCCAGGTTGCATTTGAGGACCTGGACACATGTCCTTAAATGTTTTTGCTATAAACAAGAAAATCTTCCATTTAAGATGGCGCTTAAGAAGTTTTACAGATGTCCTTAATGAACCACTTGAATCTGACATCTAATTTCACACTATCTTCAGAATACTAAAAATTCTACACTGATTTATCTTTAAAATGGATTGCGCCACAAATTCTTAATACAGTTACCCGCTGATTCGCAGTGAGTCCTTAGTTGTTTAATCAAACCAAAATTATGCACACAGAAGTCCTTGATAAATAGATGTATCAGAATTTGTTGGTATCTTTACAAATTGCATTGGTGGGTAGGGCTTAACATTGTAAGAAAAATAATTGGAAGTCAAAAGGTCAAAGGTCATTGGTCAAAGGTCAAATAAGTGTTTTTTATGTAAAATATTGCGCCACTTTAAATTCAAAATAAACAAGATCGATACCAACCCTATATGTTGTACTAAGATACCTTGGTATCTGAATTTGTGTCCGGTAGACTCTGGGGTTCAAAAAGTCAAAGGTCACAGAGCTATTGACCACTTTTCACCATTTTGCCCTATAGTTATGAAATGGTAAGTGTGACGTAAGCACAAATGGTATCATACAGTAGGGTACAATCAATGTGAAAAAAATCAGATGTTGTTTTAGTGATTGGGGTCAAGGGTCAGAGGACAGAGATCAAATGTGTGATTTTAGGGGGTAATTATGTACGAAATTGTACAATTTTTGGTGCCACTTTAAATTCCAAAAGGGCAAGGCCTATACCAATCCTATGTTTATAGTACATGGTACATGAAGTTGTGTCCCGTAAAGTCTGGTGTCAAATGTTCAAAGGTCAAAGAGCTAGTGACCTCTTTAACCATTTCGCCCATAGTTATCATTTTATCCACGTTAAATTCCGAAAGTGCCAAGACCTATACCAATCCTATGTTTGTATCGCATGGGACATGAACTTGTGTCCCGTAAACCCTGAATTCAAAAGTTATAGTTATTATTATTAGCTTTTCCCCTCCCCCACCTCTTCATCCTCCCCTTCTTTATAATGTATGCTTAAGGTGATGAGATCGGCAACTCTATGGATTGCTTTCTTGTTCCGCTTGCGAACATAATTATCGAATATAGACAAGGGTTATGCGCTTGAAGGTTTATGTGAAATGTGAATAAGCAGATGTGCATCGCTATTATTATTATTATTATTATTATTATTATTATTATTATTATTATTATTATTATTATTATTATTATTATGTAGATGCTTATATAGCGCTTAAATTGAGAACAAAACTAAGCGCTTTACAGTATTGGGTAAAAAGGTGTGTTTTCAATTGCTTCTTGAAATTGATAATGTCACTTGCAGATCTGATGTGGACAGGCAGCTCATTCCAGAGAGATGATCCAGTGACAGTGCTTTATAGTGTTTTGCTTCATTAATGTCTGGGAGATTGCAGCTCTTGTTGCTTTGTAGCTATTGTTGCTTGTACAAAAGCTATTGGACCGCATGATGTCAACTTTCAAAATGGGGGTGGGCGGATTAAAATCATTCAATGGACCTTGACCAAGTGGGCCGGATATCTCTGTTTTAAAGATAGACCTAATAGATTGGTTTCACATCCTTGGATTCACAAGGGCGCCAGAATGGGTAAAGCCGGACTTGGGGCATTTTCCCCACCAATAATTTGGTCGATCACAGTTGTTTCTTATTAAATCATTAATTAAGATTAGATTAAAGAGGCAAGATTAACAAGGCAAGACCAAATAATTGTATGAATTTGAATGTTCATGAAGACAAATGAAAAAAATTGGATATAGTTAAGACTGGAAACAACTTTAATTTGGAAAATGACTCAAGAATGTCAACACTGGCAGATTCAGTGAAAACGACATTAATCGGTTTTAGGGTCTATTTCAAATTGGTTTAAGCATCATGTCTTTCATATATTACGTCATAATTAGAATTTTTATTATACTAATAAAATGTAATCTTTATAATCACTTCAGCTGATGTCAAGAGCTGATGTCAAATGTCAGCATATGGCAGTTGCCAGTTTATGACAATATGTTATTTATATAGTGTTCTCCCCCAAATGCCCAATATTAATCAGAGCTTTTAAGCGCCAAGAGCCAGGAGATTGAAATTCCTGGCACCTATTTTCTTTTTAAATGCCCAACAATTCTTGCCCCCTTAATTTGAGACTCCTTCCGGCGTCCCTCTTTTAACAATATTTTGGTCCATGTGCGAGATAAACTTGTTTAGAAATTATGAACTGAACTTAACTTCTGTTGGCTTGTATATATCGTTTTGAAAACTCTTAACCTAAAATGATCATAGTTCCAACCTTTTTTTTCTTCTTTCTTTAGGACATTATATATTCATTGAAAAATGTGTTTTCGCAATATTCGTGAAAACAACTTTTTTTCGGAACAGCATTAATTGATAAGGAAGAGCAAAGAGCTTCTGCATATAGAAACTCTTTGCTCTTTGGGAAGAGTACACCCACAGACTACGAAATTTGTGGCATACACGATTATATTTGTCATTTGTTTCATTTGAATCGGTAACAAGATGAAACAATTTCTAGGGCACAAATGCAGCAAAAAGCACCATAGCTAACAGGCTTAAAAGTCAGGATTCGAGGTTTTTTAAATTTATTTTTTATTCTTTTTATAGGGCAGAAGAAAAGATAGTAAGCCTGGGAATAATCAATGGGCAGATACGCCCCTGGATCCAACAGCGAGTGATTAGGATCTGATATCACCCTGCGGTCATAAAAGATCTTGAGGTAAGTAATTGAGATCCCAGACGAGTGATTTGGATACCGGGCGAGCTATTGGGATTCGGGCAAGCACCTTTTGAATTTGGGGTCGGGTGAGTGGGGCTGGGGGTGGGGTGGGTTGGGCTGGGGGTGGATGGGGTGGGTGGTGCTGGGGCTCGCAGACTGTTAAACTGTTCGGAGGTTATATTTTTTAATGAATATAACAAAGTTGATTACCTCCAAATCGGGACCTTTTAGCAAAACGACTCGACCTTTTAGCAGAAATTATGGAGCTTTTAAGTAAATCTCTGGACCTTTTTAACTTCTGGAGAGTCGTTGGGTGTCGAACAACCCTGTTGACCCCTGGCTACCCCCATGGGCAAGGGATTGTGATCCTGGGGTGAGTTATTGGAATTCCTGATCTGAAGGGCAAGTTATTATGTTCCTTTGTGAGTGATTGAGATCTTGGGTGAGTTGGTTGTTTGGGCTTGACGGCACCATCACTAGAATGGTCACAAGTATGTGCCAAGAGTAGATCAAGTGCGATAATTATCTTTTTAAATAGCATCATGTATCGTGAAGTTTAAGTGCTTTTATCTCATAATTTGAGTGTGATTTGGCTTACGGTGGTAAATGCAGGGTTGAGCGACTGGGATCCTAGGATGAGTGGTTAAGATAATAAAGTGGGTGCTTGATATCCTGTGGTGAGTGATTAGGATCCTGTGGCGAAGTGATTGGGATCCTGTGGTAGTGATTAGGATCCTGTGGTGAGTGATTGGGATCTTGTGATGAATGATTGGGATTCTGTGGTAAGTGATTGGGATCCAGGACAAGTGGTTAAGAATAGAGTTGAGTGATTGTGGTCCTCACTGTGTGGTGAGTGATTGGGATCATAAAGATGTTTGATATCCTGTGGAGAAACATTGACAGTTAAGGCCACTTGTCCATTGGATTTTTAACCTTAAACTTTGTTCACAAAGGGAATGCAGTATCACAGTGGGTTAGAGTTTCGGTCTAGTACTCAAAAGGTACCGGGATCAAATCTCATCCCGGGCACTGTGCTGTGTCCTTGAGCAAGACACTATCCCATTTGCTCCAGTTTACCCAAGTTGTGAAATGAGCACCAGTTTGGACTTGTGTCCCATCCAGGGGAGTCAAGTACTCTCATCCGCTAGCACTGTTGAAACAGGGTATAAGCGCCAGACTCTTCAAGTCCTTGAGGCTTGATTAGATTTAACTTAACTTTTTTCGCATGACTTAACACCAAACCCATCATGGCTACTAAAACTCACCACAACAGGTACAAATTAGAAATATTACGTAATTGCACTTGAGTGTAGAGATCATTTTACAGAATTATTCAGGGGTCAAATAAGTTTATTTTATTCATTTGTTGGAAATGTAACCTGAGGTCATCAGACCGCATAGCAACCGCGCGCATCCACCCCGCATTGGAGCGAAAATAAAGCGATCAGCTGTGTTTGTTTACACGCATTACGCACCGCACACAGTAAACGCACACGGACTTGCCCGCGTGTATCGCGCAAAGGTTTGTTTTCAATCAAGCAAATGACGTCATCTCTGAAAGGTGACGTGGCACAGACCAAAAAAATAGAAACAAAAGGCAACGACTTCAACATCTTATTCCGTTAGAGAGATATTGCAGTTGATAAAGCTGTCTTATCTGTGCAGAAATAAGTGATGTAGTAAAAATCCTATATAAAATCAATAACAGTCTTGTCGCCATTGATAATGATAACCTGATTCCAAACGCAAGAATTAATACAAGAAATAACCATGATCTGAATTTCCACTATGCTAAAAAGAATGTTTATAAATACTCCTTCTTTCCTCAAACACTAAAAAATTGGAATGCTTTACCATCGGACATAATACATGCACCAAGTCTAAATTGTTTCAAAGCTAAACTTGCTAAGCTTGTAAAATGATTTTTTTATATATATATTTATTTTTTTCTCATACTTTTGCTACGCTCGGTTGGCGTTTATGTCCTCTAGATGGATTTTTGCCGACTTAACCTATTCAGATTCAGATAGTAAATCTACCATAAAATGTAAGCTCCCCCACCCTCACATTCTTAACATTTAAAAAACCTTACAAACCTTTTTTCCTATTTAAATTATTTCCCTCCAACTTTCTTCAGGTTGCAAATTATAATCACCCTTAATAGAATTCTGTTTTACTACTTTCGTGACATATCCAATAGTTTTAAGCCACGAAATAGAAGGACAAAATGTGATAGAATACATCAACTGGGAAATCTGAAGATGTGATGTCACAACTAGTCTGATTTCAGCCGTTTACTCACAAATAAAAACCTTACTTTAAAACTTAAATATCTCCTAACAGAATAAGATTTTTAAAAGTTTTCTTCACATTATGTTTCTTTGAAAGTCCTCTTTCATATAAGATGAACTTGTTTGACCCCTGAACTAATCCTTTAAGATAAACTTCACTTGACCACTGAACTAATCCTTCAAGATGAACTTTTTTGACCACTGAACTAATCCTTTTAAGTATACAAGAAACATACACTTTTTAATCATAGTAATTTGCAATTAGGCTTTGTTAATTGCACATTCGTCACTATGTCAAAACGAAATACCACTTTTGCACCTTCTCCACTGTTCAAACAGAAATGAATTACCTGTACCTCAAAGTCACTTATTTTTGTTTGTTCTTAGCAATTGACCTTAGGAGTGCGTGTGCGTGGGAGGGGGCTGTTTGGATTCTGTAGTGGGGATTATTGGCTTAGTTTTCATGTTATAATGCACTGAATTCCCGTCATGTTTGAAAACTTTTGTTGTTACCATGATTATATATATTGTCTCTTTGTATTTGAGTTCTTGCTTCCTCAAGCCATTATGTTCTTTTATATTTTTGTCATTGTATAGATTGTAATGTAAAAAGGGACCAATGGCCTGTAACGAAATTAATGTATGTATAATAACATGGTAGTATGATTTGCCTGTCATTTTGTATAATATGCATGTACCATGATGGGTGGAGAGGGTGTGTGTGTGTGTGTGAAGGGGGAAGCCTATTCTATATGTATTTTTCCTGTATATATAAGTTGTTATTATCTTACATTCCTTTATTTGTTTCTTTGTACAAGGGGTCTGCTTTGTAAGAGCAACAGCACATTCAGACCTCCTCCACCAATCATCTTTTTAACTGAATGTAAAATTTGTTGTTAAATTATCATATTAGTGTGGAAATTAATCAATCAAATCAAATCAATATGTATCCCATTCTCTACCAAACACACACAGATTGATAAAAAGGCAGACAAAAATGCAGTTTGAAATAAAACACTTTTCTTCTTTGCTGTATTCATGGTACAAATGTTGTTACCTGTTATACGCTCTACATAAAAATACAAATAATGATGAGCATTTCAGACATTTAACTGAAAAGCTAATACCCTCAGAATTTAAAACAATTGTTTTAAACAATTTTAAATAAAACATACAGTATAACATACAGTATACTGTAACGATAAAACATCTATGTAAATTACAGACAGTTAAAACAAGTCACCATGAAATAAAAATAATAATCTTTTTTTCATTGAATTACACACATTTTTTCATTTTCTCATTGAATTACACACAATCCTAACTTTTTTTAAAGACCCCAAAGTAACATCTTCAAAATAATGGAAAAAGGGAATCATTAAAGGAGCAATATCGGCATAAGGACATTCAGTTGTAATTTTTTGATTGGTTGAAATTTAAACCAATGGCTGTGTGCGCCTCTTTCGATCATATTTTGAACAATATTTATAATACAGCAACCATTTTAAATCAGCAGAGGCTGTGGCTGATTGGATAAGGCGAATGGTTTCGGATTTGCTTTTGTACCAAACGTAACGAGTTTAAATCTCGTACAGGCAACATTTTTTCTTTGTCTTTTCACCTCATTTGAATTCAAACATGGAGCTATTAGCTGAATTTATTCCCTTATTAAACTAACGGCGAATTTGTACAGCTGTTCCACTCAGCCATGCCATGTTGTTGCCACATACATACCGTGTACATAATCTTCATACACACAATGTATAATGTACGCTTCTCTTGTAATACATTGCCAAAGTGTGTAAGCACATGCAATGTACTTACTGACCAATTGCAATTTGTTTTGAGACGACACCGCCTCTTTAAGTTGCGTATACAAATGTGGCTCAAATCGGGTTGATACTGCTGTATTATACAAGCAAGATTATGTGTATGGGCACGATGGTAATGCTGGGGTGGGGAGGAGGTACTTCCATAAAAAAGTGGGCGGGCGTACAGCTAAAATCACACCTGCAGTATGATATTTTTTGATACCTGCAGTATGAGATTATACAATTTTGATACCTGCAGTATGAAAGTAGTTAAATTGTATACATATTTTGAATCAATATTGTTAAAAATATGCACCAACAGTATGAGATTAATGACTGAATAAGAAATTTTTGGACCTGCATTATGGAAAAAACAGCCCGCACATATGCATACCTCATATATGAAAGTCCCCCCCCTTCTCCTAATTCTTTCAATATCTTACATAAAAACATCTTAAATGATATTTATAAGGACTTTTTTTTAACTGAGAAGAAAGTTTGTCCAAATTAAACATTATTCTCATTTGTTTCCTAATAAGATTCTTCTTAGCATTGGGGCAAGGGAGGGGGGACTCTCATCTATGATGCTACAAATCTAAAACAAACAGTCATTTACTAGTGATACATGGAAGCATGGTTATACCATGGAGCCATGTTCTGTCATTGTAATATATACCTCAACATTGAGTGAGCTGGAAGTGATGTGCCAAATGGAAAGTGATTAATTGCTTACCATACTGGGAGATCTTGACAATCCTATGACCATCCTAGGCTTCAAAAACTTTACGTAAGTTGGCCAATAAATCACTTTCCATGCCAAACGTCTCCAAATTCAAGGAACAAACATTATACTGTAGAATTATGTCAAGAACAAGATGCTGTCTTTAACTTAGCACATTTGCAAATATCAAACTTCTTACAACTTTGGAAACTATTTATATTTTTTTGTTATCAAATTGAACTCTCTCAAATCAATTGTGAAATATCTTGGTCTTTTATGCATGATATTTTTGAAAAACGTCATTCCTATAACCTTCTGATGATGCAGATTGTGTTTACCTAAATTGAGCCACACATAAATTTAGCCACACAGCCAAAATAAGCTAATTCCCAATTCTTTTTTTTCTCCAATAATCATTTACCATGAATATGTTAAAATATACCTGCTTAAAACCAACAAAAAGTATGTTGCAAATACAGATTAAAATCATTCCCAGAAAAAAGATTGATTAACACTCCTTTCAAAAATCATTGTTACACAAAAAAAAATTCATCTAACCAATTTCCACGACATATGTACTTAAAGTTAGTTATTTGAATAATTATGAAGGCCTTCAGGGATATTTAAGAAATGAATTTAAAATGAGAAAAATAAGTTAACATAACAAAAAAATGAATCTTTTAAAACAAAATGAAGATTCTGTCTACCCATTTAATTTTTGTTTGTGTAAAAATAAGCTTGATCTTTAAATTTAGGTAGGGATGCAGCAGCAGGAAACTTTAATATAACAAAATTTAAAGAAAAACATTTTATCTGTGGGTTTCAAAATATTTTTTTTTTTATAGAACTATTAGGTCAAGTTTTGATTAAATTTAATGTCAACACGTGAAACCCCAGTGTAAAATTACATAAAAACCATGCAAGCTACATACAAATTAAAAAATGTGCAAGTTACATAAAAATTTATTTTAAAAATACCCCATTACAAGTCAGATCCGGCACAAGACATTTGTTTGTTTAGAGGAAATGAAATTAAGCAGTGCGGATATTCGGGAGCTAGGGAACAATGGTCAATTATAATCTGATGCCAGAAAATATTGAAAAAGCACAACAAAACATTTGGTACTTTTTATCATATTATCAACTGAAAGAGGCTGTTGACATTCAGCAAAACTGTTAATATTTGAAATATTAAACTTTGGCATTCACACACATGCCATGGACAATGTATTTCATCCATACAATGGATAACAATTGCATTTTCAAATGCTGTTTGAAAAAGTAATGCAATGGGTTTCAGGGGCAAAACACACATATTAACGATTGGGGGAAACAAAACTAGTCAATAAAATTTGGAGGATATTTCCCCGTTTACTGTAAGAAAGACACTGAATGGTGATGAGAATAAGACCGCCTTCAGATGACAGCAGAGGGTAAAGACAGCAATCCATCTTAATGGATTAGTTCAGGGGTTGAGCAAGTTCATCTTATATGAAAGAGGACTAATAGAAACAATGATGAAACTACTCCAATATCTTATTCCATTAAGGAGATATGAAAGTTAACAGTTATGTCTCATCTGTGTGAAAGTGACTGGTTTAGCAAGTCTACTATGAAAGGTTAGTGCACTTATCCTCACTTTCTTGACAAATGTTAATGTATTTTAAAGAAAATTAATTGAGCTTTTTCCTCAAACTTTCTGCAGATGGTAAATTATTATTACATGTACGCTTATTAGATTCTGTTTGACTAATTAACTGGCATATCCAATGGATTTTAAGCCACACAAATGCAGGAAAAATATGATTGAATACATAAAGACTTTGAGGAATCTGGGAATGTGACATGACAACTAGTCTAGTCGTTCAAAATCATACAGGTTTGGTTTGTTGATGTTTAACGACACCACGACAGTCAGAGTCAAATGTGCCAAGAGGGTGTTAATAAATTATACAGAACTTAATACTTAAATATCTCCTTAAACAAATAAACAATTTGAATACTTTCTTCACAATTTGGTTTCTTTTGGATTCCAATAAGATTTAAGTAGATTGACCACTGAACTAATCATTTAAGTATATCTTAGTTGTGTTGTGAACTATTGCTTTCATAGGATGTCAAGAATATGATTTAAAGATGGAAACAAGAACTATAATTGAGGTTTTTAAATATAACAGAGATTGTCAGAACAAAAGATTAATGAATTCAAATTATAAGAAAGGAGGCATTTTACTGAAACTGAAATTTGTTGGAAAGTCCTAAAACTTCATACCAGTTGCCAGAATATGCTTTTCAAAATAGATTTCAATTGTTTTTACCACTTGTCCCCATACCATTTAAAGTACCTGTTTAGAGAATACATAGTAATGTCTTAAAAAAATAATTGAAAAGATGTAAAGCTCTTGAAAAAGTACCAAAACAACTTATACACTGTTGACAAAATACTGAATACAAATGATGATCTAAATGGTACAAAAATTTACAAATTGTTTACAAAAATGCATCCTACAACTGATAGACACTTATTATTTGGCCCCTTAAAAATTATTTACAAAGTCTGAAAGACAATAACTTTGATTGTTTTGCATACGATATGATATGACAAAGAATAGTATAAAATTAATATATCATTAAAATACAAAAAATCAATTATGCATAAATCATTCCTTTTGTATCATAAATGCATCAATAATCATTTAAAAAAAACTATAAAAAAACTGTTCTTTTCATAAAATTATGGTAAATTTGTTAACATTTCAAAATATGAGTTGCTTGTTTTTTTACTATTGAGATGATACTACTAATGAGCAATACAAGTTTGGCAAGGTGGCAGCACCACTACCAGCCAGTTGTTAAATAAACATCGTATAAACATACTGTATATCAATATAGCACCCAGGTTGCATAAGTTGTTTCTCAGATGCAACAGATTAAGAAAACATGAGCTTAATTGCTTAAAAATCATGTAAAAATTATGGCAAAATTCCCCATCAAACTTATTTAACAATTGCCCATTTCACAGCTTTTTGGGAAATTTGTATGAAAATTTGTGACAAATAAACTGGCAATATCTCTCTTATGTACAACCTTCATGTACCACAACTGCTTGAAAAAGAGTAACTAAATCTGACAACTTTTATTCTGAAAATTTCAATCCAATAAAAATTGGAAAAATCCAAGTATAGCTGTAAATTGATATAGTAAGGAAAGTTTACAATGAGTTTCTTAGATTATTATTATTCTTCATCATTTTTTTAATTTTTGGACTAAAATTCATTTCTAACACAAAAATTTAAGAAGAATATTTTCAGTTACAATTTTTTAAACCAAATTTGTAAAATCATCATTAATTTGCCAAATTTCTAGTTATTTCAATAACGGAATAAAGATGTATTACAAGATACACATTTTGCCAAAGTTGTTCCGCTATACTAGGATTTCAAATAAAACTTAGGTGGAGATTTAAAAACAACTTCTTGTCACTTTATGAGACTGATATAAAGGAAATAAATAAAACAGAATTACATTAAACTCTATTGCTGTTCATAGGTCACAAATTTCAAAAACATTTCAAATTTTTGACTTGCCATAATGAATATGCCATCTTCACAATCTAAAGACTAATTATTCCAAGTGCTCAGAATTTGTAGCTGCCCATATACTGTACCTTGACACTGTAACACTTACAATACAAGTTATTCCATCACTAAATGATCCGTCCTTTGAAAGTGGAAATTTTAGGGAGGAGATAAGCAACTGACACCGTCTCATTCAATGTCTTTACACTTTATCTTCTAAATAAAAGTAGTACTGTACATGCAAGTATTGTACATGCAAGTACTGTACATGCAAGTACTGTACATGCAGTACTGTACATGCTAGTACTGTACATGCAAGTACTGTACATGCAAGTACTGTACATGCAAGTACTGTACATGCAAATACTGTACATGCAAATACTGTACATGCAAATACTGTACATGCATGTACTGTACATGCAAGTACTGTACATGCATGTACTGTACATGCAAATACTGTACATGCAAATACTGTACATGCATGTACTGTACATGCAAGTACTGTACATGCAAGTACTGTACATGCAAGTACTGTACATGCAAGTACTGTACATGCAAATACTGTACATGCAAGTACTGTACATGCAAGTACTGTACATGCAAGTACTGTACATGCAACCTGCATCTCATTGTTGCTTCTCAAACTGTAAGCCTGTTTGTTAGGAGCCCACAAATACCACTTGATTTTCACTATCTCTTTTACCCAACAAAGATCTATCCCTTCAACCAAATTAAACTACATTTAAAATAAGAATCACTAGAAGTCACATATCGCATATACGCTGAGAAAAATACGCAATACAATTCAAAGTTTCTGATTGGTTGAGATATCTTTTACACAAATACCAACAAACCAATCATTAAGCCTCGCTGAAGTGACATCACTAAAATGCTTCAGATTTACTGAGGACATGTCAAGTAATGACCTCTGTTACATTATAAAATAAAAGGATAACTTTAGTAATTAAGCAAGTTTATATGAAAGAGGACCATAAAGGAAACAAAATGGTGCAGAAACTACTTCAATATCTTATTCCGTAAAGGAGATATGTAAATTTAAAGCTCTGTCTTATTCTGTATATGTGGAAATGACTGGTGTGAGTCTACTATGGAAGGTTGACACCAGAAATTAATTTATTTTTACTATTTGATTACTTTCCCTAAAACTTTCTCCAACTGATAAATTATAATTACCCTTCCTAGATTCTGTTTTACTACTTTCCTGACAGATCCAATGGATTTGGGCCACAAAATTGAAGGACAAAATATGATAAAATACATAAAGACTTTGAGGAATCTGAGGCTGTGACATCACAACTAGTCTAATTTCAGTTGTTTCTAAACAAATGATACCAAACTTTACACTTGAATATCTTTTAAATTGAATAAGATTTGTGAATGCTTTCTTCACCATTTAGTTTCTTTGAAGTCCTCTTTCATAAAATCGTCTTGCTTGACCCCTGAACTAATCCTTTAAGAATGTACATGCAGAGTAGAAATTGTAATGGAAAAAGGCACAAATTACTATAGATGTGGATACCTTTCCACTATACGTGGCAATGGCTAAGGATATTATTGTTAAAAAAAGCTGAGAATATCATTGCTAAGAAAAGTTGAGATTATTTTCACCAAGGTATGTTTCTCTTTGAGTGAGATAACAAATACCCCTGGCTACAATCCATTCTGATAAAGACACAAGCACCAACTGTAGAAATGAGTACTAATGTAGTCATTACTGGCATCACAAATTATGTGTCACAATTCCCAAATACAGGGAAAATGTTAGAACATGCTCTCTAACAGAACAAAGAACGGCATTCTAACACAAAAAATATGCCAGGTTAGACACAATGTGGAAGATTACAAAACTACTTTTTTGACCCACAAAAAACATACAACAAATATGAAATCAATGATGACTGAATTAAGAAATTCTTTCAAGAGAGTTTAAGGTAAAAAGTACAAATATTAATAAAATTTAATTCAAAAAGTAAAAGCCTTTAAATACATTTCTTTCATGTACAAAAAAAGAAACTTCGTCACATGGAATATTTTTCTGAAAATTAAAAACTTTTGTGTTGATTACAAAAATATATGGAACAAAAAGCTATTCAATAAAAATGCATATCATGATACTATCTATTGGTGTAATTTATTCTTGGTATTGCTCCGTTTGAATGGTGGAAGCCCAGTATGTCAAATTCTACAAAGATGATGGCAGAGTTGGAAAAAATATACCGTTCCGGTGGCTATAATCGCAGAAAAACCAAGAATTCACACAAAGAATGTTTTTTTTTTGTAATTAAAAAAAAAATGTCAATTTTTTTGTGGTAAATATGTGCTCTAAAAACGTCCCGTGTAATTGTGCAATATTATAGTAGAATCAATTAAGAAAGAAGAAGCATATAAAGATGTATTTACTACATTAATACTATTTCTCTTATGATTTTCGTTTGAGATTTTCAACACCTTTATTCAGAACTGTGGAAATTTTATTATTAATTCCAATTTTGATGGTAGAATCTTATGAATCGATTTAAAACTATTTTTATTCATATTTTCCTGGTTTATTTCTTGAAGACTTTTCAACTTTATTAAATTTTGCGATATTAATTCCCCCCCCCTACTTGAGTGTTTGTATTATCACAATTGTTATCTGAACCCACAAAATGAGGACAGACTCTTGAGGAATTTGAATATTTCATGCTTTTACAGATCTTTAAAGATATTTGATAAAATAATTTTACATGATTAATTGGTTATGCAGTAATTTATACCTTGCAAAGTAATTTATTTGAAACAAAAACTCTTACAATTTTGACAATACCAGTGTATTATAGTAATTCATGAAGCGGAGATTTAAGGTTGTAATTTTGTATCATTTACTTTATGAATAATAAAATGTCCTAAACCTATTGCTGATAAAGGATTCTATACTTTGAACTAAAAAAGCTTGAAAAGTAATGTAACTAAACCACTCTTGGTTTATTATTACACTTCAGGCAGGGCTTGCGATAGCAGCCTGCAGTATGCTAAAAAACTACATAATTTTCAACTAGCAGGTTATAATAATATATCATCTCTGCTATTAAAAACTTGATATAAAAGATAAAAATTAGATTGTAAAAATATTGTAAATATATCATATAATATGTTTGACATGAGAACTTTGCCAGAACAGTGGCAAGTGAAAAGTAATAGAGCAGGTGAAATCGATCTTATAGCAAATGAAAACATTTCACCTTATAATGATATAGAAACAATGCAGGACATCAGATTGCTTAATCGCGAGCCCTGCTCTCTGATATAAGGTATTCTTCAAAGAATGTGCTGAGAAGGAAAGATGAAGACGGCATTATTCTGTTTCTTTAGAGCTGTCCCCACTAATACTTGACGCTTGCGACGTCCTCAAGAAGGTGGACTCCAGATCCCACAGGTTACTCCGGAGGGTGTGAAAAGATGGTCGGAGGGATGGCTGAAGGGACCAACACATCGTCAAAAGATCCCGAACTCCCTGTGGGGTACCCTCTGGGATCGATAACGTAAATCCTTGTTGGGTTTGTAAGAACACTTCTTCAAGTGTCAGCCCAGAGTATGGCTGCTCTGCATAACTGAATATCTCCCACATAAGCACCCCATATGACCACACATCTGACTTGATGGTAAACCTGTAATGCCATAATGCCTCTGGTGATGTCCACCGGACCGGCATCTTCTCATCTTTCCTGCCCAAATAATAATCACTTTGTCCAATGTACCTTGCCAATCCAAAGTCGGAAATTTTCACTTCCAACATCGTATTCACGAGGCAATTTCGTGTAGCAATGTCTCGGTGAACAAGTTGTCGTTCTGCCAAGTACGACATCCCACTAGCAACCTGCCGTGCAAAACTTATTTGCATGTGTAACGGTAACCCCTTTTTGACAATGTCTTGGTCCCCCAATGGCAAAAACCGAGGGTCTTGTAGATGTAAAAATTCTTGGAGGTCTCCCTTTTCCATGTACTCCAGGAGCAAACAAAGAGGCTTCCCAACAAAACAGACGCCCCACATTTTGATAATGTTGGTGTCGTTAAACTCGGACATCATGACAGCTTCTCGATTGAAGTTTTCCGCTACTTGCTGACTGGCGCTGCTCTTTAACATTTTCACCGCTATAGTCATAACATTTCCTGGAGATGATATATCTCTCGCTGTTGCTTTAAAAACACGGCCAAAAGCACCCTCACCTATGTCGCCTAAATATACAATTTCATTGCGAGGATATTCCTTATTGGATAGATAAGGGTTAAAGCTACGACTGAAAGACTTTCCAAACATTGGATTTTCGGGCACTGCGTCTATATTAAATCCAGGTCGAAATTTGAAAGGCGGGTATTTCTGAATGTACTTATACTTTTTGAACGAAAAACAAAGTATGGCCATAAAAATGATTACAATTCCAGACACACTTGCTATGATGGTGATGAGCCCAGCAGTAGACAGTGATGTCTCTATGTGTACATTTGACACTCCTGGTGCTACACGCTCGATATCTACCAAAGTTTCATGTTTCACTGTAACCGTATGAACTCCCGCCTCAGTTGTTAGCCATTGCTCATCTGCCAAAGAAAGAATAAGAATTTTTTAAGTTTAAGAGTTTGAGAGAAAGATAATTGTGAGATTGGACAGTACGAAGAAAGCTTTTCCTTTGAAGATTAATGAATCAGCAACTTACCACAGGTTATTATATCGCAGTACTGCCACTTGCTAGCACCCTTCCCCACATAGCACCATGGTCTCTCCTTCAGGCCCCCAGGATTCCGACAATAATTACTGGCATTTACCAACTGAGGGAACACTTCTGGAAACATGTAGTCATTTTGGGGAATCTGCAAAAAGAACGTTTGTTTTATAACTTATGTCATCTTTTCTTAAATGAGGCAGAAAATATAAGTTCTCATGATGACAACTAGAAGATGAAATGAGAGGGGGCATATAACCCATAACTTTTTGACAATAATTATTGGCATTCACACACTCAAGGAACACTTATGGAAGCATATCATCCCTGAAATTAATTGCATTGGCTTATAATTTGTGCAAAAGCAATCTTTTTTTTGACATATTGATCATTAATGTGTCTTAATGCTGTTAAGTCAATTTCCATGATTGAAACCCAACTTTGTTTGTAGTTTTTGTGTAGTTAGATGAGCAGATTTTCACATGCCAGGAATAGCACACAGAAGTCATATGACTTATTTCAGTGTGTTCCCAATGATGAAATTTGCCAGGATGGAAAGTGGCTGAACACCGGGTTAACACCTTGCTCTTTGTGAGATGTTCAGAGAGCCAGAAAGCAGGTGAAACTCCTACCATTGGGACCAACAGCTTTACGTCCCCTCTGAAGGATGGTGAGCGCATCCATACCATTGGCCACTTTATCCAATGGTCTGTGGAACGTTGGATTTGAACCTGAGATCTCCAGCATGTCAGTCGTACACTCAGTCATCTGAGTTACCTGCCTTCCTTATTTGATTTACAGATACAGGTTAGGCTTCCTGTATGTTGGGCAATATATCACTTCCCGTTTACATAGTAGACCCCTAGCTTGATTTTAAAAAGGGGCAGGGGGCTAGACTTGTTGAGGGGCACATTAATGCGCACGTGAAGTGCTGCGTCTTTCAGGGGCTCTCTTAAGACTCAATCCCCTGGTAAAGAAGCTCTGGGATTTTAGCTATAGGCCTAATCATACATCTCAGAATGAAGCTATTTTTGACTGATAAGGACCAGTCATTAGCCAAAGAGGACAATTGCTTACTATGCTATCATTCTGTGTTCTATATCCATGTAAGGTATTTTATTTATGAGGATTATAAAGATTATTACGTATAAAAAAATTAAAAAAAACATTTAAAAAGAAAAAAGAAACATTATTTTTTCATGAAGGGAAGGGTAGACCCCCAGGGGAAAGGGCGGACCCCCAGGGGGCAGGGCAGGCCCACAGAGGGGCGGGCTGCTCCTGTGAAACAGCAAAGCTAGGTCTGTAGTATTAATAGTCTAGAGAAGTAATATAATGTAATATAAGTAAAATGATTTTCAATCTGCTTCAATAAAATGCATGAAGAATTGTTACGCAAAGTGACAATGTGTGTGATGACTCTTCCTCAGTAGACATGACTCTTTTCCCTACAAATTTGTTTCCACTTCAAAGGAATATTCCAATAATTTTTCATTCATATGGTAGAGGACAATCAAAGAAACAATTTGGTCAAGAAACATATTGAAATCTTATCCCATCTGTGAGTTAGTGCATTTCAAAGTTTTAAAAAGTGTGTTGGAAAATGGGTTTGTATTGTAAAGTGTGATGTCATAATCATCGCAGATCCAAGATAATTCTTTATGTATTTCTATAAAATGGAAATGGATTTATGGATTCATTTAGAATGTAAGGTACACCTGAAGATTGGCATAGCATGTTCTTGCATTAGACCCAATTTCAATTGGACCCAATTATTAGACCCAATCAATTAGACCCAATCTCAATAATTAACCAAAAAATGTTTTCAATAATTTAGTAACAGGCAATACAATTTCAAAGAAATACATGAACATTGACTTTGGATCTGCAGCTATGACATCACGCTTTACACTTTAAGTAACTTTTGAACACAATGGGAAAATCTTTTAATCGCAATAAGAACTAAACAGAATAAGTTATCAACATGATTTTACACCAATTTGTTTCTTTAATAGTCCTCTATCATAATATAAAAAGAGAAAATTCACAGAGATGTTCCTTTAAAATTCAACATCTCTGCAACTTTGTTTCATAAAAGTTTCTTCATGGTTTTGTTCCATGCTTTTTCTCTTGACACAGATTAACATGTCTCTAATCCTTTAATGGCATTACCTTCTGATTCCAAGAATAACAGGTCAACCCCGATTCACTTGATGAGTGTCGCCCTCTATAACCCTCACCATTCCCATCTGTGCATGCTGTGGTTTCTGTACGTGCATCACCTGAGGTATGAGAGTATTTCTTCATGGGTTAAAGAACTTGAAATTGAAGGAAACGGCAGGAATAAACACCTGGGGCCTGCCTGATGGGCCTTTATGGACCTTGTATGGATTTATCAAAGAACTTGAATTATAAAGATCTACAATATCAGGCCTACATTTACTCTGGAACACAATAAAGGGTTGCAAAACCACTCATTCATAGGGCTAACACGATATGTCCATAATCGCGATATCATTTTTTCCATGATATCAAAAATACTCTTACCAACATACCGGGACATTCATTTACACGTACTAACTGCATTGAGATTTTAATTGAATATTTGCAGAATATCTTATTCTCTTATGCTTCCTTTTCTTAGATTTTATGGGATATTAATGAGATCTGTATGCTGAAAAGCTAAGCTTTTAGATTTTATGGGATAATATGAGATCTGTATGCTGAAAAGCTAAGCTTTTAGATTTTATGGGATAATAATGAGATCTGTATGCTGAAAAGCTAAGCTTTTAGATTTTATGGGATAATATGAGATCTGTATGCTGAAAAGCTAAGCAGTTTTCCAAAATTAGAAATCACAACATAGATATCGCGATATGGTGATATACAGTATCGCAATATTTTTGTCCATGATAATCGATATCTCATTTACTGATACCATGACCCATTAATACAGTGAACTGTTCCATATGAATGCTTGTATAGGAAGGTTATATCAAATCATCTGCATACATTCAGAAGTATACAAAAAGCCTTTCAGGTCATAAAGGCCCATAAGGTCGATGCTTATCCCAGGCCTTTGTGGTACACGTAGATGATATTCCATGCTTTCAAAATGAGTCACCTTTCCTTAATTCGCATCATACTGCCTCAAAACAATTTATAATTACCGTTTCCCTGAAATTAGTTTCTTACATAAATGATCTTCGAATAAAACAATGCTTTCTCTCATAAAACATTCCAACACAGAGCAAACAATTGTTTTTGTATGTGTTTATATAGGGCTGGCACTGTTTATGACTTCACTAACAATGTCTTATTTTGTTCGGCATGATAAACTCTGAAATTGATCTGGTTCGTTCGCTGCACCGCCGCATCGGTGACTGTAATTTGAGTTTATTACCATGAAAATTGATCAAACATGTAATACAGTACTTCACTTCCCCCAAGCTGGGGTATTTCATGGTCAAGTTTTAACGCAGGCAGCGGTGGTAGCAGCAGTGCAGGCTGCTGCATAATGTTAATTCCCCAGCAATACTGGTATTTGAAATACAGCTGAGAAGATAGAAGCAAGAACTTGAAATATGTCTTCCTCAAGGACACAACGCAGAACTTGTGCTGGGAATTGACCAATGTACCTTGTATAAATGGTTTCACTCTGTCATTAAGTCCACTGTGCTTTATAATCATTCATGAGAATAGCCAGCATCTATAGACTTCATCTTAAAAAGGACTTAAAAAGTAACCAAATAGTGAGGAAAGCATTCAAAAATCTTATTCCGTAAAGGAGATATTCAAGTCTAAAGTTTGGAATCAATTGTGTAGAAACAACTAAAATCAAGATAAGTTCAAGATAGCCTCAGATTCCTGAAACTCTTTATGTATTCTATCATATGTTGTCCTACAATTTTGTGGCTTATAATCCATCAGATATGTCAAAAAAGTAGTAAAACTGAATCTAGGAAGGGTATTTATAATATACCACCTGAAGAAAGTTTAAGAAAAAATGATTCAAATAGTAAAAAAGGTAAAGTTTATTTAAAATACATTAACAATTGTTAAGAAAGTGAGGATGAAGATGCTAACTTTCCATAGTAGACTTACTAAACCAGTCATTTATACTCAGATAAGACAGAGCTTTAAACTTGATTATCTCCTTAACCGAATAAGATTTTTTGAATGCTTTCTTCACCATTTTGTTTCTTTTAAAGTCCATTTTTATACAAGATAAACTTGTTTGACCACTGAACTAATCATTTAATGCAGTTTGTACCTTTTCAAAATACAGTACTTTTGTTTAACTCACCTTTGAAATAATTTGACTTGGTACATCTGCTATGAGTGGTGCTGGCCAGAGGAAGTGCAGAGCACTCGGGTAAAACAGAGATGTGGTACAAAGGAATGAAGATCTCACTCTGTATCCTCCGCAATTCAGACCACTCCTCATCAGTACAGACAAGATTTTGAACAACCAGGCAATCCTCCCTAAAAGAGAAACATACAATTAGAGAAATGTGTGACAAATGACAGGACAATGTTTACTACACTGGGGTTTCAAAAAAACAAATCAGTGGGGGGAATTTCCTCCCTTGTGTATTTTGGGGGAGGTGGATTTTTTAGAAAAGGCAAGAAACTTATTTTTGGAAAAGAAGAAAGCCAAAAATAAAATAAGAAGGCCAAAAATACAACCAAAATTTACCAAAAAGGCCAAATTTGTCCTTTTTTTACGAGTTTCCCCCTTCAATTGAATGTATTTTTGGAGGGAAATTGATATGTGTGGGAATCCTGCAATCGCCTATCTTAATATGAAGACTTACAGGAACTATAAAAATACCATTGTCTTCAATATACAATAAACAAATGTTTAATACAGTTGTTTGAAAGCGTCCTTTTGCTAAATTTCAAGATCTCCAATAGTATATCCGAGATGATGGCCATTGAGAAAATGGAACAATGCTTGGAAGATGTATGAAAAATGAATGTACTGAACAAACTCAAAATGAACGATGAGAAAACAGAGGTTATGTTCTTTGGCACATGCCACATGTCAACAGCTCAAAAAGCTAATACTAAGACTGTCAGTGTTGGTGGTGCATCAGTAAAAGCTGTTAACTGTGTGCGTGACTCAGATGCTTGGTTTGATTGCAACCTAAATATAAAAACTCATGTAATGATAATAATACACAGGTTTTTATATAGGGCTTTTCTACACAGGTATGCATACGCAAAGTGCTTTACAATGGAAACTTAAGGAAAAAATGTAGATCAGCATTCATCAATCTTTACAATATTAACAGAATAAGGCCTCAATAACTAATGAATCAGCTGAATCCCTTGTACATGCTTTAGCCCACTCCCACATTGACTATTGTAACTCCCTTTTGCTGGTATGCTAAATAACTTAATTCAATCCATTCAACGTATTCAAACTTTTGCTGCATTGATAGTAACAAAGGGTAAAAAATGACCATGTAACTCCCATTCTCTATTCCCATAAAGCACCAAACTATCTTCAAGAACTCATATTTTTAAACGCTGCAAAAATAATCTTTGTAATAGAAATGCTGTTTGGCCACGTACCAACCATAAAACACATACAACTTGGTGGGAGGGCAATTTCTAGGGTGGAACCACTTTGGTGGAATGAACTCCCACTTAAAATCAGACAAACCAGAAGTTCTTAAAACTAAAACTTCTTAAAACTCATCTTTTTAAAGCTTATTTCAATAATCAATTTAGTTATTCTTCATCAGCTTTTTTGGGGGTGAGGGGCAATTTCATTGATTGCTTTCATTGTAAAGAGTTTTTGAATATGAATAAATCAATTCAAATGCTTATTATTATTATTATTATTATTATTATTATTATTATTATTATTATTATTATTATTATTATCATTTCCATGTCAGATCACCCAATGGAAAAAAAGGCTACAAATAGTGATGTAGCCTACATGGAATCTGATAAGATTCTTAATCCTTATTGCATTACCTTTAAAATGACACCTTTTCCATTAACATGGACTTTTACTTCCAGAGTTGGTTTCTAAATTTAATGGGCACCAAATTTTTTCTCTCTAAGATTTCGGCAATATTGGACGGCCAGTAACTTCTAATCTGTAGGCCTGATTTCGCTAAATTTGGACAATTGCCTTTTTTGGGTGATAAAGAATACTGTACATACACAAAGTGTGAGATGGTGGTACATTCATTTTACCTTTTGATAAACGATTTTTTTTGGTACATTCATCTTACTTCTTCTTTTTTTGGGAAGGGGGTGGGGAGTGATTGACATGGAATGACCCTAAACGTTCATGAGAGGAGCATTTCAGATAAACTGCCCAGTCAGAATTATACAGTATACACATTCAAAAATTAATGTTTGTATTTTGCAATTCTTTCAAGAAGAAATATTCAATTTGATTGACTAGCCAGGCATTTAGAGAGGATACATTTTTCAATGATTTGTCAGTGCACTTTCCTTTCATTCATTAGTTTTCACTTTATATCTCAAATTAAATCAGCAAAGATACAATTCTGGTAAACAGCGATTCTCTGAAATTCTACTGACTTCATTCAACACCACATGTTGAAAGGATTTGAGAAACATGTTTATCATTTATGGAATTAAACATAAAGTGGTAAGCGTAGATAAACAGTATGCTTTATCTGTAACAGGGAGGAAAGAGTGCAAGTGAATGGGAATCTGCCGTCCACTATATCAAGGGGCATCTAACAATTAATACAAGAAGAGAACATCAGATATATTTTGCCCAAGTTTGCACATTTAGTTTCAAACAATTTTTGAAACATGTCCAAATGACAAGCAAATTGAATCAATTATTCAGGCTGTTTGAGAGCTATACATGCCTAACAGTGTGTTTGTATAGGAAGGGAGGGGGGTCTTGTGTGGAATATCAGTGGGTTTGTGCACACCTTAAATTGATAGATCAAGTTATTAAAAAAACATGACTTACTGGCAGAGTGATAGCGGTTCCTTCTTCTGTGTTACTGTTTTGGCGCAATCAGGATATGCCATATGACAAAGGATTGAATGAAACGCCAGGAGGCATTCTTTACTGACGCGGCCATTGAAGTGAACCACCTGGTTCCAAATTGGAAGACTCTCCATCCCTCCGCGTCCATTGTTGACGGATGTATTAAGGAAGACCTCGTCTCCTGTCCTAAACACTGAACACACACCGCTTTCATACAGCTTGTTATACACCGCACATACATTGGGAGGGTTTACGACAAAAGATGTGTCCCGTTTTCTTGAGGTGTATTCTTTCCAAGCTAGGGGGCTATTGCTTGTAATGCATGTTATATTAGTGAGTACGTGATGTTGCGAACCAAATATGGCTTACTGTAATATTCTGGGAGGGGGTTGAAAATTAAATATGGTTCCCCATTAATTTCCCAATGAAGGTGAGGCTCTGGATAGCCTAACACAGTGCATGTGAGGTTAACAACCGTGCCGCTCTTAATTTGCCTATCTTCTGGCCCTTCAGTCATCACAACTTGAAATTCGACAAACAGGTTCCCTGGTGCAGAATATACTGACTTCCCGGCCTTGTTTGTGGCTTTGCAGCGATAGGTGCCCCTGTCAGAAAATATCACTTTCTGTATTCTTAACGTGTTGTCTTTCTGTATGAAGCGATTGATGTTTGCTAAGCGTCCTCCGTTGTGTTCCCACTCGATTGAATAAGTATCCTGGGAATAACCTTTGACACGACATTTGAATTTTGCTGTTTCTCCCAATCCTGCCGTTTTTGTTACATTTTCTAAGCTTTGTATAATTATTGGATCTGTAACAAAGGAATATGATGAGAGAAAAAAACTTAAAATTTGTTTTATTTTACATTTATAACCAGAGGTGCAAAGAGTGGGAGAAAGGGAACAAGCTGCTTCTCTAAGAGGATTTCCCTTGCCCTGTTACATGCTTTCTGCCAGGTTGGGAGGTCAAATTGGAAAGTATCAATATAAAATGAACTGAAAAATTGGTCAAATTGAACAACAAAAAAATTGGGTAGAATTATTAAAGATTGAAGGAAATTTCTTGAAAATTGAAGAAATTACCAGAATATGAAGGGATTTTCCCAAAATTAAAGTAATATTCTCATGGTATTTTGTAAAATTTGTTTGAAAGAGCATACTTCTAGAGCCAATTTGGTACAAAAATCAGGTTGATATCATATTCCGTTTAGGAGATATGACTTTTAAAGATTTCCCAATTGCATTTTAAAGTTTTTGTACAGTATGATGAATTCGTGTTTGATGATGTCATAGAGACATTTCCATTACAAATGTTTATTTATTTCTATGAATGTTAATTGGTTGTTTCTGTATGATTAGAAACAATTTTTCAAAACTTATTGAAGTAGGGTATATTTGGCAATGTATATAAATACCTAACTTTCATCAATTTATTTTTCTAGCAGGTTTTACTCATAAAAAAGGATGACAGATTTGAGTGAAATACATAAACTTTGTGGGAGAATGTGCTGCTGTGATGTCATACTGAACCTTTTCCTATTCGTTTATTGGCATTTTTTGTGAACCTTAAAATTTGAATATCTCCTGGTAGGAATAACATATTAACATGATTTTTGTACTAAATTGTTTCTAAAAAATTTCTCTTTCTTATGTTTGTTTGTTTGTTTGGTGAGGTCTTAACGGCACCACGACAACGAAGGTCAAATTGTGCCTGAGAGGTCAGATCATAGGTTACCGGAAAAACATGGAAATATTCCTTTATAAACATGGAAATATTCCTTTAAAAACATGGGAATATTCCTTTAAAAACATGGGAATATTCCTTTAAAAACATGGGAAATTCCCTTTAGAAACATGGGAATATTCCTTCAAACACATGGGAATATTCCTTTAAACACATGGGAATATTCCTTACAAAACATGGGAATATTCCTTTAAACACATGGGAATATTTCTTTAAACACATGGAAATATTCCTTTAAAAACATGGGAATATTCCTTTAGGGAATTTTCTCCAAACTGACAATTTCCTAATTAGCAGAAACGTTTCATGGAAACTTAATCTACCACACTGTATTTTTTTCTTCAGCTTTTAAGCAGGAAACTTTGGGGGCTCTTGTCCCTCTGAAAGGTCACCCTTCCTATGCTCCTGGTTTTGACACATTCTTCAAGATTTCTACAGTATAACTGCTTCAGCAGATATTAAAATGTAAAAGTCATTTGAACTCCATTCAATGATGTTTAAATGATTGTTTGATTGACAAGACTTGTCAACACCTTGACAGCAAATATCATTTGGAAGCAGAGGTTAATCTATTTGAAACCATTTAAAGGTACTTTTAATAAGAGACTAAACTGATGTGACAAATAAAGGAGACAAGGTATGAGGGTGAATTTAGGGAAGAATTGTGCTTGCTATCAATTTAAAGTAAGTGAGGACATTGCAGGAGGTGATCTATAAACAACTAAATGAAGGATGAATAGAGGATCATGTTTGTGTGACTGACTGTCATTCTTTGCAGTTGTGGCAGAGGTACAGTACAGGTGGCATAGAAAAATAATGTACTCTGCAAAATGGCATCTATAAATCCTACATTTTTAGCCTCTACAGGAGCAAATAATCCTTAGTGCCATTGGACCTGGAAAAAATGATTCCTGCGACTATAACCACAGGAAAATAGGAAATTCGTGGGAAGAAAAACAAAATTTCATTTTTTTATTTTTCTTGAGTAAACAAGAGTATACTATATGTGGTGAATATATGCTCTAAAGACATCCCTCATGTAATTGTGCAATGAAAGTACATTAAATTGTGAAAGCAGAAGTATATAAAATGTACGATACAGTATTAATACTACTGTAATATTATTTCTGTCGCAATTTTTCGTGGGAAGATTTTTGACACCTTTATTCAGAACCGTG
Source organism: Chiridota heheva (assembly GCA_020152595.1). Lineage (NCBI taxonomy): Eukaryota > Metazoa > Echinodermata > Holothuroidea > Apodida > Chiridotidae > Chiridota > Chiridota heheva. The sequence goes on along the minus strand of JAIGNY010003294.1, from coordinate 684,940 downwards.
GAAAATTTTATAATTACTCCTCTGAATTAAACTATCACAGAAGGCAACCTGAACTTATTTTGTTCCAACTTTGAAACCATGTACAAACAGCACTGTGTACACTACAAAATGTTTCTTCTAATAATGGGTAGAACAGAAAGTGATATGATCATTCTTCTTCCAATAAAGTATGGTACAGTCCTCCAATTGGAGTACTAATTTACATACTTGGTTTCGTTTGTTGATGTTTAACGGCACTGTGACAGTCATATGCCAAGAGGATGTTATAAAATTAAGGAGTAAGAATTAGGGCAGAGAGATGGACAATTGAGAGGGAGAAAAAGGGGGAAATAGGGTGAATTTGCTTTTAAACGTTTGTCTTTGCATTTCTTTTTAAGAAGAAATGTCAATTGATACAATTGCCATATTTGTTCATTTTCCAGCACAAACCCGTACAAGTAACCTGTCATTTTCTACCATATGTAGAATTTTTATCGGAACAAAAGGGGGAAAAAAAATTGGGTAAGGCTTAATTTCTTGGGTTGGTTTAAAAAGATTGGGTAAGGGTTAATTTTGTTGGGTCGGTTAAAAAAATGGTCACAATAGCACTTGTAGTTTTTAAGTTAATATGAAAAATTAAAGTTTGTACAAAATTTTAGCATGTGCAAAAGTGGTTAATAATGGAAAAGAATATAGTTAAAATTTCTTTATACTGTAATGTAATTCTTTATTTTTTATTCCCAAATTTCAAATACCAAAAGTTATAAATTTGCATTCTACTGCTAAAACTGAGTCAATATTCAATTTTCTATTCACTATAGCCAACTTCTCCCATTCAAACATTTTGGAGGAAGGACTGAAAAACAAATAAGTTGCAAAATTTAATGTTAATTTCAAACCAGTATCTAAATTTAAAAATGCTTTAAAATGGACACTTTTTAATCAATTTTGATGTGGCTTTTTTTCTGTTTGCATAGTTTTAGTATATTTTCAACCATTTAAGCTCATATTTTGTTGCTACTGTAGCTTTCAGGGTGGACTAAGGCCATAATGACATCATGGTGACTGATTACTTTAAACGTACCATCAACAAAACCTATCCCACTTTGTGGAGAAAGATAGCTGTGTACAGTCTTTGTGGTGGTCGGCACAGGACCAGGTGAACTTGATTCTAGTCCTGAAGATGATTCTTCTGGCTTTGATGTCGTCAAAGTGGGCCCAAGGCTTCTATTTGTATTTGCAGGAATAATAGCCGCACTGGTATCATGTATATCTGTCACAAAAAAAGAAAGAGATCAACTTACTGAAATTGTTTATCAATTAGCTTTATCAAATATATGCAAAACAACCATTAACAGACAAACCACTCACTGTCTGTGACTTGTCTTGACAGAGATGGGAAAACACCCAAAAAGGTCACACAATTTTACATTCTGTGCAGCCAGGTTCTAAAGGAGACTTCAAGTCTGACAATCTTATCTCAAGTTATATGTATCCCTGTTTAAACTTGACACATGGAGGCTGCCATTTTTGTTTTGAAATCTTGTGCATTCAAACAGCAGGGACATGAATTAATGCACTGTATTTCTTTAATTTTTAAATGTATTAAGTTTTTGTTAAAAAATAATTTGACACCAAGTGTCAAAAGCTTGTTTTGGTAATATCACAGACCCCTAGCTTGATTTAAAAAGGGGCAGGGTGCTAGACTTGTTGAGAGGCACATTAATGCACACGCAAAGCGCTGTGTATTTTGGGTGTGGAGTCATGGGCCCCCTTAAGGCTCAATGCCCTGGTGAAGAAACTTTGGGATTTTAGCTACAATACAATCATGCATCTGAGAATGAAGCTATATGTATTCTGAATGATAAGGACCATTCATTAGCTAAACAGGACAATTGCTTACTATGCTATCATTCTGTGTTCTGTATCCATGTAAGGTACTTCATTTATGAGGCTAATTGAAATCATTAAAGTAAAAAAAAAATCTTAAAAAAATTGATAACATTTTTTAAAATTTGTTTTCTCATGAGGAGCAGGGTGGACCCCAGGGGAAAAGGCAGACTCCCAAGGGGGAAGGGTGGACACCAGGGGGAAGGGTGGGTTCATGGAGGGGCAGGGTGGGTTCATGGAGGGGCAGGGTGGGCCCATGGAGGGGCAGGGTGGGCCTGCCCATGTGAAAAAGCAAAGCTAGGGGTCTGATATTGATGTGTTTACACAAAAATGTCCTTGACTCTTAGATAAGGAAAACAATTTTTTATCAGGTAGAAAACTTGAGAGATTATAAAGAAAAACATTACATTATAACACCATTGCTGGGTTGACAACAGTATTTTCTGCATCTTTTAAAATCATGGCTGCTCCCAGATAAATTCCATAACAACCCGTTCCATAACAACCCTTTCCTTAACAACCTGTTCCTTAACAACCCATTCCTTAACAACCCGTTCCTTAACAACCCGTTCCTTTACCACCCATTCCTTAACAACCCATTCCTTAACACCCATTCCTTAACAACCCCTTCCTTAACAACCCCTTCCTTAACACCCCGTTCCTTAACAACCCCTTCCTTAACAACCCCTTCCTTAACAAGCCGTTCCTTTACAACACGTTCCTTAACAACCCCTTCCTTAACCACCCGTTCCTTAACAACCCGTTCCTTAACCACCCGTTCCTTAACAACCCCTTCCTTTACAACCCCGTTCCTTAACAACCCGTTCCTTAACAACCCCTTCCTTAACAAGCCGTTCCTTTACAATCCGTTCCTTAACAACCCGTTCCTTAACAACCCGTTCCTTAACAACCCCTTCCTTAACAACCCGTTCCTCTACAACCCCTTCCTTTAAAACCTGTTCCTTAACAACCCGTTCCTTAACAACCCGTTCCTTAACCACCCCTTCCTTAACCACTCCTTCCTTAACAACCCCTTCCTTAACAACTCATTCCCTGCAAAAGACATCAAAAAACTTTCCTTCTTAGATGCAACAAATGCAAATTTGAGACAAAAGACTCTCATGCAGCTTAAAAATAAAATTCCAGTCATTTTTTATTTAGCAAATTCAACTTAAATCTGGATCTGGATCTGGATGAAATACTGCATGTTGCAGAACCACTTTTGGTTCCAATGGCAATGGATGAGAGAAAAAGAGAGGTTGTGCAATGCTATGAGGACCGGTTTCTGATTTTACTCAATAAGGCTTTAATGAATCCACTCATTTTGCCTGTAATGTAGTTTCTGGGAGATTGTTTAATTATGGTATGGACAAAAATTAGACATCAATGTTATTTTAGTTCAACCCATGGCAGTGCAAAAACCGACAGGTTTTATTTTAAAAGCAATTTTTTTTTGGACATATTTGATCTTTTCAAATGTAATTTAAAGATTTTTTTCAAGTCTACTAATTTTTAGCTTAAATCTGTTTACCTTTAAGTTGTTGATGATTGTTTCCAAGACAACCAGATTGGACCAAATTTTGGTCAATTTTGAAGAATCAAGCATTTTGAAAGCATAATAAATGTTTGGACATTTATTATGCTATCAAGTGCCACTGCTATCAAGTACTTTCTTGTTCTGTACAATATTCGCTTTCAACTTTAAAAAAAATAAATGATTGATAATATGACATCGTTAAAGAAGAAATTGACATAGTTAAAGTGTAAACAAACCATAACATACACTAAATTTGGAAAAGTGGGACAAATGCATTTTAATGTAAAATTTGCTCAATTTGAGTTAAATGCAGTTTTGAAACTAAATAAGCTGTGTTTTTAGCAAATGGTTTAGCCATGTATAGAATTAGCATTTAAGGACATAATAAACAAAGGGAAAGTCTAATAATGACCTAAATAATTAATTAACATTGCAAGACAAACAAAAAAAAGAATTTAAAAATTAATTAATAATCATGTGAAATTAATTGGAATCCACACATTTTGGGTTATTTACTTACTATGACATTGTTCAAAACTAAATGCATTTAATTTGATTAAAACCAATTTGAATGAACTTGTAATATTCCATTAAAATGTTGAAATAATATAAACATAAAAAATGAAAAAAATAAAAATGTGATGAAATAACAAATATTTTTATTTAATCAAAAGTTAAGTTTCTCTCAGCAATATCATTACTAAACAAATTATACACATAGATCAAGACAATTCATGATGGTACATACGCAATCACAGTGTACATGCAATGTTCAGTAGATCAAATAAAAACTCTGGCACTTGCATGAAAACAAATAAATAACAGGCCACAGACCAAGGTGGCTGCGTTACAAAAAAACACAGTAGCAGCGAAGGCCTACCTCAATATGTTCAGTTCATCCAGAAATGTTTAACTCTCCTAAAAAAATATAGGTCCTAAATAGCTGCACAGTGATTGTTGAAAAATTAAGTTTATTTAATCAAAAGTTAAATTTTCTTTCAACAATGATAGTATTTAACAAATCATACCCATAGATCAAGAAAATTCATGATGGTACGTACAGCATACCCACTATGCTCAGTTGATCGAGAATTGATAACACACCCCTCCCCTGGCCCCCTGCCTCTGGGCTAAGCCTAAAGCAGCATCAGAAATTGTGCCTTTTTTATTACAAAAAATCTTGATCTAGGCTAAGTAAAAGTAATATCTTTTCAACATATTAAAGAATTTGAATTCAAAATGGTCCATACACAATAACTTAACATAAACAGTTACTTAATCAGAGTAAGCCTACACTACAGATTGCAGTTGAGAATGGCTGCTACAGTACTGCTTGTGCAGTACTACCTGACTACACACAGTGTATTCATTTGTGCACACTACACTACATAGTTAATGTACGTTGCGAAGGTACTGTACAGTACTGCATGATGCATGCTAAAATCCAGGCGGACATCGGCTTAAAATTACTCTAAAACCAGCTAATAAATCATTTAATTAAGCTTATTTTAATGTAAGTAAGTTATGCTTAACATTACGTAAAATTCAAGTGCTTGCAATTTCCTTTCATTTTATTTATAATATAAAATACCCCCTCTATTTAGAGCATTTCCTGTAAGTATAGTATTGTACCCCTCTTCAATTTGAACGACTGCGTGATGCAGAGGAAATGTACGCGGCTAGCATGCGGGCACTCCAGGTTCCAGTCTCACCGTGACCACTGCTTAATTTATTTTGTGCTGCAGCTTTCAGGGGTCTTTAGACTATAATCATTTTTGGTGTTTTTTCATCATTCATTTCTTTCTAAAAATGATAGATTAGCATCATTGCAAAGCAAATTTCATCATGAAGAATCTAAATATGTAACACAAATCTCTGTTTTTAATATTGACAACAAGTTATACTTCTGCAAAGATTGACCATTTGTTGACCAAATTTTAGCCAAAAATTGCTTAATTTGCATATTTTTGTCCTATATTTCCTAATTTGGCTTTCATTACTCAAAATATAAATATTTGAGCCTCTATTCCAACCAAACGTGTAACGAAGAAAATGAAAGGAAAGTTGTCCAAAATGCATATGAAAAAAAAAAGTTTTGAAAATTGGGCTTGCTTTTCTCAAAGCCTTGCCTGGTACTGGTAGAATAAGGGTTAATGCCAACTCCCTGACAACTCAACACAAAGTCACATCCCAAAAATGTCACATGGCTTTAAGTCTCAATATAGTAATAATATAGTAATTACTCAAATTTTCATGAAATCGCATAATTTTGGTCTTATATGAAAGGTACTACTACACAAATAATAATATCATACCAGCTTTTAAATATGTTTAAAAAAAGTAGTAAATATTGTAGTGCTAATATAGAAAACACACGTACTGAATGCATGAGGACCTAGCCATGTACGGTACACGGAGCAATATGTCTACGGCAAGCTATTTTTAGCATCATTACGTATGAAATCTGATATTTTAGTAAAACCTTTCAAAGCTTTAATTAAAAAAAATACATAGAATATCTTTTAGCAAAATACAAGCTATATAAAGCATACAGTACAAAGATCTTGTGTGAGCCAGAATTTCAAGAGCAAAACTGTTAAAACCTAGGAGGAGATGCATCTTAAAGCAAACCATTGCACAGACACATATGGGAGCTCACATACGATTTATTAAGTTCCACTCATTACAATCTGTGTAATGGGTGGAACTCAAAATGAGTTTCTGTATGATTACAAAAACTCCAAAGTTTGGATCTTGAAAGCCTTTTTGAAGTTATATAGTTTGCTTGGTGATTGTGTTCTCAGTTTTGCAGTCAGCAAAGACCTTAGCATGTATCAGTCTTTTGCTTGAGCAGATAGGGCCAAGAAAATTGCTTGGGGGGGGGGGGGGGTCTTAGCAGATAGGGCCAAGGAAATTGCTTGGGGGGTAGCACCAACCCCTCCATTATCTACTAAAAATAATTTAAAAAAGTAAATCAACTATTTATATTTGATTATGAAGGAATCTTAAATATGGGTTTGTAAATACCCTTCCAAAAATATTGTGACTATTATTTACATGTACTGTAGTCATTTATTAATTAGTTATTAGTGCTGTCGCAATATGGCTGTATTATGTATCGATTATCATGGAGAAAAGTATCGCGATATATTGGTATATCGCAATATTTTTTTAAAATCTGACTCACAACACAAATTGTTCATATCAGTGCTTCTTCTATACTTACACGCATACATACTTGTATGTATGCACATGAATAATGAAAACAAGAAACAATGATTTCCATTTAGCAGATGACATAATCACATGACTATTAAATTCTAGATTTCATCACGCATCGCATGCACACGTATACGTTTATAATTCAGCCAACGTGACCATGAATCATCAAAGAGGCAGGCATTTTCTGAGCCAATTTTTTGTTCTTTTTACCAACTTACATCAGAGCATGCCAGTGTGAGGTGAAGGAGCACGATTTTTAATTAGTTTTTATCTTAGGTTTCATATTTTTGCACATTTTTAAAGTTATTCAGAAACGATCATAGCCTAAACTTGATTTAGACTTACTGCCATAACATTAGTACCGTAACATACAAACTAGCCTAGTTGTGCAAAAATTTCTTACTTCTGTATTAGTTTTTGGTATCGCGATATGTTTTGAGGGGTATATTTCATGTCCTGGGAATAGAGATACGAATAGCAATAATCAACATATCATTACAGCACTATTAGTTATCTCAATGAACTCCTTAGAGGCTGCAAACAAACAACTGTTTAAGTCTTATCAATGTTTTCAAAATAGCTTCAAATTTTCCCAGAATTTGTTCATATTCGAGAAAAACATTTTTAGTAGGGAATGGATTGTTATAGAATTTAATTTTATCTTGCAATTATAAGTTCCATGACCAGAGATGAGAGTTTTAAAGTGAGAATCAAATTTCAACAAAAGTTAAGGTTTTTTCTATGAAGCCTATTCAACACTAATCAGTAATGACCAAATTCAAGTGTGGCCTTTACTATAGTGATGTCATGATCTAATACTTATAAATTTGAATGATGCCACTAATCAGTAAAAGAATGTCTACACATACTGTAAGCAAAGTCATAATATTATATCATTTGATGTTGAAGCCGGAGGAAGGGGATGCGAGGGGGAGGGGAGATGCATGGGGCTGGTACTTCATGATTGATTCAAATGTGCAATACAACAATTAAAATTAAAATATGAAGAAGTTCATATTTATTTAAAATGAATATTCCCATGGATTTTCATATATGATAGAGAGACTATTAATTAAAGAAACAATGAGTTTAAAAAATCATATAGCTATTTTTTTTCCATTTAGGAGTTATAGCGTTTCAAAGGTTGCGCAAGTGTGTTAAAAGTGATATCACAGTGTAAAATGTGATGTAATAAAGGCAGATTCAAGACAACTCTTAAGTACTGTATTTCAATAAAATTTTCTTTTACTTAGGAGTGTAAAGGTTCATGAGCAAATAGGCAAAGCACATTCTTATAAAGTGTATGTTAATTTACCCCATCTTAATAAACAAACAAAATATGCTTCTAGTAATTTAGGAAAAGGCAATCAATTTTTAAAGAAATACACACAAATTGTTTGGATTTGCCTTTATGACATCACACTGCACATAGTGTGAGGTCACTTTTCAAAACTCTTGCAATATTTGAAATGCAATAACTCCTAATTGGAAAAAGACAGCATTGTACACCAAATTGTTTCTTTTAAAGTCCTCTATCATATAAAAATTCACAGGAATTTTCTTTGAGTCTGAATCTGAATCTGAAACGCTTAAGTCGGCAAAAATCCTTCAAGAGGACATGAACGCCAACCGAGTCATATAAATGTTATTCATGTTATTACTAATGCTGTCAGGATATGGCTGTATTACATATTGATCATCGTAAAGCAAAATCTCCTGATATATTTTTCAAGAAAACTGGCTCACAACACAAATTGTTAATATCACTACTTCTTTTATGTATACATGAATGATGATCGCAAGAAAAATGATTTCCAGATCTAACAGACGACTATCACGTGACTATTATACACTTGTCAATTGTGTGACTTACCCCTACACCCCCGGACAAGGTGAGTCAAATGTTTCACCAAAGTGGGTGGACAAAACATGTACATGTACATTGATGCACCCCTCAGTCACTTAGGTGACCGACAATTTTTTGTGAAATGCCTTACCCCAAATTAATCACCTGTGTACATGTACAAAGTCAATTGGTCTGAAGTAAATTGACCCACCCCAGAGAGGCATGTTCTGGGCCAATTTTACATTTTTTTTGCCAAATTACATCAGAGCATGCCAGTGTGGGGTAAAGGAGCACAATTTTTAATTAGTTTTTTGTTTCACGATATTTTTCAACATTTTTAAAATTGATTCAGAAACAATCATGGCCTAAACTTGACTTCAACAAGTTAAGATTTACTACGGCAACGTAGTAGCCGAGCCTTGTTGTGCAAAAAAGTCTTTGCTTCTGTATTTTTTGGTATCATGTGTTAAGAGGCATATTTTCATGTCGTGAGAAAAAGATATCCTGATAATCAACATATATCATGACAGCACTAGTTTTTACTAAGATTTAATACATAGAGAAAAACGGATATCCACATGTTTGACACATATCTTGATTCTTTTTCTCTTACTTCGTGATGTCATGAAAATATAATTATAAATTTGCACGATATAGTACTGTAGACTAAAGTCTACAAAAGGGAACAAATGATATGCCTACCAACAGTGGCACCACCATTGCTTTTTGTGACTGCCTCGGGATTTGCTAAAACTTCAACACCCAGTACAGCAAAGAGACATAACACTACTGCTACCAAGCTGCCACAGGTTCTCCAAAAATCGTCATGATGAAAATTCAACAGGTCCCTCCGTGCCAAATGTCTCTTTCTTGCTGCCAGTGCCATTCTCTGTGGAATAGTGGTTACAATCTACATGCTGCAGCTTGCACGTAATAGACTTTCCATCTATTGTGTCCTAGAACGTCCATTACGATAAAACAGCATTCTTTTTTGTCCTAGCACAAAACTCAAGCAAAATACGCAGTCAACAGGATCAACTGACTTGAGTATGAACTGAAATTAAGTCATAACTGGAAACTTAACGCAACCCAAATTTTAAGTCTTTTGTACAACAAATGACTGTACCCGTACCTGTATGTACGTATACTCATACCGTGCATAATTCATAAGTTACTGTACTGAGTAACCGATGGGCAAGTTACATGTTATATCGTCGGCTTTGTCACTTGGCTATTTCGCAAGCGAATAGCGACAAGCATGGCTTCATAGTTGTCGCAGTAGTACAATATAAAATGCGTTCAGATGTGGTGAGCAAACAACAATATCGGAACTTGTAAACATGAATAACATGGTATACACAATAAGGGAGTGATATTTGGGAGTTGGGTCAAGACCAATTTAGGAAAATAGAGTAACATTAATTTTCACGTGGATTATATAACGAGTTTTCAGCAAAACGACGGAAGACGATGAACCAGTTGATGGTTGACTTAAAACTACACACTTTCTTTCAAAGCGTAAGAAAAGTTAACATGTGTATAGTATTTCTTTACCCTTTGTCATGTTAATGAGATGCGCAAAATACTTGCAAATGCATGTTATACGCAGTAAACAAGTTTTTTTTTAACTGGTGGGCATTGCGATTTACTGGTATTACGAAATGCAAATACAGGACTGATAGACTACAATGTTGGAGAAAAAAAAAAAATCTCGTTGGAACACTTCGTGAAATTTTATAATGCTAAAGGACTAGTTCAGTGGTCAAGCATGTCCATCTTATATGAAAGAGGACTTCAAGTAAAACAAAATGGTGAAAGAAGCATTACAAAATCTTATATATAAATATAAGATATAGGAAATCTTAGATATAAACTAAAAACATCTACAACTTAATGACATCTTCATTTTTGTGAAAATGGTTCAATGTCGTGAAGTAAAATTTCTTCAAGTCAAGTCACAAGTCATTTGTTCACAAGTCAATTCAAGTAAAAAAAAATCTTAGGGCATTTGGAAATTAAGACTTTCTGTCGGGACAATCATAATTTTTTGTCGGGTGAAATGTTAGCAACCCCAGTCGTTGGACCGTAGTGACGCCCCTGCTTACAACATTTACTATTACTAGCATCTTTTCAAACTTCGTATAACTCAAAAACTAAAAGAACTATTTGCAAAATTCTGAAACTCGTCAAGTAAGCTTTTAAAACGCGTTTGAGTTTTGTAGGCAAACGCGTGTGCATTTCGGGTTATCATGGGCAGATGGGCAACATTAGCTATATAATTAAAGATTAATATTGAGGCGAAGTGTTTATATGCGTATTTAATGCACAGGGCAAATGACTTGGCCCAAGTAGAATGCCCCAAGTTGAGGAGGGTCACTGTTCGTGATGCCAGCACATTAATCTTTTTATACAATTTCTGTGTTAGATTTTTTTAAATGCATAAAAAAAAAAAGAATGAACAAGAAAGCAATCCATGGAGTTGCTGATCTCATCACCTTAAGTATACAACACAGTGCATGGGAAAATAGCTGTCTTGCCACATAAGGAGTTCAAATTCCAATAATTACCATTCAAAAAATATAAGGAAAAATGTTTTCAAGTGGTCAATAGTTCTGTCAGTGGCATTTGCCCACTTGACCCAAGATTTACAGGACACAAGTTCATGTACCAAGGTATCATATGGCACAACATAGGGTTGGTACAGATCTTGCCCTCTTGGAGTTTAAAGTGGTACTAAATTGTACAAATTACGACATAATTACCCCCAAAAATCGCATTTTGACCTTTGACCCTAACCACCAAAACAACATCTGAAATTTGTTGGCATTTATCTTACCTTACTATGACACCACCCACGCTCAGATCACTTTACCATTCCAAAACTATGAGGAAATGGTTAAAAGGGGTCACTAGCTCTGTGACCTTCGACCTTGAACTTTTGACCACAGAGTTTACGTGGCACAAGTTCATCTGCCACAGCTGCACAGTATCATGATTCAAACATAGGATTGATATAGGTCTTGAACTTTCGGAATTTAAAGTTACACAAAAATGTACAAATTGGTATATAATTACCCCCTAAAATCACATATTTGACACGTAACCTTTGACCCTTAATTCCAATCACTGAAACAACTTCTGAAATTTGTACATTAATCGTACCCTACTGTATGACACCATCCATGCTCACGTCACATTACCATTCCATAAGTATAGGGGAAAACGACCTTTGATCTTTCGACCCCAGAGTCTATGGGACACATATTCATGTACACGGTATCATGATACATAGGGTTGGCATAGGTCTTGTAATTTTTTCGTTTAAAATAGTGCAAATTTTGCATAAAAAGCATTTATTTAATTTTTGTTACAATGTGTAATTTGTAAAGTTTCCAAGTAATTCTTTCGAAAGATACAGCCATCACCAAAAACTTGTTTCGTTTGAAATTTGACCTGTGTACCCCAAAATCTTGGAGACAAAAGTTTCGAGCCAGGGGTACCCGTCCACTAATTTTGGTGTATGTGTGTATTGCAGTTTTTGAGTTATAAGCGACACAAAGTTAATTGTTGCAAACGCACACACGCGCACACCCACACACACACACACACACACACAAATCACCAAATTTTGTCCCGTTCTAAAAACTATGACTTTATGATATGATTCACCCTGGTGGGCCACACCAGCCACCTAATATTGAGGGAGTGGCCGTGTAGTGTAGGAGCAGGGGTTGTTAAGAACTCCCTGGTAGGAGGTATAGACAGTTATTTGCTTATACAGCAAAGTGACAACAAAATCTCATCCCCACATATATGTATCAGGGCCGTAATTCCTAAAGGACAAGGAGACTTTTCAGCAGAATTTTAAAAATTCAGTACATTTTTGGGGAAATATGTCTCTTGTACCCTGCCCCCACTTTTTGGATCTAATGCCATGCCCCCTCCAGCCTCCCCACCACTACTTTCCAAACGAGAAATGTTTACATACATTTATTCGCTTTGTTTAGGAATTCACCTGTTGTAAAAATGTACTAAACGAAACTCTCAAGGCCGTGCATTATGGGTATTTAATGCACTGGTCATGACAATGCAAATACTTCACAGAAATTGTATAAATTGCTTTAAAATATCGATAAATCTCGAACAGTTTGCAAGATCGAATTTTTCTGTAGCCGTTTACTTCTGAATGATCAATTTTGCACTGTTCCTCCTGGTGTATTTAGGAATCAACCGGGTTGTTCACCCCCCTCACCCTCCCTTCTATCTCCCCCAACGAAATTCTGCTAAAACGTTTAGTATTTTTACAGGTTCAGATTTTGGGCATTGGCCACTTTTTTTTGTTTTTGATTTTCAGTAAAAGTTTGGGAAACTTTACACCATCAGTAATATTGTTCATTCAACGACCCCCACGCCCTCCTCCCAATCCAAAAGGCTGGCTTCACCGCCGTCTGGATGACCAACGTGCATACACAATTGGTGGTCAATCATGTGCATCTTATATACAGATATATGAAAGAACGAAGGGAGACAAAATGGTGCACATGGAGAACCTGTCATTTTGTCAATGAGATCAAGGATGTGACGAAGACATCCTTGATGAGATGTTCATTCTGATTCAACTGTTCAATTCAAAGGTTGTGTGTGTGGTAGACATCTGACTGGTAGTCGTGACATCACATCATCACCTCAAAATATTCTTTGTATTTTCTGTGCTTCCTTGCTGACGCTTATTTAAAATGACAGGCGGATACTACAGAAGTTAAGTGATTGTAATTTGCAAAGTAAAAAGTTTTGAGAATTATTTCAATTTAATTCCAAAATAAAAATTAACGGATTAGGTCAGTGGTCAAGCCCGTTCATCTTATATGAAAGAGGACTTGGAAGAAAGCGTTCAAAAATCTTATTCCGTTTAGGATATATTCAAGTTTAAAGCTCTGTCTTATCTGTGTAGAAATGACTGTGGTGCAGTAAGTCTACTATGTTGGCGTCTTCATCCTCACATTCTTAACAATTGTATTTTAAAGAAAGTTAATTATTTTATTTTTTTACTGCAATTGAAATTATTTTTGCTCGAGCTTTCTTTAGGTGGTATATTGTAAGTACCCTTCCTAAATTCAGTTTTACTATTTTTGACATATTCCATGGTTTTTAAGCCACAAAATCGCAGGACAAAGTATGATAGAATACATAAATATCTGATTTCAGTGGTTTCTACACAAATGATACCAAACTTTAAACTTAGATATCTCCTTAACGGAACAAGATTTCTGAATGCCTTTTCCACTATTTTCTTTCTTTTGAAGTCAAATTTCATATAGGATAGACTTGCTTGACCCCTGAACTAATCCTTTAAATCAATGTGCAATAGAGTAGAGTGGTAACTGCTGATACGAAAGTGGGGATTGATGTCATTCTTGCACGCCATTTTCTTTATAACTTCCGGATAACTCTTGGATGAACAAGCACAGCCCTTTAAGAGAGCTTGTCGTGGCTGTTAGCTTTAGAATAAAGTCCTATCAGCATTAGGAAGGTTTGGAGGTCCGAATAAAGACTCAAATAAAGACTGCAGATACATTCATATTCATTCCATTGCCATTTTACAATGATACAATTTTGGTTTGGCCAAATGAATAGTGTTTCGCCACTCGAAAAGCAAATACAATTTAACTCAGATAGTGTCCCAATTACTTCAGATGTAATCCACTTCCTTCCCAGTCCTTCAGTTTTATCAGGTATACGCAGGGCTACGCAATCACAAAGAATATAATTAACATTGTCGTTTTGACGCATTCCAAGTATCCGTCAATCCAGGAGTTCGATATTCGTCGTATTATATTACAATGCAAACAACCGAAACCTAACAACAAACATTTTTTCTTCCCTCCTCCCCCCCCTCCCTGTTTTTTTTTTTTTTTTTTTTTTGCTGTCGTGGCCCTCATGAAGCGACAGGACTATAGTATTGTAAACTCCATCCTAAAATCCGCCATCTTCCATTAGTTGTTCTGCTCCTTAAAGTTTTAAACAGTCAGACCCGACCTGATAAATAACCAGGTCGGGTCTGATTTTTCCTCTTTATTTTGAAAACCTTAGTTGTTGTGGAAGTTGGTGCTGAGTATCGTATTAGCAATAGATGAAGTCCTTATTGTGTGGTTATTTTATTTAAGATAAAATGGTCTCACTATTTGCTACAGCAAGTTTGTGGTTATGATTTGCTAGAACAAATTTGTAAGAAGAAGGACAATTCTTGTTTTAATTGATAATTTTTTAATATTTATTTCATCTAAATGAAGAGAATATGGACTTCAAATTAAGTGCTATTTAATCAAGATTGTATTTTAATGGTTACGACGCTACAATCAATTTTAGCAATGCTAATTAAAAATTCTAGGGCGTTGTTTTTATTCACAAAAATTATATAAATTGGCAACGTTGAGAAGTGCAGACGCAAAGTTCCGGTGCCAATCCGATATTTTAATAGCCAGGTCCACAACTTGACATGAAGAATGGTATCGTTTAGATATTTTTACTGTTTCAGAAACATAACAGAAAATATTTATTACACCAAAATATTTGTTGAAGAGTCAGAAAGAGATAGTGAAGGAGAATGATATTATTTGAAATTTGAAATGAACGAGGCTAGTCTAACTGGAAACTTCAACAGCTAAGTTTAGAAATTGTTAGCGTGTATGTACGCCACTTTCCATCTACTGAAGTAATCTTGCAACCTGAATCTGAATCTGAAAGGTAATCTGGTAATGTAAATTTATACTATAGCGCACATTACTGTATGAACCCAGGTGTATGAAGGTTCAATGGTGCTTTGCGTAACAAGTATGAGGAATAAGAGTTAACAAATTTAGTAGGCCAAGTTTAGCTTTGAAACAGTTTAGACTTGGGGGAATGTAGGCCTAGGCTATATCAATGTCTGGTGGTCTGGCGGTAAAGCATTTCAATCTTTTAGTGTTTGAGCAGTTAGGGAAAGAAGGAGTATTTACATTCGTTAGCATATGAAACATGGAAATTCAGTTACCATGATTTTTTTTGCATTATTACGTTTGGGATTAGGTTATCATAATCAATGATGATGATTGATTTTACATAGCATATGGACTTTTACATAGCACATGGGGCGTGTCTTTATTCTTGTTCTAAGCAGGGACCAATCTAATTTATGTCGTCTTTATTTCTTGTATCTATTCTATTTTATGATAAATTAATTAATATATACATCACCTAGTTATCTTTCTTTGCTTTTCGTTTTTGAGGAAACTGACTAAGGGCCGGTTTCACAGACTGACAAAGGCGCGTAAGAAGTTAGAGGCCACCCACGAAAAGGCTTTCCCGGTTCCATGCATGCTTTATTTTGATGACAAATTGTGAAATTCTTAACATAAAATTGAAATTTTGTTGAATTTTTGTTCGATTTTGGCAAGTTCCTGAAATTTTCTCGAAATTAACAGTGCTTTCCTGGAAAATAAAGAATTTTCCTGAATAATAAAGAATTTTCCTGGAAATTGAAGAAAATTCCCGAAAATTGAAGATTTCACCTTGATCGCTACCCTCTTTTTGAGATTATTCTTCCCTCGTAGAGACTGGCTGATAGGATAAGAGGTCTTAGCGACCCATAAAGATCCTTTCTTGGAGCTCACCTTTGAAAATATTCACTGATTACAACCTCACCAGGAAGTTGCTTCCAGACTTTCCGTATTCTACAAAAGTATATTCTTCCTCACTTCCACTATTACAAATTTTGGTCTAATTTTCATTAAATTTCCTTCAGATGCTGTTTCATTTCCTATTATTTCGACGATGCCATCAACATCAATAGCTATCGTATGGTTCACAAGGTCATTAAATTAAGTTCTGCTTATCTCTCTTCATACCTTTTGTTTTTCATCCCCGGAATCAACTTAGTCAATCTTCTTTGTACCCCTCCAACAAATTAATCAATTTCAGAAACATGCAAGAAATTTCTCGGAAATTTAAGATTTTCCGAAAATTGATCGATATTTCCTTAAAATTTATGAAAATTTTGCACAAAAAAAACAAAATTTCCTGAAAATGAAAAAAAAAAATCCTGTAAATTCCTGGAGAATTCCTGGAAATTTCCTATGATTTTTCCCAATTAGCGTGGGCAAAAAGATAAAGGCTTTTTTTTAAATTGTATTGCTTTGAAATTTCATTATGGCTCCCATGGCCCTGATGTTATAAAAACTTCACCGCCGTATTTAATGGTTTTGGCTTTTATGTTGTAGATTGTGGCCCTTGAAAGTTTTGGTCCAAAATTGGAATTTTTGATAAAAGGCTGAAGATTTTTATCCCAAAGTGCAGATTTGGGGGTCGATATTGAAGATTTGGGGGCCAAAATGAAAGATATTTCGTCGAAAATGGGAGGATTTTTGGTACAAACTGTAAAAGGGTTGGACCAAAATTAAAGATCAGTCGATACGATTGCAAAAATGCCACACATGGTTCATTTGATATTTCAGTTAATTATATTTATGGCTTCGACAGTATTTTGGGAGGTGAGGGGGAAGGCTTAGCCCCCAATAGCACCCTTAGACACGTCACTGCTTTCTTTATTACTATCCGTACACAAAATTAAATGCCACGACTGCTGTTTTTTAAAAGGTGTTCTTGTCGCCCAACACATATTGTAATTAGACTTTAAATAAATTTCATTATATTAATTTTATTTTTTCACTTTTTCTGATTCCTACTTTGAAAAATTTAATCATGCAGTATTAATTTTCACATTTTTTTGAACTATATCAAAATCATTAGTTTGATTTACAAATGTTTGTAATTATTCTAAACTTTGCAGGTTAGTGTATCAAAGATGGCGGATTTTCAGAATGTATTCAGCAATACTAGAAAAAGACATCAAGAGTAGTTTCTTCGCAGCCCGAGTTTTCCTTGACCTCTGTCTTGCAAGATGCACATAGGACCATGAAAGGTAATTACAA
>JAIGNY010003294.1:635000-662500 GCA_020152595.1 Chiridota heheva | reverse complement strand
TCCAATGCTATATAAAGCCCTATTGCCTTGACGTCATTTTTGTGTAGCGCTGACGTCATGTATAAATGCATAGTAATGAACCTCTCAGAGGGGTCAATGGTCTCTTGTTCGATCTCGATAAGGTTCAGAAGGCTAATGAACCATTCGAATGACTTTTGATGGCGATTAATCCAAAAGAAGTCTACCTACAAAGAGAAAAAACGGTTGCATGGAGACTACGTAGTTTATGTTGTCAATAATAACGTAATTTTTGGAAATGGTTTGAGAATACACATTGAAGCAAACAGTATTAGCTAGACTATCCGGAATTCTATTGAAAATCCCATCACAAGCTGGTTATAAATGGACCACTAATAGGTTTTTTAACTTTCATGCTTAATTATTCTAGAAAATATGCAAATTTTGTATGTTATCAGTTAAATAGCTATCCATCATTTCCTTCTGTAAGCAGCAATATAATTCAAAATTTCTACCATCAACATTTGATGACGGCAACTGTTGAAATTTGAAACACAAAAAAACAAAAAACATTTATGGTATTTTATAAAGATCTTGGGTTACTGGTTATATCATGTAGTATATATATATATATATATATATATATATATATATATATATATATATATATATATATATATATATATATATATATATATATATATATATATATATATATATATATATATATATATATATATATATATATATATATATATATATATATATATATATACACATATATGTAATATATATATATATATATATATATATATATATATATATATAATATATATATATATATATATATAATATATATATATATATATATATATACATATATATATATATATGTGTATATATATATATATATATATATATATATATATGTATATATATATATATATATATATATATATATATATATATATATATATATATATATATATATATATATATATATATATATATATATATATATATATATATATATATATATATATATATATATATATATATATATATATATATATATATATATATATATATATATATATATATATATATATATATATATATATATATATATATATATATATATATATATATATATATATATATATATATATATATATATATATATATATATATTATATATATATATATATATATATATATATATATATATATATATATATATATATATATATATATATATATATATATATATATATATATATATATATATTATATATATATATATATATATATATATATATATATATATATATATATATATATATATATATATATATATATATATATATATATATATATATATATATATATATATATATATATATATATCTAAAACTCTAAAACAAATCAGCCATAATTAAAAAACGAACAAGCTTTTAAGAACTTTTACCACTGTATAAAATGCTTTGATAGGTGTCATAAGCACTTCAACATATGATTACTTGCAAATATATCACGTTGTAGCTTGTAAATAAGTTTTCAGCCTCTGACATAATAAACATCACATTATCCCAAAATGTTTGGGCCTGCACTTCGTCAGTTTTTTTTTGTTGCTCACCAATAAATGTGAAATTAACGCACCTCGCATCGCACCTAAGGTCCAGGACGTCCTCTATTATAAGTTTAAGTGGGCGACACAAAATAACATTTTTTTACTGTTGAGCGCAAAAACTGATTTTGAATTGACGATAAAAATAACATTTAAACTATCACATTTGCTTAATACCATACAGCCATAATTGCGGTATATCGTAAAATGTTTCCGAATTTGCTTGCTTTTCGACGGTGAGTTGCTGATTTGAATTATTTGCTGTAAATCTTATTGAGATCTTTATTCGTGCACCATATCCACAGTCAGTTCATAGTGGATGGGCTAGAATGGAAAAGGATCGTAAATTTCTTGAATGTCGCAATGAGAACAGCCATTCAGTTTACATTTTTAACATTGGAGAATTAGTTATATTTTTGTAGAAATATAGTGCTTTAAGTCAGTTTTGATATTAACAATAACAACAAACTAGGCCTACCATGTGTCGAACACGAAGAATGTGATGCAGGTACAAAATAGTATATAGGAACTTATAGGATAGAGCCGCTGATGCGGGCTGTACGAGCAAACAGTACAAGGACCGATACCAGATCATTGCGGATGATTTAATTACAGAATGGGAGGCAATTTAATCACTCCTAAAATAGGTTAAAGCAGACCCCGATATGGCTATATAGCTGTAAAATCTAGCAAACAGCACTTTACTTTTTGAGGTTAAGGGTGCATCGTGAGGATGTACTGCTGATGTTGCTAGACGACCAACAGGAGGGATCTGACTTTTTCAATTGTTTGTATCTCTCGTGGATGCTCTGCAGAATGGAGGCGAAAGGCGTTACGCCAATACCGCCGCCAATTAACACCGCGTGCTCGGCCTCGTAAATATGCTGCGATGGCGCACCGTATGGTCCGTCGATGATAATCTACAGAGTGAAAATCAAGAATTTGCTGTTGTTTCTTTCAGATCTTCTTTGGTATTTCATATATTGAAATAGTCGATGCAGGGGCGGGATTTTCACTTCAAAGGAGCGTGGGGAGGGTAGGGAGAAAAGTTATAAAATCAAACGAAGATACAACCAGTTTATATTCTTTCCGGAGAATTTAACACAAACATAATATACAAATACGGACAAAAGTGTGAGACAATGCTCTAACCCGCTCAATATCAATATGGGAGGATTAGGGATACACATTTTTACGTTGCCGCTCACGGTCGTTGCTAAACCATTTTGAGTGAGAGCTTTATTCGATAACAAAAAGAAACAAAATTGTCCTGTTTTTGCCTTCAATTATATGTTAAATCGTCCTGTCTTCTAAAGATAAATTTAACGACACAAATTCATGCTGATTACACATTTAACACAATGGGATAGACTCTTAAAAGGCCCTAAAGGTTTTTGCGCCATTCTACGTTCTGACTTTTTCTTGATGCATTTAGGAGGTACCCAGGCACCCAATGCACAGTTCAACAAGAATTTGATTCTCACCTCGATCCCAGTATGTTCGTTGCTTCTTTCATCAGAAAAGTTCACGACGTCCAATGAATGCTGAGTTGTTCTCTTTACAATTCTATTTTTATTTCTTTTCAAAATGATGACACCTTTTTTACGTTCCCTCCTCTCATGTACACCATTAATGTTTTCTGATAATGTACCTTCGATTTCTGAATAAGTTTTTTGGCCGGCTGCACTGATTCCTAATTCTTTATGAGAGTTATTATTGTTTACCATACTGTGGGTTGACCCGTCTTCATTTGAATTTTCGAGTGGTTTTTTTGCTCTTGCGGAGTATGATCAATATTAACTGGAAGTACTTTGGTTGCATTTTTAAGTCTCCTTTTCCGCTTTTCTAACGTACTTATCGGTGGAGTGCTGCCTCTTATTTCCGGTAAATGATTGCTGGAAAATCCCGAAAGTGGTTTTTTTCCGTCTGAAGATGACGTAGTAGCGCTACTAGTTCTTGAATAAAACGCTTTTTCATTACCTTCACTTTTATTCTTTGTCCATATTTGGTCATAATACTCACTACATGCATTCGTTTTTGATGGATGACTATGAAGAATATCACCACAATTAAACCCCGCTGTTGGGTATGATGACGTTACAATATCGCCAGAGTTAACACCCGTTGTTCGGTATGATGACGTCAACAAAATCGCCAGAGTTAACACCCGTTGTTGGGTATGATGACGTCACACTTTCAGCAGAATTGGCACCCTTTGTTGGGTATGGTGACGTCACAATTTCAGCAGAATTAACACCCTTTGTTGGCAAAGGGTATGGTGACGTCATGTATCCATTTTCTACAGTCACGTGTCTAAGCGTCATCGGTGTATGAAGCTCACTGTATATGTAAGAGTCATCTTCACCCATGTGTAGTTCTGAGGTTGTGTCAGCTATTGTCCCTTCCTCTATAAGTGACTCGATCGCCATAGGGTTATCTATTCCTTTCGTAATCCTCACTTCTTTATCTTCTATAATCTGCTTAATTTGTTGGACTTTCTTTGCCAGTCGCCGTGTCCAATTCCCCACTGTGCGTACATGTACGGTTATGAATCCTGCAAGAGTGAGATACCAGACGACACATTAAATGTAAACAGTGAATATCCAAATGATAAACAACTATAACGAAATAAAGATAATACATGGGCCGCGGGGCAAGGGACCCCACTTTTTCGCAAATCTTACAAAAATAAGGTCTTGGATGGTCAAGAATAATCTCATGACTAATGACTCCAAGACCGTGAATTTCTTCTAATTGGCACTCGTCAGCAATTAGCTAAAGCTGGAGTCCAATCCATCAAAGTTGGTGATGCTGAAATAAAACCATCTGATTGTGTACAAAATTTGGGAAATTATTTGGACAATCACATGTCTATGATTATTCATATTGGGAAAGTTTGTTCCAAAGCTTATCACTGTCTTTATAACATTCGTCAGATTGCCAAATATTTAAATGAAGATTCCATGAAAACCCTTATTAAATGCTTTTTTTATAAGTCACATTGATTATTGTAATTCACTTCTTGTTGGCCTATTTGATTATCAACTTTACAGAATTCAAAGAATACTTAATGGTGCTGCTCGCTTGATTTTCAGACTACCAAAATTTTCTCACATTAATGCTCTTTTGAAGTCCCTTTACTGGTTACGAGTCCAACGAAGAATTGATTACAAAAATCATTTTACAAGTTTTCAGGTGCATCAAAGGCCTTGCTCCCAATTTTTTTTTATGTGAAATGGTAGTTGAAAAACCATCCTGCTATATGATTTTCGTTTCAAGTCCCTATTTGTTTCCCGTATTAAGCATAAAACTCTTGGCGAAAAGGCCTTTGCTTATAAGGTCCTTGGTGGAATTCACCCCCAACTGAACTCAGATGTATTGATAATGTATCCCTGACCTCCTTTAAAACTAAATTTAAAACTTTTTTTGTTTAAAAAGACATTCATTTAATGTGCAGCTTGATCCATTGTATTTATATCTATGGTGTCATTTCTGCATTCTTATTCTAATTTGTTTTCGTGTCTAATTTGCTTGTATGTAAAGCCCTTTTAAATGTTTTTACAAAATAAGCGCCATATAAATATATGTTTTATTATTATTATTATTTTTATTTTTGTTATTCTTATTATTATTAATATTCTTATTCTTCCTCTTCTTCTTATTACTATTATTATTATCAATATTATTATCATTATTATTATTTTTATCATTATCATTATCATTATCATTATCATTATTATTATTATTATTATTATTATTATTATCATTATTATTATTATTGTCATTATTATTATTATTATTATTATTATTATTATTATTATCATTATCATTATCATTATCATTATTATTATTATTATTATTATTATTATTATTATTATTATTATTATCATTATTATTATTATTATTATTATTATTATTATTATTATTATTATTATTATTATTATTATCATATTATTATTATTATTATTATTATTATTATTATTATTATTATTATTATTATTATTATTATTATTATTATTATTATCAATATCATTATCATTATCATTATCATTATTATTATTATTATATTATTATTATTATTATTATTATTATTATTATTATTATTATTATTATTATTATTATTATTATTATTATTATTATTATTATTATTATTATTATTATTATTATTATTATTATTATTATTATTATTATTATTATTATTATCATAATTATTATTATTATTATTATTATTATTATTATTATTATTATTATTATTATTATTATTATTATTATTATTATTATTATTATTATTATTATTATTATTAAATCATAAGAAGGATGACTTGCATTTTCATTTTTGTCCCAAGAAACGTACAAAAATATATGAGTCTCTTACCACGGTCCAAAAAATATTTGTCAAGGCTTCGTAAAAGTATTGGGAATTTGGGTAAAATTTGGCAACATTTCCCGAAAATTTCCCGAAAGTAAAAAAAAGAATTCCCCAAAATTGATGAAAACCTATCGAAAATGAATAAAATGTCCCGAAAATGAATAAAATTTCTAAAACAAATCAAAAAAACTTCTCGAAAATTGAATAAATAGGGCCAAATACTTCTTTGATTTAAGCAAATTTTACGAAAAAGGAGGAAATTTCCAGAAAATTTACAAAACTTGCCGAAAATAAAAAAAGATATTCATAATTTATTTTGATATATTAATATATTTTGATTTAAGCAAGTTTCACGAAAAAGAGGAAATTATCCGAAATTTGAAGAGCGGTTTACGAAAATGAATTAGATTTCCCGAAAATTGAAAAAAACTTCTCAAAAATGAAGAAAATTTCCTGAAAATTGAAACAAATCTTCCCCTAAATGAAGGAAATTTCAAAATCATTGAAAAAACTGTACGAAATCAAAAGGTGGTACCATCCTCATGGACAAAGAGGATATCCTATACCGATGGTCACAATACATCAAAGAATTTTTTGATGATAACAGAGAGAAAAACCTACCATCAAAAACAACATTAGAGGGCCCACTAATACTACATGAGGAAGTGCAAAGAGCCATCAGTAACATAAAACATGGCAAAGCATCAGGACCTGACAAAATGCCAATTGAAGTTTTTTTTGTGGCTCTTGATGATGTAGGCATTGAAACTATAACTAGGCTTTTAAATATGATATATGATACAGGACAGATACCACCAGATATGAGCAAATCTATTTTCATAACCTTACCCAAGAAACCAGGTGCAACGAAATACGAACTACACAGGACCATTAGCTTGATAAGCCATATCACTAAGGTCTTGATTTGTATTCTAATGTCCAGGATGAGAAATAGTATCCGGCCAGAAATTTCAGAAACACAATTTTGGTTTTGTTGTAGACAAATGCACTAGGAATGCAATATTTACACTTATCAATGATCCTGGAAAGGTGCATAGAAGTACAGAAAGATTTATATTTATTACTCCAAAGCCTTTGACAAAGTCAAACATGAAGATCTCTTTGAAATACTCAGTAATTTGATTATTGACGGAAAAGACCTAAGAGTTATAAGAAACCTATACTGGGACCAGGCAGCAGCAATAAGACTTGAAGGAGATTACAGTGAATTTAAGATAATCCGAAGATGAGTCAGGCAGGGGGTGTTTTTGTCACCAGATCTTTTCAACATTTACAGTGAAACAATACATCGTAACATCGACAGTCTTGAGGGGCTGAAAGTTGGAGGCTATAATATGAATAACCTACGCTATGCAGATGACACGGTACTTACAGCAGAGTCAGAAGAAAAACTGCAGTCTCTTCTGAATAAAGTTGTAGAGGAAAGTGAAAAGAGAGGACTGTCTCTAAATGTAAAGAAAACAGAATGTATGGTGGCTTCAAAAAAAGCCATAAACCCATTATGTAGTATACAAAGCCAAGGAGAAATAATTAAACTAGTACAACAGTTTAAGTACTTGGGCTACACACTAACATCAGATAGTCGGCGCATTAATGAAGTTAAAAAACGCATTGCAATTGCCAAAGACATGTTTACAAAAATAAATCCTATTTTGAAGAATAGACATAATGGAATGGACACAAACGTCCGTGTCTTGAAGGCATAGGTATGGTCTACTCTTCTCTATGGCTGTGAATGCTGGACAATTACTAGTAACATCAAGAAAAGATTAGAAGCTACGGAAATGTGGTTCATTAGGAGAATGTTGAAAATATCTTGGACAGAAAGGAAAACAAATGATGATGTCCTGATAGCTTCAGGCATGGACAGGTCCCCACTCAATGCAGTCAGAAGGAGATAGATGGAATTTTTCGGGCATGATTATCGGGAGGGTGGGTTGGAACAGCTTGCAGTATGTGGGAAAATTGAGGACAAAAGAAGCAAAGAAGGCAGCGAGTTAAATATGTCCAAAGCTTAAACAACTGAGCAACCAACAATAGCCTAAGTAACAATAAGTTTATGCATTTAGTTCTACACAGTAACTGGAGGGTCGTGATCGCCAATGTCTGTACCAGACTCGGCACCTAGAGAGAAAGAGAGAGAGCCAAACCATGTCAAAACTATATATCTTATGTTGTTTTTGTAGTCTTATTTTGATTGTGGGGAGGGGGGGGGGAGGGGGGAAGGGAGGGGGTAAGTTAGAAAGGAACCGAAGAGATTATTTTTTACCAATTCCCTGACTTTGCAATTCCGTCATTCAGATCGTGCGTGCCCCCTCTCCTCCTCTACACACACACTTGAAATACTGCTCCGCGCCCCATGCAACAATGTTAAGAAGTTAAAGGTGCGATATCGGCATAAAGACATTTAGTTCTAATTTTTTGATTGGTTCAAATTTCAATTAATTGCTAAACGTGTCTCTTTCGATCATATTTTATACTTTATTAGTAACCAGACATCGGAAGCGATACACATCGCCTCGCCGCTTATAAGATGTTTACCATCCTCTGTTACACCTGCCATCCCACCCTTTTTTCCACATATCATACCATGCTACTTCCCTCCCTACAGGAAATCATACATGAAATCCAGATACCATTCCACAACATGACCTGTATGCCATCACATCTGCAATCAAGATGACATCCCACCATATGCCTTAACACCCTGTCCCATATACCATGTCACCCTGTACCATATACCATGCCACCCTGTCCCACATGCCTTCCCTCCCTCTACCATCCTACCCTGTCCCACATGGCACCCTTCAATGTACCACGTGCCATATCACCCTGTCCTACAGGCCATTCCATGCAATCCCACATGCTCTCCCACCCTGTCCCATATGCCACCCCACCTGAAATCCAGACGACATACCATTCTGTCTCACATGTCATTACACTCTGTCCCTCATACCATCCCGCCTTGTCTTACATGCCATCCCAGCCTGTCATAAATGCCATGACACTACCTTGTTTCACATGCCACGCTACCCTGTCCCACATGCTATCCCACCCTGTCCTATACGCAATGACATCCTACCCCACATTCCATGGTACCATGTCCCACACGCCACCCTGTCCCATGTGCCATAGCACCCTGTCCCACATTTCATACCATCCCGTCCGTCCCTCATGTCATCCCACCTTTATCTACCATCTTCCACCCAATATTCACTTACCACCCCCTTCACCTGCCATCTCCCGTTCATCTACAATTCTCCATTCACCTGCCATCCTCTATTCCCCAAAGCCTTAATAGTGTTTATAAAATAATTCAATCATTTAAGCAATTTTTACAGAAAACAAAGGCAAACTAATATCTGAAAAAATTATGCAAAATATCCTTTAGAAAATTCAAAATATATAATTGAAACAATTGGTAAAATTAGAATGATTGTTAAAAATTGAAGGAAAATTCAGTAAAATTGATTAAAATTTTGGTAAAATTTGCCAACATTTCCAAAAATATAAGGAAATTTCCCCGAAAATTAAAGGCAACTTTTCCCGAAAATTGAAGGCAAAACTTCCCGGAAAATGATAGAAATTTTACCAAAAATTGATGGAAACTGTCTCAAAAATTAAAGGAAATTTTTCAAAAAATTGAAAATAATATCCCGAAATTTAAGGAAAGTTTCCAAAAAAGTAGGAAATTTCACGAAAATGAGGAGGTTTCTCAAAGATTGAAGATTTTCCGATTAGCAGCAACGTTTGGTGCAAAACATAATTTACCGTTGCAACTTTTCTGTCTGTAATATGTAAATCTAATGGGGGTCTCGCCCCCTGAGAGGTGACCTTCCTACACCCTTGCCCACACGAGCAACTGAATAACACGGAGCAATGGAGAATTTACCTTTTTGCTCAGGAGCGCTGCTTATGGTGAATGGATGCCATTCATGCCGTGCAATACTTGGTATGTTAATGAAAACATATTCTCCTGCTTCGAATTCAAAGTTGGGAGGTCTGGTAATCACGAGATGGGTGACCTTTGTGGGAGAATAAATGCAACAGTTTTAACGAAAATGATGAGGTACGGATTCATATGTCAATAGTACAGATGTTTCACAACGTTACCAGGCTGCGCCTTACACTGTATTGACCAAAGCCTGTATTAAAGGGGAATCTTGTCTCCGAATGAAGAAAATTGCTTGAACCGTCACCAATAAATCCGATACATACTAGTGACGTCACTTCCGCGGCGGTAATTGGTTGGCTTGTCGGTGATTGTGTAAATATTTTAACTAATCAGAAACGTTGTATTGTGGTATCCCCACGTTAACACGGTATCTGGCCTTTAACTTGAAGAATAAGTTGACTTCAGTGAGGTATTTCAAATTGGGGATACAAAATCAATCGATGGGCTTCAAATCTTATTACGGATGTCAAACATCTTATCAGGGAGTCGCCAGTTTTCCTAAAATAGCGACACGGCACCAACTTTTTTTATTTTGTTATAATTATTTCCAGTATAAATTGTGTACAATTTACAAATAGGAAAATACAATAATACAATAATATACAATACAAAAAATATCCAAAAATAAAAAGTAAACGAAAGGAAATAATGTAGAAAATGAGACTATAAAACGGTTAAAGAT
The DNA here is from genome assembly GCA_020152595.1 of Chiridota heheva. Taxonomy (NCBI): domain Eukaryota; kingdom Metazoa; phylum Echinodermata; class Holothuroidea; order Apodida; family Chiridotidae; genus Chiridota; species Chiridota heheva. The sequence goes on along the minus strand of JAIGNY010003294.1, from coordinate 651,888 downwards.
ATGAAAATGAATACAAAATGATTAGTTAAAAAAGGGTTATAATAAGGGGTCTAAAATACCAAAATGTATAAAAATTGCAGCTTCATATACAAATGAAATTTTTAAAACTGTTGTTCTGAAATTTGGGATGGTGGCTGGGTTTCTCAGATTATAATTTGTTTTATTGCACATGGATGTTATTTCTAAATTTAATGGGTGGTCTTTCGTTGAAACTATGTTTTGGGCAAGTCTGTCAAATTCTCTCCTTGCTGCGTCGTTTACTTTATCTATAAGTAAAACACGGTCTAAACAAAATATATTGGCACAATATCTCAAGAAACTTTTAATTCTATTTTTATCTTTTACTTTTAAAAAATGGTACCAAACTGGGATTGCATAAATGATATGTATAATTATACAAGGCATTACCGCCGGGAGAGAGGTTGCGCCATGGTCTCCCATAGCTTTTCAGAAAATCTTTTATGGATCAGACCATTTTACCTTTGGAAAGAAGCCATATGAACCACAAATTGGTAATAATTATTAGATAACAAAGTGGTGAAGTGCCTCTTTAATTTTTGGTGACTAAATTACATAAGAAGAAAAAACTTACATTAGCAGGAAGTGAAACTGCAGTTTTGATGAAAGTTTTCCCGTTTTGCACGCGTCTCACTAATTTGAGTCGAAGAAACTTTTCTGTTCCATACATGACACCAGGCAGAAGAAACCACGCCCAGAAATATGGAGCATGCAAGAGTAGTATGATCCAAAACAACGTTGATAGTTGATGGGTCCAATAAAATACCTGCGGAGAATACAAAAAAATCAATATTTTTTAAGACACTTTGTTTCGCTGACCTATCAAGAAGAATGATACCATTGTCACCAGCGCACGACTATTATCTATACCTACTAGAGTGTTTGAACTTTCGTTATGATAGTGCAAAAAAGTAGTTACGAAAAGACACGAATCACGTATTATTGGATTTGACCGATTAGTAGGGTCTGGGAGGGGTTGGGGTTGGGTTCCCGACAGTGGTCTTAACATCGTCAAATATGTTATTTATACTAAATAGTTATCTTACTGTTCTTAAATAGTTATCTTACTGTTCCCCAGCAGATTTGGAGGGAGTCCCCGTGTGCTAAATGTCCATGACGGGGATCAGTGTAGCCCCTAGTCTCTGACCCTGGTATTCAATAGTGCCTTCATTGCACCGACGATCACTGCACCAACTAAAATATGGTACACAAGACATAATCATAAGAATACAAAGAGACTTTGTTTATTTTACCTGAAAATAACCTTTTCTTCGTACGAATGGAAATGAGCAACCGACAATGATGATCAACAGTATCGTGATTGGCCATCCAGTAATGAAGGCGGTGCCTGCTACCCATCCCACCCCAGCAGCAGTAGTGAATAAGAATTCCCATGACGTTATGTTGCTGCTCGGTGCTGAAACTGACTCCGCTGAAAGAGAGCATGAGAGATCTTCTACATCTTAATGGGTGGTATATATAGCATATGAGTATTGTGGTGTAATCAAACGACAGAACGATAAGTAATTTCGTCAAACCTGTTGAAATCACGAACACGGAAAGAGTCTGTAATGGGAAATAAAGTGTACAAATATCTCATTCAATTGATATCAGATTTTTGTAGAAATGACTGAAATCAGACATTGACATTTCATCACATTCCTCTAATTTTGTATATTTCATTCAGATTTGTTGGCGGTGTCCTCCCACTGGTCCGAATGCCCAATAGTCCAAAGGTGCAATAGTCCAAAATAAAGGCCCAATAGTCCAAAGGTTCAATGGTCTGAAAGAAGAGCCCCAGTAGTCCGAAGGCTCAATAGTCCAAAGGCCCAATAGTCCGAAGGCTCAATAGTCCAAAGGCCCAATAGTCCGCAGGTTCAATAGTCCGAAGGTTCAATAGTCCGAAGGTTCAATAGTCCGAAGGTTAGAGTTAGGGTTTGGATTAATGCTAGGGTATGCCTTAGGACTATCTTCGGACTATAGTGCTTTCGGGATATCAAACTATCGAACCTTTGGACTATCGAACCTTTGGACTATTGGACCTTTATACTGGTGTCCGCCCACTGGTCTGAAGGCCCATTTTCCCTAAGGTTCAATAGTCTGAAATAAAGGCCCGCTAGTCCCAAGAGCAATTTTAGACAGACTTATTAAACTCTATTGATTAACCCAAATGAGGACATTGATGATCAATACAGTCAGTATAGTCCTGAATGATTTTCTGGACAAACACGCTCCTGAGATTTCTTGCCAGATATCGCCAAGACCAAATACTCCTTAATAAAACAAATCCTTGCGTCTCTTAAAGAAAGATAAACGTGCACTGGAAAGGCTTTACGAGAAATCAGGTCTAACAGTACCAAAAGACCCTCTTCCACGCAAATAAACGCTACCGCCAACAAGAGATTGAAAAAAGTAGTCAAAGGCAACATTTTCGTGTAATTGACAAACTAACTCTTCATCAACCCACACTGCCTTCTCATTCATCCATTAGGGATTTATCAAGGGCATTAATGCAACTTTCTTTGATGATAAGATTCGCCTCACTCTTGATGCTCCTGATAGCCAGCACTAATCTGTGGTTCCGTAAATTCACTCAGTGTAACCAATTTCAGCCACTCTTACTGAGTGAAATCTTAAAGTCATCAGGACCTCCAAAATAAAATCCTGCCCTCTGATTCCACTGCCTGCATGCCTTACTGCCCTCCTTACTGCTCTCTAGATCCACTGCCTGCACGCTTTACCGCCCTCCGATTCCACTGCCTGCACGCCTTACTGCCCTCTGGTTCCACTGCCTAAACGCCTTACTGCCCTCTGGTTTCACTGCCTGCACGCCTTACTGGCCTCTGGTTCCACTGCCTGCATGCCTTAATGCCCCATGGATCCACTGCCTGCACGCCTTAATGCCCTCTGGTTTCACTGCCTGCACGCCTTACTGCCCTCTGATTCCACTGCCTGCACGCCTTACTGCCCTCTGGTTCCACTGCCTGCACGCCTTAATGCCCTATGGATCCACTGCCTGCACGCCTTACTGCCCTCTGGTTTCACTGCCTGCACGCCTTACTGCCCTCTGGTTTCACTGCCTGCACGTCTTACTGCCCTCTGGTTCAACTGCCTGCACGCCTTACTGCCCTCTGGTTCAACTGCTTGCACGCCTTAATGCCCTATGGATCCACTGCCTGCACGCCTTACTGCCCTCTGGTTCCACTGCCTGCACGCCTTAATGCCCTACGGATCCACTGCCTGCACGCCTTAATGCCCTCTGGTTCCACTGCCTGCACTCCTTATTGCCCTGTTTCTAGATGTTCTTCTGCTACCATTTACTAAAATTACCAATCTGTAATTGAAGCTAGGAATTTTACCTCAAACTTGCCCTGGTGTCTCCACTTCTGAAAAAAGACAAGCCTTGGATCCTAAACTAATGACTACCGTCCAATATCTATCTTCCCTTCCTAGCTAAAGTCATTAAAAGGTGTGCAATGAAACGGTTTTTAAATTACCTTTCTGAAAACAACTTGTTTGCAAAGTCACAATCCAATACCACAGCACAGAGAGTGCACTAACTCGTGTGTATAATGACCTTTTGATAGCTTTGGACAACCAAAGTGAAATTATCCTTGTGCTCCTGGACCTCACAGCAGCGTTTGACACCATAGATCACGCGGTCTTCCTCGATCGCTTAAATTGCAGGTATGGTGTTGGAGATTCTGCTTTTGCCAGGTTTGCTTCATATTTGAAGGAAAGGAAACAAGTCATCAGAATCAACAAAGATAGATCTGAACCTCTTTGCATGAATTGGGGTATTCCACAAGGCTCGGTTGCTGTACCAATTATGTTCGTTGTTTATACTGCTTCAGTGGAAGATATGTTAAGGCCCATGGACTCTTATGTGTCACATACGCTAATGACACCCAACTGTATATCACCATGAAACCCAATAGCAGATCATCTACAGTCAACAAAATAGAAGGGTGTATCTGTGAAATCAATAAATGGATGGTGGCCAATTGCCTAATATTGAATGACAACAAGAAAGAGGTAGTACATATAACTTCCAAATTTGTCAACATCTCCCAGATCTCCCATTTGACTGCAGGTGATACACAAGTTCCACCAGCTCAATCTGTTCGCAATCTTGGCGCAAACTTTGACTCGCATTTAACCATGACACTCCATATCAATAATATATGTCGTTCTGCATCTTTCGCCTTGAGAAAAATCTGTAAAATCCGCAAATACCTTGACAATCCACGACAGAAAAGCCGATTCATGCATTTGTGATTTCCAGACTTGACAACAGTCTCCTGATTGGCCTACCACTTAAAGACATATCAAGACTTCAGCGCATTCAAAATTTCGCAGCTCGCCTCATCTCTCTCACTAAGAAAAAAGATCGCATCACACCGGTTCTTTACAACCTCCATTGTCTACCTGTTCATCACAGGATTATGTACAGAAATCTTGCGCTCACTTACAAGGCCCTAAATCACATGGCACCTACTTACTTAACTGAACTGGTCAATCCGTATATTCCATCTCGTGTACTTCGTTTATCTTCCCTGCATCTCCTTCAGACTCCATCTTCTCGTACTTAGTACTCATGGAAATAGAGCTTTTCCGTCGAGATAGAGCAAATCTTGAAACATTATCCCCACTGAAATTCTAAAAGCTTCATCTTTTTCGCAATTCAAAACCAAGCTCAAAAATTACCTTTTTGAAATTGCTTTTATTGTGTAATTTTTGTATCTGCAAGTGTACTGTATTTTTCTGTTTGTTTTATTGTTCAGCACATTGAGATGTTTGTAATATTTATGCGCTTTATAATAACTGTATTATTATTATCATTATTATTATTATTATTATTATTATTATTATTATTATTATTATTATTATTATAAGTAGTAGTAGTAGTAGTATTAATATTATTATTATTACTTTTTTTAAATGTTATTTTATATATATATCATCATCATCATCATCGTCATCGTCATCGTCATCATCATCATCATCATCATCATCATCATCATCATCATCATCATCATCATCATCATCATCATCATCATCATCATCATTATTATTATTAAGGTTCAATAGTCCGAAAGAAAAGGCCCACTATTCCGAAGGTCCGATAGTCTGAAGGTTCACAACTTCGAAGATTCACTAGCCCGAAGGCCTTATAGTCCGAAAGTTAGGTTCGGACTATTGGGCCCTCAACTAATGAACCTTCGGACTAGTGAACCTTCGGACTAGTGAACCATCGGAGTAGTGAACCTTTTTTCGGACTATTGAACCTGGTCCTTCGGACCAGTGGGCTGGCACCATTTAGACTATCGAACCTTCGAACTATTGAACCTTCGGAGGATTGGATCTTTGGCCAGTGGGCTGGCACCATGTTGGTGGTCCAATGATGGATGAATGAAATATGTAATGTACACACAGTCCCTCTACTGGAGCATCTAGCCCTTCGTCAGGAATAATATAATTTCTTGGAGGAAAAATATTGATTGTAATCGATATATTTTTGATTTTAGCACAGTGGGAGGGGCTCGCTACACCGTCGGGTAAATCCTGACGCCACCCTTAGAAAGAATATCACTTGTTACTCTTTAATCTGACTAAAATAGGCTTACCACAATTCACAAAATGGCCGAGACAATGAATGAAGGTTCCGGCAACGACAACCCATCCAACCAGTTTATGAAGAGCGACATGTTGATCGACGGGGAAGATGGCGACAAATCGGGTGCTTCGTAGCCATGTCAGGTACTTGCGCAACATCATAACGAGAACAAAGGCACAGTTGAAGTTAAGGCATCTACCTGATATTGAAAAGAGAAAATATACTTTCCTGGTATGCCACGCATAGAACATCACAAATAAAATGAGACATAGTGAGCTCTGAACATACGGCTAAACAAATTCGGTTTACAGATATTTGCGGACTCATTGAAGTCTATAGCTGCCTAAGTTTATGCCACTCAAAAACAGTTCAGGAGATTATCCTCTACAGGAGAAAATTATTTTCCACCGAAGAGGAGAAAATCTCAGATGCCATTTTGAAGATTACCCATGATGCCTCTAACGAAACAGTGTAACGCTATGGCACAGAACTTGTATGGGTTCTAGAAATTTTATAACCAAGTAGGTCAATTTCATTTTGCATTTTCAAAATCTATGCTTATTACTCTACAAATTATCTGGTTCCCAAATGGACATCCACCACGCCGTTTAAGAGATATTCAATGACAAACCTATAAATTCTGGCCTGTTTTTGCTGGGGATTTTTAAAGTAATGCAGATACCATCCAGTTCCAAACAAGTAAGAGAATGTCCATTGCACAAACAGGTATGCACACATGTCACTTCGCACATACAATGACCGTAAACAAGCTTATTAAAAACCATAGGTCAAAGCACTTGTAAATGGAAATCCAGAAGTTACATAATTTACATAGGTTTTTTTCACTTTTCGGGGAAAAATAATTTTTCTCCTGAAGAGGGAAATCTCCCTGACCGAAAAAGTGGTGAATTAATACTTGTGAAGTGTTCCCTTTAATTGCCAGGGCGGGAGTTAAATAAACTCTCCAGTTTTTTTAGTGTGGGCCAGTAACTTTGGCGGGAAATTGTTTTGACTTGCATCCTCTTTCCGCACTCACATATATGAAACGCCAAAAGGACCACATGTGATGGAGGTGTCAACTTATTTCATGATAGTATCAACTTATATGGTGAAGCTATGAACTTATTTGATGAAGATGTCAACTTATTTCATGAAGGTATTAGATCAAATGTGGTCTTTTTGACGCTATAGAACGCCAAGAGGACCACATGTGATGGAGGTGTCAACATAAATTGACAAAAACGTTGATACCTTTACCATATAATTTAAAAACTATTTATGAAATAAGTTCACACCTCCATCACATATGGTTCTTTTGGCGTTATTAAACGCCAAAAGGATCACATGATGAAAGTGTCACGTAAATTGACAAATAAGTTGATAGTTACCATATAAGTTTATACCTTCATGAAATGTGTTGACACCTTCATTAAACAAGTTGATACCATCATGAAATAAGTTAACACCTCCATCACATGTGGTCAGGTATGCATGTGGTCATTGTGGCGTTCCATACACATAGGCTTTCCGATCAATGGACCTGTGTCAAAAATTGGACACGTGCATGCTAAATATTTGTGAGTGCAAAATATGAATTATGATCATTCTAGGGAGCCTAGAATAATAAGCCCCGATGTTTCGGTTCTAAATTCCAGTTATTCAATCTGGCTACGCCCCTTGCAGGGCCGTAATTCCCCGAGGACAGGTGGACTTTTCGATTTTTTTTTTTTTTTTAACTCATTACATTTGGGGGGAAATTTTCTTCTTCCCCCCCACACTTTTTGGATAAGAGGTCATGCCCCCCCCCCCTCCAACACTTCTGGATGACAATTACGACCCTGCCTCCTTGTTATACATTTTAATTTCCTAGCAACTATATTTACGTGGTAACCACTCAGAAACAGCCTTACGTACCTGCTCCTCTTGCCAACATCAGCCAGTATTTGTTGGGCGCATTGCTGTATGAATCCATAACGCCCCAAACTACACACGCAAAGTTGATGACGACAAACACAAAGAAGAATAGCACACTGGTGAAATTGTTTCGGACGTGACGGCCTGCATTGCAGAGGAAGAAGGAAGATTTGACGGAGGTGGAGGTGGGGTCTGGTGGTCGGAGCCACTCTGCAGCGCTGAAAAATCGGATAGGCTAATTATGGTATTATATTACAAAATAATATCAAGATAAATAGCATTACATACGCAAAAATCGTAACATTTGATAAGAGAAAGGATTCGTGAATTTAAAAGTTTACTTAACAAAATGATTGTGTTGACAAAAGTTTGAAATGTAAATATCTACAGTTTAACCGATTGGTTAATTCAAGTGGTAGAGCACCCGCTTATCGACCGGTAGGCCGTAGGTTCGTTTCCGACCGGGTCATATTTTAATGTCTCCCCCCTCTCCCTCCCCCTCCTACCCCACCCCGCACGGGTCTGGGACTCGCGCCAACATGCAGAAAGTAAAGATAATTATCAGGTTTGTCATCATACTCAAAATTGGTCACTTTTCTTGATTGTAGAAAAGTTTGTGAAGCTGTGTTGTCCTTTGAGCCTTTTCACGTCTATGCAGGCATTTATTCCAATCTTTATTGTTCACGTTTACCATTTTGATCCATGTCCCAATCGTATTTGTTATTCGCTTTAATAACTCTAAAAAAAGGCAAAAATAGAATGTGCAGATAAACCCAATTCCAAAGCAAATCTAAATTCGGTGGGGGCATTGACCAGTATAAAACAATCTGAAAGGTTTTGGGCTATAATTTTCAAATTCCATATAGGTCCCACGAAGTAAACAAATGTTTCCCAACACGTCTTTTGCCAGTTTGCGCGAGCTTCGCTGCTGTTCCCGTAGAAAAGGGTAACACGAAGGTCAGCGGAAAATTGCCAAGCCGGATATGCAACAAGATAGCCCCCCCCCCCTCCCCCATCCTCTTCACACACACACACACATTCTCTCCTGGCTACGTCACTGAATAGAGTTTTACCTTATGCTTAAATTTGCAGCAATATCTGGGTATCGATCGAGTTGAACACAAAGTTCTTCAAATGTTATTTTGCCATTCCCATCTGTATCGGCGTCGTCGAACAAAACCCGAGTCAACTCCGACAGAATCTCTTCGCTGAGGCTGACAGCGCTCTCCGCCATGCAATAGCGTAGGACTGTGCGAAGCTCTTCAAAATCAATCGATCCATTGCCTGAAATTGATTAAAATCAATCATTAATTTGCCTATAAAGATTGTTAGAAGAAACATTCATTTTCGAGTGATTGTAATTTTGCAAACAGCGTTTGTCTAAAATTGGTTAAAATCAATTATTATTTCACTACAAAAATTGATAAAAAAAATATAAATTTTCGAGAGATTTAAATTTTGCAAACAGCGAAATTGACAAATATTTTCTGGACATTAAAGAAAAATTCACGAAAATGAAAGAAATTTTGAATTAAATGCTATATCAGGGATTCAGTTTAATGCCTGATATTGTTTGATATATATGTTGTGCGAGTAATGAATCAAATAAACGTGTTTGTAACCTGTGTTCGAGGGTGGCACGTATGTGGAGGTCAGCTTGAAAATTATATTCTTTAGCTATATTTTTGAATTTGTTTATTCTTAAATTCATTCACTTATCCGCGCGACCTTTTCTCTTATCGAGTATACGGTTTTGATTGATTCAGATAAGGCCTAAAAACTATTGTTTTCTTGCCCTTTTCGGCCACCCCTAACCAGTCCGGCAGCATGCCTATTAATCGGAACATAAATGTTTCTATTAATGGGAACATTTTGCTACATGGAAGCCGCCATTTTGTGATATTTCCCATGATCCTTTGCTATACTAACGTTCAAGTCTTAGGCAATGTTAGATTTTTCAAATTTTGAATACGTTTGGGAAAAATATCTTTCCTAGGGAAAACTTAAAAATTATAAAAATACTTTCATTACTGTCATGGCTACAACTTTTCCACTCCCATTTGATATGTTCACCACGCCGTTTTCGAAATATTAGATAAAATAGACAATAGAGCTAGACTTTTAGGCGCGAAACAGCCATTTTGAAAATTAAATTCAAATGTTTTCAACACAATGATTTTTAATACTTCAAATACATCAATTATAAACTATTACATTTTATCGCAACATCTGAACAATATGGCTGCATAACTTCGATATTCTCGTGTGTTATAAATGTTACTATTAATAGGCATGCTTCCGGACTGCTAAGTCGCCGGAAAATAGTGGCGGACATTTTACAAAAAGTTTTTTTTTCTTCAAAAATCTCTACCATACGTAAAAATTGGCATGGCAACCACTTTTGCGTTGCCATATTGCATATTGGTTACCTACGTGTAGGAAACTGTTTTGGCATACACCAGCCACGTAATACAATTTCTTCGATCAAGTGATCGCCCTGTCCCCCGTGCTGCTCCATGTGCTTCACACTTTTCAACGCGAGTTAGAAATTCAAGTGAAGAAAACAGATGTCGGCCTTCGGCGTGATAACGGTCTTTATAGACCAGACAAAGCGGTTTCTTGTGTCAAGCGATTGATATTAACTTTTTCATAAAAGATTCGCGCCTTTACATCTCAAGGCCACCGAAAATGTACGCATCACTGCCCCCACACGCCATACATAAAGTGTATAATTATACATACAAAGTAATCTACCTACTGTGATGTAGCGGTTATCATACCTGTTTACAGACCACGAGGCCCCGGATTCAAACCTGGGATGGGTAGACACGCCAGTGTACCACAACTGGTTATCAAAGGCCGTGGACATTGACTTGGTTGTCGATGTTATGTCTGTCCGTACGTCGTACCTGTGTTCTCGTCCGGGTCGTATTAAGCGTTTCGTGATAGCATTTGTACTATCATAACCGATTACGCAGGCGACGACCCCGTCATTGTAATTGTGTGTTCAATTCTCTCTCTCATACACAGTACGTACGGAGTTTATCTCAGGAATGGTTAAAGTGGACACAGCATGTAAATTATTTAAGAAATATTTAGTGAGGGCGCTGAGAGTAGCAATATCGTAGATGTAGTGGCACAATATATACTGGCATGTCCTGGATTAAGACGCTATCCTTACAAAGGTCCAAATTGACAAAAAAAAACTTTCTTCCGACCGCTTCTCCCTTACAAATTTTCACAAGAAAGGGCAAACAAACAATTTTTAGGCCCAAGTTACTGGTAAGAAATTAATGAATATTCAACAGGCTTACCGTCAACGTCATACACTTTAAACAACAGATGCAGCTTTTCCGTCGGTTGACCGTTAAATAGTAATCGGAGTGCCGACAATAGTTCCTTTAAGCAGATACTCCCAGACGAATCTTCATCAATGAAAGCAAAGAAACGCTCCGCAAAAAAGGACTACGAATTCGGAAAAAGAAACACAATTAATTAAGGTTTAAATAATCAGACTTTGTGAAATGATATGGGACACAGTATCATTGTGTTAGGAACATGTATTAAAATTCCAATGATAGGCTAAAATCCCCTTTGAATACAATGATTTACCCAAAAGAGTTGATCAATCTTTCTCTGAAGCGTATAAATGTGTGGTTTTTCCTCGCAATTTTTAGATTTTAGGTAATGTTTAGGTAATCGATGAAGGCATTGTGGTAATCACTTGCTTCAAATAGGAGTCAGTTAGTTATTCTCTCAGTCAATGTCCCATGCATAATTGATTATTCTCTTGATCCGTTCCCGCAATCTCTCACATAGAGACAAGTTTTTGTCTTATTAGATACTGTTATTAACTTTTTCCCGCTCCCAAGCTTTAGAGAGACGGGAGTGGTGGTTACGAAATAAGCGAGGTAGCGAGAGGAGAGGGAATTCAGATTTTAAAGTGGAAAGACGCATTGGTGCATGTGTATAGTATATGGTATGTGTAACTATTGACCCAGTGAATTATATATTGAATTTATGGTGATTCTTATCAATAAATGTCGGAAAGACTGCATCATTGCAAAGCTAGCACCTTATTTATTTGTTTAACATTAAGTTGTCAGAAGGGTTTTCCCAACAATTGCATGGAGGTGACGACTTTGCATTCACGTAACTCGCTTGACGGTTTTTCAAAATCCGAAATTTCTACAGCCAGCGACATTGGGGACCGCAGAGTCGGACTGGGATGCTTAGGTGGCCGTGCCATCATAATTACGAAAATATGCCCACTCAAGTATGGGCCCTCGGAGGCTTGGAGCATGGGGCCCTTGTGTCATTGGCACAATACTGAGGGACCAATTTTTCATGCGGCTTAATTGATTTTTTTCGGAGAATTTTGGGGAACGGCTGTTTGAACAGTAATATAACCCATCAAGCACCAACATGTTAATCATTATATCTGCGATCAACTTTGCAGCATTTGGGGCCAGCTTTGCAACGATTTGGGAAAGACTATTCACCTATGCTCCACACCGACATTTCGGCTTCTTAAGGCCAACTTTTACTACTTCCAGCCTGTTCAGGATTGACAGTTCTGCTATTTAGGACCACCGTTTCAGCTATTTAGGCTCGACTTTTTAGCTCCTTAATTGGGACCGACCTTTCAGCTATTTGGGGTCGAATTTTTGGACAATTTGGAAGCGACTTACATGATTATCAAATACTATATATTGGATATGTTACATGTCTTATAGGTACAAATTAGGATCAAAACAATGCAATGAAAATACCACATGTGACCGTGACGTTTAATTCGCTATTACAGAAATAATCAGGTCCACCGATCAATGACCGATGCGCCCGGCTTCAAAGTAGTGTCTAATATGCCTTACAATGTGTGAAAGTTACCGGAGCGGCCCATCGGAGGCTCAAACTCTCCCTCCCTTCAAGCTGTCTTGACGCCTCTTTGGGGCACCATGGCCGCGATGAAATTCAAGCCCCCAGACCGCCTCTGTGAATAGTTCAGTGACCTAGCAAATTCATCATAATTGAAAGAGGACTTTAAAATAAACCAAATTGCCAGCGAAGAAATTACGTCAATATCAGATTCCGTTAAGGAGATATCAATTTCTGTCTAATTTTGCAGTTTTGTGCAGAACTGGTGTGGAAAGTCTACTGAAGGTTGGCGCCCCATTAATCAGTTTTTATACAATTATAAATGTATTTGAAAGAAAGTGAGTTTAAGTTTTATTCATTGATTTTATGGTCTTCATTTTTTCTTCAGGTGCATGGGAATTAATAATTATCTCATTAGATTATATCCAATGGTTTTTAAGCCACATAATCTCAGGGAAATATATGATATATTACATGAAGATTGAGGAATGTGACGTCACACAGTCAAAACGCTTACTGTCATAAATAATACTCTTGAAGGAGCCTTCTTTGTAATATTTAATTGGCATACTCTTTTATTTTCATAAGTTCATATCATACAAATTAAACTACACAAAATGCAATTAGTGTCAACGTTCAATAACATTTCGACTTAAAACTTATGTTTGCGTTACTCTCTTTCGACAGTTCAATAAAAACTGTAAAGACATCCCTATATTTAATAGGGGTTTACATTTTGGCAATGTGTGCGAATCATCACAGAAAGAGATGTTTCCTGGTGTTCAACTTTCACCGCGAACTATATACCTACTTAAAAAATGTTTGTTTTGTATCATTTGATTTTCTCACCACCGCATTTGTTTAAAGGCCAACTTGTTGGAAATTTGTGCGACTTTTCATAGATAGTGATAACATCTAAAGTGGTACCTCCATGGTGATAGTTTCTGTTGTGCAACTGTCATCACGCAGCAAGAAGCACCACGAAAATGTATTAACATCTCAGGTCAAAGTTTATCTTAACTTTGAATACTTATGTTCAGATTTTCTTACATACCCGTCGCACGACGAATGCAAGGGAATTATCCCAGGGACCAGAATAACATGCCTTTCAGTTAGACTGAGAAATGCATCGTCCCATAAACAAAAGTGAACGCCGCCGTGCTGGTATCGTCACTTCCGATTTAAGATTAGCCTTATTGATTGCGAGAAATCTGTAATGTTATCGATAACACACGTAGGCCCATATCTTTAGTAAGGCGGATGTGTGATTGATAACATCGTTTATTTAAATTGAAAACCGGAAGTGACGTTACCAGCACGGCGGCGTTCGCTTATGAATATATTTATGAGGCGATACCTTTCCTATAAGGAAATAAGCTTGACGGATCTAAATGTAGAATAAAGGCCTACATTACAGACATGGAGAAGCCAAAGTTACCAGAGGTCCATGGTAATGGTCTATACAGTGTGGCTTAGTCCCGAAATTGACGATAAATGTCAATTATAACCGACTTATGTTAATTTCAAGTAATTTTTTAGGTCAGAACTGATCACTTTACCCTAAAATCGTCGTATAAATCATCAGTAGTTTTTGTTCGATTTATGAGTGATACGACGATTTCAAGCATTCTCATTGGTTAAAATCGTCATATCTCGCAGAAATTGAACATAATTACGTTCGATTTCTTTTGGTATTACGATTCCAAGCATTCTGATGCGATGAAAGCGTCATATAAATTGAACATATATATGTTCGATTTCTTCCGAGTGATATGATGGTTTAAGCCAATGAGAACGCTTGGAATTGTCATATCAAAAGAAATGGAACAAAACTATGTTCCATTTCTGGGAGATATGACAGCTCTTATATGGACAGGAAGAGAAATTTTGAGATTCTTAATGAAGATGAAAGAGCATAAAATTTCATCCACATGTGTGTTTAAATGGTTAAAATAGCATAGTTTTGAAGTTATGACAAATTAAACTTTCAAGAAATATTCTGCAGGAGCGAAAGTCGTGATGCATGAACAAGAACACAGCTTAAATTTAGACATACGTATGGCACATTCCCCGAATTATAGAGGTCATACGGTTATCATACATAATTTACTGCAGAAGTGCAAGACATCACAAAAGGTAAGGAATGCTGCTCAAGAAATTTCAAGTCGATTCGATGGGAGTGCCTGAAAGTGACATAAATTGTTAAACACAATTCTTTGTACTATTAAACATAAGATTAACGTCAAGTGACGTCTTTTGTCTAATAGTCCAGGTTTTGATATTTGCTCCCATGACCACTTCATTCAAGTGAGAACTTAATTGATTGAAAATAATCGATCGAGGAATAAGTAGAGGGTTTGTTAGTGTTTATGTTTAAAAAAATAATTACAACAAATGTAAGTCTTACTTCTTTTAAGTTGAGGACCCTTTTGAACTCATCGAGCTGGATAAGCTGGTCCTCACCAGCAAATACATTGAACTGTCTCTCGAACCGCGCCAGCCACCTCGCGTCTTCGTCCATGCTAAAAGGAGCAAAGAAATAATAATGCAGACGAGTATACAAGTATGTGGAATGAGGAACTCACGGGGCCGTTGAGTAGGGGGCTGGGGAAATGTGTCAACCCCGCTTTCTTAAAAAGCAATACATTTTTGAGAGTTTGCTGTGTATATGCGCGAAAAATGGTCGGATTTTCCTCCAAAAAACATCACTGTCTCATGCCATATTTCTACCTTCGAACACTTTCTGCCACATTTGTAAAATCATCATGTGTCATGGTACTGGCGATTTTTGTCGTATTCAGTGGCGCAGCCAGCAATGAAAAAAAGTGAGGGGGTCACTGAATTTGATAGGAAAGTCTATTCATGCTTGATATGGTGAAGACCGGAAAAAAGTTTGGTCAGAATTTGCCTGCACCCTTGCAAAGAATTAGTCAGAGATGGTCCTAGATCCCTCTCCCAAGACGAAGTGTTCAAATTTAGCCCAGCAAAAAAAAAGATATAAAAAAACAAAGATTATCCCAATTTTGGAAAATATCCTCGAAAAAGTGAAGTGACCCGATCCCCCAATCCCCCAGTGGCCTAGCTACTGGTTGTGTCACCTTTATGACCAAAGGAATTCCATCTATTGTATTTTACGAAATTCTCAAAATGTATTCCTCTAACTGTCTGAAGGTCGAATATAGGCAGGGGCGAGTCGGTAACGAGGCGATTTTGAAACCAAATACACACATACAGTTCGGGTGAACCCCTGAAAAGAGTCTTTCATGCTAATCCCTGCTTCCACGGTTTGACCATCGCGCAGTTCAGCAACCAGTCGACAGTTCAAACATACGAATCGCACACACATCTCAGCTGCTTACTAACTTCAATTTGGTCTATTTCAGGTATGCATTATGCGATCACCTACTGACTGACAGATCGTAAAGGAATACACAGTGCAATTTGAGATTAACTAAACTAACTGCTTAAGTTTTATTCATGATTTGATTAGGCCCTAACGTCTGAACGCTACTCGCCAGTACAGACAATGGGTGAAAAAGAATAAAACGAATGACAATATATATTACACACAAGCCTGCAATGCAAACAGTCCAACGTACACTCTACGCACATGATGGCTGTAACTTAGCATTAGTTACGGTCAATAGGCCTACGTTAAAATACGTTCACTGTTCAGACAGAACATCACATACGAAAGTCACAAAGGAACTGATAATTCACTGCATTAAAATGATTTAATTGAAGGCGTTCTCCAAGAGGCTACGTAAATCACAACACAACTTACGCGAAGAACAAATTTAATGTAAGAATGCATATAAAATAACCCTTTTAATTTGTAATTTATTGAACACTGACAATCGCAGTCAAAGAAGAAAAGTTAATGCTTAGTCAACACAACGCAGATGTTAGCACAGTACAGATTATTCGCAACAAACCTAAGCATTTCAAACATGGGTCGTGCCATATATTGGCTCTTTTTTTCAAATTCGGACTGGTGAACATATCAAAAGGTACTGGATAAAAGTTACCTAACATGTTTCCCCATAATTCCATGTACCTCTCACACTTCAGCAAACGCCGTCGTAGTTCACAAAATGAATTTACTTGGTCACTCTGTACAAAGTGTATGGGCGAAGGAAATTGCATGATGGGTAATGGCTGCCTCCATGGCCTAAAAAATCCCTCCTTCGAAGGGTTTTACCGAGGGCTAAAAGGAGGGGTTCACCCGAACTGACATACACTTATATCCACCTTTGCGATATTTTTTTTCTAACAAGTTGACTTGCCTTAGAGTAACCGTGACACTCAATACTGCCAAAAAAAGGGACTGGGGTAAGGGGCGTTTCACATGGCTCGGGACCCCGTGTCCTATATAGGTGACCGTTAAAAATAAAGATGCGCGTTCTTTGACTTATCGAAGGGGCGTGTGTTCAATATATACCAGAGAGTCAACGCGGCCCC
>JAIGNY010003294.1:427500-632500 GCA_020152595.1 Chiridota heheva | reverse complement strand
TTCTTGTGAGCGTGCATGTCATAGCTACATTATTGGACAAAGATGTTGGAAGAATTCAGCTTTTTATGAGGTATTTAGTGTATTTCTCTTTATTGTTTCCTTCCGCAACTTCTCACCCCTCCCCTTTTCGATGTTGAATTTGGAGGAAGCTGGGGACGTCAAGGAAATTATGCCGCATGATTGCTTCACCATGCGTCCGTACGTTCTGGGCTGAACAACAAGAAGCTGACAAACTTAAATTTTGAATTGCAACATTTTGTATGTCGTGCAGTGACGACACGAAACTGATAGGGAAATGGGGGAAACGTGTCACCAGGTTCCTACAATTGAAAACGGCTTACATTAATCAACCACTGATTCCCTTTTTGCTTTTTGAGTACACAAACTTTGAGCATAAAAGAGGTTATTTTTAGGCGGGTGTACAGAAAAAAAACTCCCATTTCGCCACTTATCTGCATCATATTTTTGTGCCCCCACTTTTCGAAGAAATTAGTGTATCCTTATGATAAATAATTCGTTTTTTTGTCCTTACATATATTTTCTTATATCTGTCTATACGTCAAAGACGCTGTTTTAGAAGTCTTAAGAAACAAGAATGCTTAAATGGATTAAACGTTTTTAAAATGAAATTTGTCTATTGTTAAGATTTAAACAAAAAAATCAATTCATTTTTATGGCTCACCTCCAACTATACACGTGATGCCGGTTCTTTTCATTTAGCGCTGGATGAACAATCCGCCGCAAGGACTGATATTTGTTTTTATGGTTACCTTATAACTGTATAAAAAGTTATGTTGGCAAGTTTAGCACAGTTATGAAACTTGTCAGCAAACAGAAAGCGCGCATAGAGCGGCAACATTATAGCAAAAATGCCTTAAAATATTTTGAAAACTATCATAATAGCAAAATATTTTATAAAAATCGATTAGACATTGACCATTTTAAATCTCAGGCACTAATTTGCATTTTTTAAGCAAATTTTATGATGTATTACAGAGCAACCTTGGTATTTTCTTTTATAAATCATTTGTTTTCAAATGTCTATCAATACTTTAAAGTGGAGCAGCAAGTTCCGGCTAAAAGATTGAAAGTATTTGCCATGCCCCCAATACAATTCTAGCAGGAATAGTAGACTTTTTCATCATAAGATTAAGGACGGAAATTTAAAGAATTGCATAAATGTATTGAGTTGTTTGCCCAGCAGCCCAGTCATGCACAGGCACGTTGGTTAATTCTCAGAAATGTGTACTGCGCACACTTTGCGTGCGCCAAAAGGCATGGGTCCAGGGATCTGATTAAGACCCCTGGTGGGTTCCAGGTGTGAAGCCCTGGTGAGGAACCAGGGGCGAATCCCCGGAAGCCCTGCGTTTTTCGTGCTTTTGGTCGTACGAAATTGCTTCAAATTTATGTCAAATACACATTAAAACCAGTTTATGGAAATACATTTTAGAAAAAAATTGTGTTGGTACAAATTGGGCCCCTATTTATTTACTTTTTAGGGAACCTGCCTGAGATGACCAGACCAAATGAGATTCTCCTTCGGGAAATGATATTCAGTCGGATGAAACGAGACTCAATCGGGGGAATGAGAGTAAGAATTGATAAACTTTCAAGACAACCTTTTTCAGCTACAAAAATGATACCAAATTTGCTGATGATATCTTCTTTTGGACTTTTCTAAATTTGGAAATTATAGGCATTTAAGACTAAAAGAAGAGAACATATTTCACTACACGTATGAAAACCTGCGCGCGTCAATCATCTACGTCAATCAACTTCAAAGGTAGGCCTACAGCAAAACAAAAGAGAGGACACTTCTTTGATATGGAGCAGTTTAAAGCAAAAGAACGGACGACGGTTTTGCGAACTTGGAAAACGATCAATGACACGGTCGGCAGTCGATGTTGATTTTCTCACCAGCATGGATGTAAATCAAGGCTAGACCGGTTAAACGTCTTTCACTTTATCCTGTTCCTGAGATATGTTTCCAGCAGTCGCAATGATGAAAATTATCTTTCAGCTGTTGCAGCTGATATTGGTAGAACAGCGGCAATGTTTAATAATGCATGGATGCAGGTGGAAATATCGATGTCACATTCTTTTACTGTAGGCAGGTGGTCTTACTGAGCTATTGTCACGTGCAGTATTTGACAGGATTTTTGACGTACATAAATCAGACAAACTCAGAATCATTACCGTTACAATAAATAAAAAGACGCCCCCAAAAAATTTAAATTCAGCAAAGAGAGGGAGGGGGAGCCGCGGCTCCCACGGCTCCTGGTCACGTGCCTGGTCATGCATATCATACATCACACATTTTGCATGATTTAAACACTTTTTTCAAACTTTAAAAACTGATTTGCTTCAGAGTAGTTTACTTTTTCTACCGATATATTAGTTGCTACATGTCCATAGACCTTTAAATATGATTTAAGATTTAATTTGTAATCTAGATATTTTTCGCATGTAATCGTTGTAGAGTTTCATACAATTTAATTGTACCATAAATTCGCTACGCCTTTAGTTTGAAATGACTTGTGACTTGACTTGCCGAAAAATGACTTGAGACTTGACTTGACTTGCGAGCAAATGACTTATGACTTGATTTGACTTGCGAGCAAATGACTTGTGACTTGACTTGCCAACAAAAGACTTGACTTGACTTGCAAAAATATGACTTGGTTACAATTCTGGACTGGGCTGTACCGGTGTACGTGGAAATCATTCCTAAGAAATTGAAAGCATATTTTGATAAGTGTCATTTTTAAAAAAAAGAAGGATTTTTTTTCTTTTTTTTGACAATTTGGGTACTTCGCGGGGTGACATGCAGGGCCCAGACAAACCATCAAAGCTCTAAGCAATTGTTTGTTTTTGAATGAAAGTTGAACGTCTGTTAGCCTACAAAAATAGAAAATCGCCTGTTTGATATAGTAATTTGATTATTTCTCCGAAGGGCGCGGCGCATATCTTTGAGGCTTGGCGGGAAAAGGCGCTAAACTTCAATGAATTCACCCTTTTTATTTAACAAATATCTAGACAAAATAAAAACATTGTGTGGGGAGGCTGAAGACTCACCCATCACCCGCTTTCTAACTATGATATGAATTGATGGAGGTGATTTGAAAGGTATCGAAGAATCATAGGGATAAAGTGCCTGCATTTTACAATAATTAGCTGATTAGCTCTTAGAATAATGGTCGGCGTTCTGTTTTCCGGTAAACGAGCGTAAATTATTCACTTCTATTTTTTAACAGTGCTGATTTCTTTCAAAGTGACGATGCTTAAAGAGGGAGGCTCGTCTCATTAAAATACGGTAAAAATGGGGGATACTATATTTTGACATCACTTCCGGTTGTGGAGGCAAGATTCGATCCTCTGTCTGTTTGTACCACACAGACACTAGCGACGAGAAACTTATTTACTGTGACGAGAAACTTATTTGTTTTTTTCAATACTTTTTTGTCAGAAAGCGAAAGTGAAATTTTAGTATTATAATACTACAATAATAGTCACCAAATGAAAACTACTGAGAAAAAAAAGAAGAAAAAGATAAACGTTTCTACCGGGGCTTGAACTCACAACATGATTTGAAAAAGCGATACCTGCGTTTGCCGCAACCATCTGGGTTATCTCGTGTGATAACCATCCGGATGTTTTAAATAACTATATACCTTGCAATACGAGACAACGAATCGCGCAGCAAAATTTCAATAAATCAAAAAATTGAAAGGAATTTTAAATATTGTGCACATATGACGATTTTGCCTCTTTAACTTATTCTAAGCTCTTATTTGAATATAATTCCTACCTGCATGTGTTAGGAACAGGCTTTGGACTGTCTTTGTCCCCATCTTCGATATCTACCACTCGAAGCATACCAATAAAACCCCTATCAAACTCTGTCAGAATATTATCACACAAAAATATGGAATAGAGGAATACTCTGGACCGTATACGTCTACTTTAAGCTCTATCAAATTCAGTGTAAGACTTTAATATCCCTGCAGCTAGACAAAACTTCACCAATGAAAGTGATTATAAAAGGTCGACAATTGGTCTTTAACAGACGTTAATAGATTATATGTTTATCTGTTTACTTTACTGACAAGGGGTGTGTTGCAGGACTTATAAGCGTCTGTCAGATTAAATCGATTTAATTGGTCTGAAGAAAGTACCCTCCCATTGACATGGCAATTAAGCGGCAATACATGTTGATTTCAAAGCGATAATATCGCGATCATATTGTTATCATACTCATGGTCGAATGACTGAAAGGTTCGTACGTCCTTGCTGAAAGTTATCATCATGGAGAGACTGTAAATCTCACATTGGTCAATTTTACATTTTTGACCTGAATATTAAAGATTGATGAACATGTAAAGGCAACATTGCTTTACCAGATTATAATCTATTCAAAACCGTCATAGTAGCAAAAACAATCGTTATGATCGGGTAAACATTCACCATTTTACAACGTTTCTAAATCTCAGGCATTAATATTCATTATTTTATTTAAATTTTGTGATGTATTTTTACAGGGCGACATGGTATTTTCTTTTGCGAATCCTTTGTTTTCTAAATGAATTTAAAGCTTTATATAGACAGGTAGAGAATTCAGCAGAAAGAACCTTTAAGGATTAGCTTAGTGGTCAAGTAAGTCCATCTTATATGAAGGAGGACTTCAAAAAGAAACAAAATGGTAAAGAAAGCGTTCAAAAATCGTATTCCGTTAAGGAGCTATTAAAGTTTAAAGCTCCGTCTAATCTGTGTAGAAATGACTGGTGTAGTAAGTCTACTATGGTAAGTTAGCGTCTTCATCCTCATATTCTTAACAATTGTTTATGTATTTAAAGCAAGTTTATTTGATTTTTTCACTTTTTTAATTATTTTTCCTCGAACTTTTTTCAGGTGGTATATTATAAATACCCGTCCTAGATTCAGTTTTATATACTTTTGTTGACATATATCATGATTTTTGAGCCACAAAATTACAGGACAAAGTATGATAGGATACATATAGACCATATGAGGCTATGACATCACAACTAGTCTGATTTCAGTCGTTTCTACATAAATAATACCAAATTTGTATACCTCTTTGACGCAATAAATTTTTTTAATGCTTTCTTCATTATTTTGTTCCTTTTAAAGTCCTCTTTCATATATCATAAACTTGCTTGACCCCTGAACTAACCCTTTAAAGGAATATTCCCATGGATTTTAATTTTTTCATATATGATAGAGACAATGTTTAGAAGCAAAGTGGTGAAAAACTATGTTAATATCTTATTCCATTTAGAAGTTACAAATTTCAAAGTTTTTTTGAATTTGGACAAAAGTGACTGATTGGCAACATCTGTGATGTCATAGAGACAATTTCAACAAAACGTCTTTTGTATTTCTTTAAAAATGATTTGGATTTTTTTTTTTCTCATTGTAGATGTGATGTAGACCAAAGAAAAACCCCAAATGTTTTCTTGTGAAGTATATTTTCCACCCTATCTCTATAATGAACCAAGCATGCTGCTCGATAATGTATAAAAAGTGTGAAGGAATTGATAAGAAATGCATAAGAACTGTGTTGGAATTGCTTTGATGACATTACCAAGCTGAAGGACAGATACTGTACGAGGTGTTTTAATTGTTTAAGAGCATTTTCTACTCTTTGAATTGTTATAACTTCTAAACGGAATAAGATATTAACGTAGTTTTTTCACCACTTTGTTTCTACAAAAGTTCTCTATCATATATGAAAACAAAAGCACCTCTAGTTCTGAGTTATGAGTTTGAAGAATTTGAAACGTACGTAAAAGTATGGAAGAGAGGACATCACATCACGAAATCTTTAAATTTCTGTCCTAAATTTCAGTCACTGAAAACCACCAAACTCTATTCTGCTGCTAAATGTTGATTGCGGGTGTGATGGAGATTCAAAACCTCTTCATCATATTTAGCCGCTCCCATTCAGATACCGTTGGTGAAGGATTGAAAAGCAATAAGTTAACATCCTTTAAGGATATTCATTGTTTTTTTTTATATGATTAGAAACAATTTTCCAAAAGTTATTGAAGTAGGGTATATTTGGCAATGTATGTAAATACCTAACTTTCATCTATTTATTTTTCTAGCAGATTTTACTAATAAAAAAAGATGATAGATTTAAATGAAATATATAACCTTTGTGGGAGAAAGTGTTGCTGTGATGTCATACTGAGCCTTTTCCTATTCGTTTATGATATATGATATATAAAATTTGAATATCTTTTGGTAGGAATAACATATCAACGTGATTTTTGTACTAAATTGTTTATAAAAAATTCTCTTTATCTTTATTTTTTAATATTCATTTCCAGTATAAATTATGTACAATTTATGAATAGGAAAATACAATAATACAATAAAATACAATACAATTTTGTTTTATATTATAAAAGGTTACAAAAATGGGAATGTTTCTTTAAAGATGCGACTTTTATATGGTATTGGTTGGTGTTTAGCAGGGGAGGGTCAATGAGCTCATGCATGTAAACTCCGATGAGGGTCATTCAGGTTGCTGAGCTCTTAAACTATATCGATCACTCACAGACAGTGGCGTGGGAAGAGGGGCGAGGCAGAGGGCAATATCCCCCAAACCCCTGGTCCGAAATTTGGGAACTTGGCGTAATTTGGATTATTTAAAAACACGAATCGGAAAATAAGGTCTCTGACTGGCACATCAATTATACATTTGAATGATAGTGACTAGTTACTTGAGGGCGGTGGCAAGCGCAATTTCCCCCTTCTCGGAAATTTCCCAAAACTCGGAAATTTTGTACAGATTCTAAAATTTGTCATGAAAATGTATAAAGTTTAACGGGGAAGGGGGATTAGGTTCACCTCCCCCCTCCCATGGAAAAAAGTTTACCTACGCCCATTGCTCACCTATCATCTATCGTGATTAAAATGTGGCGGCGTACAGATAGTTATTCTAAACGATTTTTGATTGGCCTATCAGTTAAAGTCCACATTGAGCCATTGCATTTCGAGTCAACCAATCAAAACTTACGAACTAAATTTACCCGTACGTAGACGACAACAGTGGACATGCACTTGGTGGTGACTTTAGCCTAGCCTTTTGAAATTCATTAAGCCCAGGAGCGGACTGGCCCGGCGATCGACCTATTCTGAATCGGTGGGCTGCTGATCCCGAATGGGCCGGCCGTTGGTTGTTAAAACTGGCACAGCAGCCTCCGAAGGAAGGTTAAGGCCGTTTTGGCTAACCATGGTGTAAATAAATTTAATGAGGGCCGGTCTTCACTTCAAAATTGGAGGCTGGGCCCTGCACTTGGATCGGCGAAATGATTTTGGCCAGTCCACCCCTGATAAGCCTTTAATACCCTCAAAAGTATTTCAAACCCAAGCACACACCCAATACACACCTGGATGCGCGACTGCTGCTACGCTAATGATCCTACATACATAGTGCTCAGTTTACTTCATAAATGTAACTTGCAAGAAATTAAGAATGATTAGAAGCAAGCCATGACTTCCAGCTCAACTAGTGTTAGCACTGATCAACAAACAACGTGTGAAACTCACCAAATGTTTGGAGTTAGCGGTCTTGGCCATGATACCATTATACAACACACTTTGTAAAAACAAACGGTACTCCGAATCAAGCAGAGATTCTACGTCAAATATTCTCTCTAAAATCAGCAAGTTATATTTTGAATAGAGAAAGATGGTATATTAACAGTCTCTTCTTCCATGAAGCTCTATTAACTAAAACCAATTTCTTAATCTTTTGAACGGACTTTTGAGCAGCTCTTTTCGCTGGAAATTGGGTATGTGGAACAAAGGCCAACTTTAATGAAGACTCATCATTTGCTCTTACGTGTAATTAACCAAACAAATGCTCATATTTCGCTACCTTCAGTTTATTTCTTGTAAAACTAGAACAACCTTTAATTGTTTTCGAGCTTCGCCGATTTCCTGTTCAGCCGAGATGACAAGATACATTACAAGAGTGGACAATGAAATCCTTTACGGGCATAATCGTGTCATGTTGTGCGCGTTGGTGTGAAACCTGCATGGCTCAATACTGCGGGTTATTCATCAGTCAATATTTTCAAGTTCATGTCCTATTACTGCAACCATACATGACAAATTAAATTTGTGTCTTTGCTATAGTCTTGTGTCTTTTCTGGTTTCATATATCTTTTGCGGTTTAATTTTAAAAGTTGATAGGGCTGATTAATTTTTTGAGACATTTTTAATTAGCTCAAGACATATTTTAAGATCTATAAGAGGAAGAGGCGACGTCATTATTAAGTTGCTTTAAAGATCTATGGACGAACAGCTGGAGCTAAAATGTAGGTCACACTTGAAATGGCAACCTTGGCTGCATAGGAAAACCTCCAATTTGATTGAATTCTGATTCTTATTTAAAAACTCTTGCATCCCTGGTCATAAAACTATTAAAAATTGCAAGATAAGTTTGTTAACGATCTATTCCTTGCAAAAAATAACAAATAACAAATATTCGAAAACTTTCCTCTTTGGATGTAAACTCAGGGAAAATTTGAGACACTTTTTGAGACCTTAAAAATGTAATTCCAGTCGTTTCTTATTACCAAATTCAAATTTAATCAGACTATTTACATCTGATCATAAACAAATCTGAAATTTGGGGTGAAAATAACCTTTCGCCATTGTCATTTATTAACGAGTTATCTCAATGATAGAGACAACTTTAGTATTTTTTTCCTTTTTTGAAAATGTCTTTTATAAGTCGTTGAAGTGGTGTAACAAATTCTCACCAAAAGGTTTAGTCCTTTGCCACGCCCCCAATACAATTTTATAGCAGGAATAGACTTTCTTAATATTTTTAGTGACTAAGCTAAGATTTAGGAAAGAAATTTAAAGAATTGTGTAAAATTTTTAAGCTGCCCGCCCTGTCACACATCCCAAATTTTGCATGAATTAAAAACGGATCAAATTTTTAATCTGCCATAACTCAAAAACTAAAGAGTGCTACTTTATAATTCAGAAACTGATCAGCTCAGATGAAACTTTTTCAACCAATATAGAAATTGCTTTATGTCCATAATATAGGCCTTAAATCGGAAAACTTATGCTATGACAGTATGAACCATGAAAATAGCAAAAACAAATCGTTAAAATCTGTTACAAATCGACCATTTTATAGCATTTTGATTTTACAGACCTTGATGATCAATTATGCAAATTTCATTAAAATTTTGTGACATCACCTCAACAAATGTTTTGTTACCTGCTCATATTTTTTTCAATTCTGCATCAACTTTAGTTGATTGTGAGCAGTTGAACATGAATAAGAACATTTGAGTCAAACCACTTGCACTTATCAAATGGCCGTGGACATCTACCTTAGACTGTTAGATGCTTTGAAATGGATGGAAACTGGTAAACACCCAATCTACAATTAAATGTCCATCATACATAGGCGGCGGAAACGGGGACAGGCAGGGAGCCTGGTCCCCCAATATGTTTTTTTTTTTTTTGGGTTTCCCCTCCCCACCCCTTGCCATGAATAAGAGAATGCAATTTTAGATTAGGGGTTATACTAGCTTAGGGGGCTAAAGTGCCATTTCCGAGCATCTCGAGGGTTAACTATATGAAACATTTTCAACCCAGCCCAAATCATGACGGTAGTTTTGAGAATCTGTGGACACAAAAATAGGCTTTAAAGTGAGGTAGGCTAATGTGAACAAGCCAATGTTGTGCCCCTACATCTACGACATTGCCACCCGCAGCGCCCTCAATATTTATTTCTTAAAGAGGCGAAATCGTCATATGGGCACAATATTCAAAATTCCTTTCAAATTGTTTGATTGGTTGAAATTTTGCTGCGCGATTTATTGTCTCGTATTGCAAGGTATATAGTTATTTAAAACGCCTTGAAGTTCACTACATGAGTAAGCCCAGTTGGTTACGGTGATCGGAAGCAGTTTTCTTTTCTTATTAACAGTCGTGAGTTCGAGCCCCGGTAGAATCGTTTATTCCGACTTTTGCTTTCATCTTCTTCTTTTTTTTTCTCAGTAATTTTTATTTGGTGACTATTATTGTAGTATTATAATACTAATATTTCACTTTCGCTTTCTGACAAACGCATTGAAAAAAAAAAGTGTCTCGTCACAGTAACGTAATGCGCTGTGCATGTAAATCGGCACACACAACGTACATGCTAATGTCTAGCTGTACAAACCATGGAGTTCACTTCTAACTCATGTACAAACAGACAGTGGATCGGATCTTGCGTCCACAACCGGAAGTAACCTCAAAATATCGCACCCCAGTTTTACCGTATTTTAATGAAACAAGCCTCCCTGCGTATTCTTTAGATAACAAATGCTACACGAAACGCTTAATACGTCCGCGAGAACACAGGTTAAACCATTCCATCGAAATAAACCCTGTAACCAGTTGTGGTGCAGTGCATGTACAATTGTACACTGTATGTATGGCGTGTGAGACAGTGATGCGTGAAATTTTTGGTGGTTTTCAGATGTTTGATTTTCTAACATGTGGAAAAACCGAACATCGCTGATGTAAGTGCATGAATCTTTCATGATCATGTTCAAGGACTCAGGGGCCAGGCCCCTATATTTGGGGTTATATCAGGGGCATTTGTTTTTAATAAACGGTCCTTTAAAGTCTTTGGTATGAAATTTCTTACGGGACTATGAGTTAGAAGTTAAATGTACTTTGTTATGTAATCTTCTGCGTTTAACGATCAGCCATAATTCGTGAAGCAGATAAGACGATTTTGAAAACTTGAATAAAACAGTTTAAAATCGGATCTATGGAACGCCAAGTGCGATAAAAATGATATGATTATATGAACAGATGAAATGATTGCCACATTATGACACGATTTTTAAGGTATTATGGGAACCGGGGGAACGTGCCCCCTCCAACTTTTCCAAAAAATGACAAAAGTGCCCCCTTTAAAAATAAAAAAGTGCCCCTTATTGGAAAGGTGCCCCTTTCTAAACCAGAGGGAGAAATCCCACGTGGTTCCGATGCCAAGCTTGGATTAGAAGCAATTTTTTAATATGTTTTTTATCGTATCCTTAAAAGTTATGTTGTGTTCTAACATTTTTCGTGTCATACTGAAACTTGTAAATTGTGTATATTTTGCTGCTTGTTTAAAGGGTCAGGCGCCCAAAAAAGATGGCGCTGTCACTTCACGCTTTCTTTGATTTTCTGCAAGACGCGCATTTATCCATACACTACTCTAACACACAAATGTTCGGAGCATCTTTGATATGAATATTCAAATTTGAAATGACTTATGACCTCAGCCGACTTCGTACAGTTTATCGCATCGGTGATTGTTGTGCGTGCAACGAACAAACAAACCGTTTGGTTGTCAAGTTTTCACGCCAGAATTATAGTTTTTCTTGGAAATCTAGGCATCTTTTGTAGTTGAGCCGGCCTTATTAGCGAAATTCGTTTGGATTTATCGCATTAGCGATTAGTCCGTTTGCCAGCTTCTGTAACTTTTTTACTACTATAACAGGTCGTTAGGCTTAAGTTGTGGTAAGTTGTACTTAGTGTTAAGTGTGTGACTGTACCAGGTGAACAATACGGAGACCGATGAAAAACAGAACCAATGACAATGACGTCTCACACTTGACAATCGCGAATGGTACCCCATGCTGCGGGAATGATTAAGCCCTCTATTATGGGGCGCGTGGCCATTTAAATGAAAGGTATTGCCCCATAAATACATCGCCAGTGCACCACAACTGGTTATCAAAGGCCGTGGACATTGACTTGGTTGTCAATGTTATGATCGTACCTGTGTTCTCGCCGGGTCGTATTAAGCGTTTCGTGATAGCATTTGTACAACGTCAGGCGACGACCCCGTCCGGTTTAGATTTTTTAAATTTTTCTATTGATCATGAGAAAACTGCGATGTTATCTATCACACATCCGCCGGACCGAAAGTAGGGGCCAACATTTGTTATGGAAAATATTACAGATTTCTCACAATCTATAAGGCAAATTGAAAACCGGAAGTGACGTTACCAAGACGGGGGAGTGCACTTTTGATTTATCTATGGGACAATACCTTTCCTTTAAATGTTAAGGTTTTTGCCTTATGCTGTAAGCTAGAATCGCTACAATTAATGGAAAATTGTATTTGGCCCGTCTGACATGAATAATGATGAAGTCAACAACTCAACATTCTATGGTATCCTGTATCATCCTTGCTTTTATCAACAGTATCATATCAAGTTTGATTTAAATCTGACAAAGGTTTTTTTTGGAAATATGAGCATGAACAGAAATTCACAGTTAGTCCCGCTTCTTATCAATATTTATGACATCAGCACCAAAAATAATAGGATCATCTGCAGACCACAACACACCCATATACCAAGTATGGCATAAATCCATCTTACTGTTCTTGAGATAAGGTATTTACAAGCTTGTTAACATAATTTTACATTTAGGCCCGCCTATTAATTGATATTCATGACATCACCACCAAAAGCAATAGGGCTCATCTACAAACAACAGCACATCCATATACCACAAATGACATAAATCCACCACACGATTCTTGAGATATCTTGTTCACAAGCTTCTGTCACATTCATACATATATACACATACAAACACACCCACACACACACACACACACACACACACATACATACATAAATACAGGTTTCGTAGCATTTGTCAGGTCTTTCAAAACACTTTTTTTTGTCTCTACAAAACAGGAAGATCAGATCAGTCCTGACTCTCCTGAATATCAGGACAATTGCCTTAACATGTTTAAGCACATATTGGCATTTAAGTGAAACGGAAATTGAGACTGAAATTGAATCTGTAAGCTCTGTTCTTGAGCTGAGACACTGGTCTGAGAGCAAATTACACGGACTGATTTTCGTTGGAGGGGCAAAGCATGAATGAATGGAAGGGAAAATATACATCCTTTTTAATTATACACCTAATTCAAATATGACAAGCCACCCGTGCACACAGGCATCTCTCGCATTGAAGTACATATCTCAGGACAATTCAGGATAGCTGGGAAAGTGTTAAACACAAAATAGGGGCGACAAATACTAAATATGTGTTTCTCAGTATGAGTAATGTCAGGTCAGTGAAATAACTTCTTCTGGTGGCAAATTTTGGACTGTGGATGCTGTGTAGAGTGCAGCAGATTAGATAAAAAATGGTAGGACACAAAAGATGTCCTGACATCCAAAACGTGTCCTGAGACACATGGTTTGTAGAGATTGTTGTCCTGACTTACATAACAACAAAAATACATATATACATACACCCATACGTACACACACACGCCAGCTTCACATAGGTTCCTTATGTTATCGCATCGGAACCAGAAATGGAGTGCCCCTTTTACTTTACTTTGGTAACTTTTGTTGTTTTGGGCTCACTTATTGTATGTACAGAATGGGATAGAGAACACCCCTGCATAGTTTCATAATAAATCATGTATGAATGAGTTAAGATTATTAGGTAAGATAGTGTATTTTGGTCGCATGTGGCGTTCCATCAACCCGATTCGGTGATCTTAGCCATGCCTTGCATGCCTTGTAAGTAGAACTAGGGAGCACATAACCTTTCTGATTGAAGTGAAAAGTTTAGAGTGTCAAAGAAAACAATTCATATGGTCGTGACGATTGAAGAATGAAAATTCACACCGAAATAACGTCGACATTAAATCAAATGAGTTATATCAAGAAAAAAAGAAAAAATAATGTCATCTTTGCAAGTTGGCGGAACATGTTTCACCACTTTACTACTCTCGTGTACTTCAGTACTCAATCATTACGAACGTACCTAGGTCAGCCGGTATTATAAATCTTTTCTCTCTTAAGAAATAATAATAAATCATCTATTAGTCTCGTTTGGAACGACCTATGGATCTAAACAAAATTGTGGGTATCTGCTTTTAAGATAATGTAAACTTAAATGGGGGTTTTCAAGTTTAGGGTTAAAGGTCATGAGTGTTTGTTTGTTTGTTTGATGAGGGCTTAACGGCACCACGACAACGAGGGTCAAATTGTGCCTGAGAGGTCAGATCATTATAGAGGTAGGAAGGAAAGGAAGCAGGAAGAGAATGAGAGAAATTTAAAAACAAAAGGTCAGAAAGCTGTGATCGAGAGGGGAGGTGCATGGTTGAAACAAAAACAAAGTAGAGAGGGGGTGGAAGAGGAGAATTGAATATGGTTGTAGAGGGAAGCATGATGAAGGAAGGATATAATTTTATCCGGAGAATTTTTCTGGAAGAGCTCAGCAATTGAAATGTGGGGAGCGAGGAAAGCTCTGGAAAGGTTGTACAGGGGGCAAGCAAGGAGCACGTGATGGATTGTGAGGGTACAGTGGCAATTGTTGCAGAGGGGTTGGGGGAGCCAATAAGGAGGTGGGAGGGAGTGAGGTGGGTGTGACCAATTCTAAGACGGGTAATATGAACGTTTTCAATACGAGAGAGGTTGTTGATGGTGAATTTGATCGGATTTGTGGGCTGGATGACATGGAGTTTGTTATCAATTTGGAAGTTCCATGAGGTTTGCCAGCGGTCGTGAATAAGGGAAGCGATACGCGGTTTGATGTCAGAGAGGGTTTTGGGGAAAGAGGTAGGGAGGAGGTTGAGGGCAAGCTAAGCGGCTGCATCAGCCCTGTCATTGCCAGGGATGCCAACATGGCCGGGTATCCAGAAAAAAAGAACACTTTTCCAGCAGAGGGTGGGGGAAAGGAGTTTCCGGAGGAGAAGGTGGCATGTGAGGTTATCCCATTTAAGATTGAGTAAAGAAGTATGAACAGCCTTTGAGTCGGAGAAGATGGCAAAGTGGCTGAGCGGAGAGTATTCAATAAAGTATTCAATAAAGTTGAGGGTGAGGTGGATGGGCTTGGCCTCGGCCGAGAAGATGGATGAGTAGTCGGGAAGTCTGCTACTGAGGGTGATGTCTTGGATGACGGCAGCAGCAGCTGTCTTGTTGCCTTCCTTAGAGCCATCAGTATAGATGGAGGTGTAATTTGAGAGTTGGTCTTTGATTTGGTTGTGGAGATTGATGAAGAGGTTAGGGTGGGTTTTAATTTTGTGATGAGTGGAGAGGCTTAGGTGGACAGAAGGAAGGGGGCCCAAGGAGGAAAAGTGGGCCAGGAGTAGGTGCCGAGAGAGGCGGGGTTAATGCCGAGATGGAAGAGGTCTGATTTAATGCGTAAGCTGAAGGGAGGAGAAAGGGTTTTAGTCCTATCAAAGAGGGTGGAGAAATTGGGGTATCTAATGAGGTTATAAACATGGTTCTGGGTGTTGGTGAGGACTCTAAAAGCATAGGAGAGGCTAAGCTTTCAACATGTAAGTAGAAAGGGGGAGTTTGGGGGAGTTTGGGGGCCTCAACATGAAGGCTGGTGATTGGGGAGGTCCTGTAGGCACCTAGACAAAGCCTGAGGGCTTCATTTTGGATGGTGTTGATGTGGTTAAGGTATGAGTTGTGAGCGACACAGTAGACAATATTGCCATAGTCAAGCTTGGCACGAATGGTGACCCTGAAAATTTTAAGGAGAGCCTAGAGGTTTGCTCCCCAAGTAGTGTTGGAGAGGAGTCGGAT
The DNA here is from genome assembly GCA_020152595.1 of Chiridota heheva. NCBI lineage: Eukaryota > Metazoa > Echinodermata > Holothuroidea > Apodida > Chiridotidae > Chiridota > Chiridota heheva. The sequence goes on along the minus strand of JAIGNY010003294.1, from coordinate 616,883 downwards.
AATTTGAGGGAGCTGTTGCATTTTGATTTCAGGTTGGTGATGTGTTGCTTGTAGGTGAGCTTGGGGTCTAAAGTTAGACCCAGGAGCTTTGTGTATTCAACTTTAGGAATGCGATTGCCATTGGGCACAAAGTTCGGGTTGGGGTGGAGGTTGTTAAAATGACAAAACAGGAGCTTGGCAGCCATTTTCGATATCATGTGACATCGCCGGGCGGAGGAATACATTTTTTTTTTTTAAGTAGAACATAAAATTCTGGGGTTAGTCTGTTAGTAATTCATGTGTAGACTTCACATTAGGCCTATACTTTCTGGCAAAATAAAGTTTTTTTTATTTCTTCTATTGTGAAACCAATGTTTAGTTTTCCGCTGTAACTTACTGTAATAACTCTCACTGAATGTAGTGCTACCATGACAATGGTGATTAATCCCTCATTTCTAAAAGTTAAAAGTCGATCATAAGATCACTACTTAATTGAAGATATTCGTCGAGAATTTTATATATTCGATCCAAAATAGAACTTATTCTGGCAAAAAATATAAGATATTCTAGAGTTCTTGTCCAAAATTGAGCATTTGTTGTACAGGATAGTAGAGTTTCGGTCCAAATTTGACTATAATCAGGCGCAGATCCAGTAAACCTCCACCCCCACACCCCTTTCTTTCCGTCCCTCACACACACACACATCCGCACACACACACATGTAAAGTCATCAAAAAAACAGGGAATGACCTGATGACCGTTGCTTTTGTTTAACAAATTATATGTGTGATCTAATTAGAATCCGCCGCCTCGCCGCCGCTATCACAAATAGGCGTAAGAGGCAGGGATCAGAGGAAACTGCCCCCCAATTGTAACATTTCGGTCAGGCTTATACACAAATATTTGGGCACTTTTTTGTGGGTATATAGGTATATATAGGTAACAAGAAAACACTAAGAATAGGTTTTTCGGAAAGAGCTAAATAACAATATTTTGAGCACTTTAAAAAAAAACTGCTTTTTACAAATTCCCGAGAAGTCAGTCCCCAGCGCCTCGTTAATTATGTCACGTGACTGCAGTAGCGAGGAAATCTCGATGATAGCTATACGCAAATTCAATTTTTCGCGGAACACCGATTACCATGCAGCGTGACGTAATTTGTGTAATACGGTCACGTGGGATGCATATTGCGAGTACCAAATTTGAAGCCAAGTGGGTCATCAAAAACAAGAAATCTTCAGAGCTTCATCCCCTGGATCCATAGCAGGGTTTCACTCCTTAACTCGCCCATGGACCCCACGCCGTTTGGCTGCCATGGTGGCTTACAACTTTTCGGGCAATTTATTTGTCCCCACCAAATTAAATTGGAACCTTACGACTATTCCATGCACATGCATGTCTGCATGTGGTTCATTTTGTTTACTGATTAAAAAGACAAAAGCCTTTCGCCAAATTTGGCTAACCCCCCGCCCCCACAAACACACACTGCTCAATCCCCCTCCCCCCCCCCCCCCACACACACCCACACACACACACACATTTTATCAATTTATAGGTCTGGCTACGCCACTGGCCAAGCGTATTTTCATGTAATTCAATATAATTCTCTCCTTAACACCAGTCTTTATATTTAAAAAAAAAAACATAATTACACCTCAAACTCAAAAGAGCTTTCAACTTAAACATTTTCCAACAGATTGTGACAGTTGTGATGAGAATTTCTGCTTTCTTCGTGAGTGCTCTTTCTAAATTTTGTAATCAATTTAGATCATCTGATAAACTGAATGTTTCCTCAGCCAGTCCAAATGTATAATATTCCAGCATTTACTTGGAATCAAGCTTGCTTCTAGAATTGAAATACAATTTGTAAGTTGTAATGTCTAATAAAGTTTTCTTTTATTGCAGATTTCAGTTTACAGGTTTTCCACAAACTTTAATAATTTATGAGAATGACAACAAACGAGAAATAGACAAAGAAAGGTGTGGATCAACTGAGGGGCGTGCTTGCAACAGAAATTAGTCAGGCAAAATGCCAGGCAAAATGCCAGGCAAAATGCCAGGCAAAATGCCAGGCAAAATGCCAGGCAAAATGCCAGGCAAAATGCCAGGCAAAATGCCAGGCAAAATGCCAGGCAAAATGCCAGGCAAAATGGTAATGACAGTATTTGCAAATTTTGATGGACAATTTTCTGAACACCAGACGAAATTGATTATCAAGTTCACTGATATGGTCGAGAGGAGTGATGTCGAGTTCTCAATGATAATAGCATGAGTAACAATAATTTTCTACCGAGATTGAGTTTAGTTTCATACCGTTCCATAAGCTGCACTGTTCATTCTCAATATTCGGTTCTCGGCTCTTAAAAACGTAATCCTCTTTACCTTTCAGGCTGGAAAGGACGGTTGCTATATAAAGTTTTGTCATTTCCCTTACCCGCCTATAACGGTTAGAGTGTGTGTGTGTTGTATGTGAAGGACAATAACATTGCACAGCAAAAAAAGAACAAAATGCCATCGCCTCTTAAACCAATTATTTTGTTATGTTTTTAAAGGGCACTAGACCGAAATGTGGTGTGAGGGCACAATTTTGCTAGAAACTCAAATAATCAGCTAAGACCTACACGCTGACATGGAGAGCTACAAAACTTCTGTAGCACAAATATTTATACCAAGTATTTATCTAAGATTAAAAAACAATAACATTAGATCACTTTAGGCTGTTAGGAGGCAAAACATATATGTCAATGATATTGGAAAAATTCACGGCCAAAAAGACGCCCTGACGTTGGGTTATATCCTCCTTTAGCCTCACAATTGTATTTTTCCATTTTGGATTCAATTAAACTTCATTTATCAACGATGGCATGTACAGGGCCGTAATTCCGGAGGGGGAAGGGTGGGAGCGGGGGGGGTAGGGACTTATATTATACCGACAGACAACTCCAGTGGGCCGACGAGTTTCAAAGCTGGAATACAATATTTCACATTGATTTAAACCTCATATTATGCAACTTTTGACACTTATTGAGCAAAAAACAAAACTAGTTGCGTATGTATACTTGGATCAATCTGGGACTCTCCAAAATGTTGTCTTGTGGTTATTTTTAGTATTTACTATTTAGTATGTCCAGGGCCACTCCCTGGAATGTCCGATCCCCAGGCCTTATACGAAAAACCGGCCCGATCCTTTCTGCCTATGTTGTTGTTCTAGTGTTCTGGGAATTATAACCCCAAAAAGAGAGATTGAAAAGAGGGGCAAGCTAGATGACAATGAAATTTGAATACCTTGTATGATACACACTTTGATTTACGGAGATTTGGCATAAGTCTTATCAAAGAGCTGCGTTTCCTCCCACTCAATGTCATGCTGGTATTGTCTGGTATAGATCATTTTTGAGAAGATTTAAAAATATGATGAAGAATTTATTGAAGTTATCTAAAACAAAGTGTAAATCAGAGTCGAGATTTTTAGCTGTTTTTTTATATTTATTTTACGATCTACGTGCCTTAATGCAGGGAAGTAAATAGTTTCTTTTTATGATTTAAACCTGCAGTGCTTACCGGAGTTGAAACAAAGTCATATTTTTGCAAGTCAAGTCACAAGTCTCTTGTTGTTAAGTCAGGTCACAAGTCATTTTCTCGCAAGTCACAAGTCATAGTCACAAGTCATTTGTTCGTAAGTCAAGTCAAGTCACAACTTATTTGTTCGCAAGTCAAGTCAAGTTACACATCAAAAATAAAAGGTGACTCTGACTGTCGGAGTCCGACGCGAGTCCAAGTCAGCGATTCGAGTCAACAATTCTGCTACATACCAATATCAGCAAAACAAATGATGCAGGATTTACTTGCGAGAATCGTTACCCAGGCTATAGCGTATACAACTGTACAAGAAAAGAAAACGATGGTCGACTTCAATTTGGTTGCTATAGATTCATCAAAATAAATAGTATTATTTTCGTATTTTGACAACACAGAAGTCATATGTTTCACCAGTTCACGCAAAGTCTGGTAAAATCAAAATAAACACAAAAATTCTTCAAATTGGCGTCCTATTCTGTGAGAAGATTAAGAAAAGTCGTCGAGTAAGACCCAACAACCAGACAATAGGAAGGCTTTCTGCACTGTCGTAATTTCTAAAAGGATACGATAAATGACATGTTTACTCAGAGAATTTTTCACAAATTTTAAACAAAACAATCTTCGGAACTCTTTATTGAATAAAATGTATCTAAAGATTGAACCAACTTATCTCAGTTTTACATTTAAGATACAGATTTAAGAAATTAATTGAATGTTTCAACAAATGTTATCATCGCATTAATGTCAACTTACGATAGAATGTTGCCCGGGGCACTATCAAAATAGATATATTAGCAATAAATCAATTTAAGATGGAAATATTTGAAACGTCCGCTCCCGGGCCTGTAAACAGATAAATCCGATACACACGATGACGTCACCTTGGTTGTATGCATTTTGTTCCTACCTGGTTACTGATTGCCTTGTCTGTATTTCTATTTAGGACACACGAGTTTTAAATATTTTACAATTTTATTTGAAAATGACTGGTCAGCTGGTGTAGAAAGGTTACCAACATATATGCGTACGAGACGGAGAGAGAGGGAGGGGGAGGCGAGGGGGCTCCAGCCCGCATTCGGGGAGCATATTTGTGGGGAGGGGGTGAGGGGGATGCAGCCCCGCATTGGGGGAGACTATACGCAATTTTTGGGCAAATGTTTGACATTCATTTGATTGATAGATAAACGTACAAAAGAAGTGAAATTAATTAGATTAATTATTCATAAACGGAAGACTTGAAATTCAGATTTCAACTTTGCGTTTTTGATTCACTTTTTTAGATAGTATTTTTTTTAAATCATGTGGACAGATGTGTGCGTGTTTATCATTATCGGCAAGTTTTTCTTCATATGACGGGAATACTAAATTGTTTCAAAAATTCGTTGCTAACTGACAGCATGCATTGACCATTTCAGTAATACATGCAAATTATCTGATAAAGGAGTAACGCACCAGAAACACGAAACTTCACATGTGCAAGCACGGAGAACTGGCAGGCAGTATCTACCATAGAATTTCAGAAAGCATCGGGAAGTCGAGCAGTGGAGTAGCTAACAGAAAGGTGATTGCGCCCCCCCTTTCCCCCTCCTCCCGGGCAGGAAATTTCCAAGAAAGACGGAAAATTCGCACAACAGAAAATTCAGAATGTTGTATAGTTTGGGTAATACTGATAAAAGCGATCAGTCTTTTAGAGATCAGTTGCATACCAGCCATCTTGGGAAAAGGGTCACAAAATTTGCCAAAACTAGATTTTTAACTTACTGACTTAGGCCTATTTAAACTTATTTATCTAAATTCAAGTTTTTCCTCAAAATATCCGAATGTTTCCTAAAAATGTCAAAATATCTGAATTTTTCTTTAAGATATCCTCAATTTTGTTTAAAATATCTGAATTCTCTCTCAGAATTTCTGAATTTTCCCTTGAAATATCCGAATTTTCCCTCAAAATATCCGAATTTGTTCTCAAAATACCCAAGGTTTTCCTCAAAATATCAAGTTTTGCCGCAAAATATTTGTTTTTTTCTTTCAAGGGAAGGGGGTAGTTTGGATTCTAATTGTTATGGTTCCCCCTGCAAAAAAGTCTAGCCACGCCACTGTAGTCGAGTAACCATTTCTGGGAATTTTCGGGCAAAATAATCCCGTGCGCCTATACTGGCCTATGGTTACCAGTACAGAAAATTGACGTTACGCCGGGCCCTCACTTTAAAAATTACTTCAACTTTTTCTACCGTTTTAAGAATTGAAAAGCATCCTAAAGTTCGCCTACAAGGCTTCAAGCGATAAAAGTTGATTTTGAATATCATATAGGAGGGCCGTAGGAAAGATCACCTTTTAGGGGGAAAGAACCCACAAAAGTTCCTTGTAAGTTACTAGTAGAAAAATTACAGTGGTAAATTAAGTTTCCATCAAACTTTGCTGCTAAGTGGCTTGTCGAAAAATCTTAAACTGAATTTTCGGTAAATCTCTGTTAATATTCGGGAATTCTCTGTTAATGTTCCCGAAATTTCTTTATTTTCGGGAAATTTCCTTCATTTTCAAACAATTAGGCCATATCCTTGATTCAAGTTTAAGAAATTTTATTAAAATTTACACTAATTTAAACACTTTTTCAATCTAATCTTAAGAATGACTCCCAATTTTACCTCCCAGCCGGAGAGAAAGTACGCGACCGGGAAGGTGAAATCGTTCAGAGGGCTTCCCCAACTTCATACGCCTCTCTTGTTAGGGCCAAGTGCTGCCAGGCTGTCGCGTGCAATTAAGAGAGGCCTTCGATTGCTCCAGGGACCTGTTCACAGTCTCACTAGTGCTTACAGAATTGATTTCTATTCAGGTTCTATCATCAGATCATAGTGCTTACAGAAGTGATCTCTATTCAGGTTCTATCATCAGATCATAGTGCTTACAGAAGTAGAAGTGATCTCTATTCAGGTTCTATCATCAGATCATAGTGCTTACAGAATTGATTTCTATTCAGGTTCTATCATCAGATCATAGTGCTTACAGAAGTGATCTCTATTCAGGTTCTATCATCAAATCATAGTGCTTACAGAAGTGATCTTTATTCAGGTTATATCATCAGATCATAGTGCTTACAGAAGTGATCTCTATTCAGGTTCTATCATCAGATCATAGTGCTTACAGAAGTGATCTCTATTCAGGCTCTATCATCAAATCATAGTGCTTACAGAAGTGATCTTTATTCAGGTTCTATCATCAGATCATAGTGCTTACAGAAGTGATCTCTTTTCAGGTTCTATCATCAGATCATAGTGCTTACAGAAGTGATCTCTATTCAGGTTCTATCATCAGATCATAGTGCTTACAGAAAGGATCTCTATTCAGGTTCTATCATCAGATCATAGTGCTTACAGAAGTGATCTCTATTCAGGTTCTATCATTAGATCATAGTGCTCACAGAAGTGATCTCTATTCAGGTTCTATCATCAGATCATAGTGCTTACAGAAGTGATCTCTATTCAGGTTCTATCATCAGATCATAGTGCTTACAGAAGTGATCTCTATTCAGGTTCTATCATCAGATCATAGTGCTTACAGAAGGGATCTTTATTCAGATTCTATCATCAGATCATAGTGCTTACAGAAGTGATCTCTATTCAGGTTCTATCATCAGATCATAGTGCTTACAGAAGTGATCTCTATTCAGGTTCTATCATCAAATCATAGTGCTTACAGAAGTGGTCTCTATTCAGGTTCTATCATCAGATCATAGTGCTTACAGAAGTGATCTCTATTCAGGTTCTATCATCAGATCATAGTGCTTACAGAAGGGATCTTTATTCAGGTTCTATCATCAGATCATAGTGCTTACAGAAGAGATCTCTATTCAGGTTATATCATCAGATCATAGTGCTTACAGAAGTGATCTCTATTCAGGTTCTATCATCAGATCATAGTGCTTACAGAAGTGATCTCTATTCAGGTTCTATCATCAGATCATAGTGCTTACAGAAGTGATCTTTATACAGGTTCTATCATCAGATCATAGTGCTTACAGAAGTGATCTCTATTCAGGTTCTATCATCAGATCATAGTGCTTACAGAAGTGATCTCTATTCAGGTTCTATCATCAGATCATAGTGCTTACAGAAGTGATCTCTATTCAGGTTCTATCATCAGCTCATAGTGCTTACAGAAGTGATCTCTATTCAATTTTTATCATAAGCTAGGGGGCAGAATTTTTATTGGAGGGGCATATCATGATTTACTTGCCCTGCAGTTCACTTAGCTGTAGAATGAGTACCGGTGTAACATGCATTGCTGCGGAGTTAACCTGGCCAGGGGGAGTCATGTACTCTCATCTGCTTACGCCAAGGAAACCGGGGGTAAGCTATGGCCTAATGGCTTGGATGGATTTAACTAACTTGGGGGCAATTGCACCCCTTTCCCTTGCGACAAGCCGCCTTTCTTTTAAGTCCATGCTAGTTCGAAGTAAGACTATCATCCAGGAAAATGGTCGAATGCGTTTGTCAAAATTTAATATAATAATTCCGTCGCACAGTCTTTCTGTTCTATGTTTTGAACTAAACCCAGGCTCCCAAATGCCCAAAATACCTCTATACTTCTATATAAAGATAGCTTACGATTCTGCAGTATGACTGGGTTAACACCAGCCCCGACACCAGCAAGGGAACAATCAAAATATAAACCTGTAGTCGCAGGTGTTACTCTTCAAATCTGTTTTAAGATAAATCATTTTGATTGGTTTCTGGGGGAATTTGTTCATGCATCTTGTTTGCGGTCCAACACTTCCTATTTCATTGTCAGATTGTTTGGAGGTTTGCCTGTTTTTTTATTTCAATAATGTTTATGACAGCCGGAAGTTTAACAGTTTAAAGGATAGTTTGGTGGTCAAACAAGTTTATTTCATATCAAAGAGATGAATGCAACGGTGAATGAACAACCCGGGTAAATGACTTCCAGGTTGTTGCCCTGATCCTCACTTTCTTAACAATTGTTAATGTAATTTAAAGAACAGTGATTTAAATTTCAAAGCGTTTTCGCTAATATGGCAAAAATAGCACATACAGGCCCATTATACGCCAGTCCGGTAGAATGCCTTTTAATGGAACATAAATGTTCCTATTAATGGGAACATTTTGTTACATGGAAGCCGCCATTTTGTGATATTTCCCGTGATCCTTTGCTATCCTAACGTTAAAACCTTATGCAGTGTTACATTTTTCAAATTTGAAATACGTCTGGGAAAAATATCTTTGCTAGGGGAAACTTAAAACTTATGAAAATACCTCATTACTGTCATAGCTACAAGTTTTCCACTCCCATTTGATATGTTCACCACGCCGTTTTCGAAATATTAGATAAAATAGAGCTAGACTTTTAAGCGCGAAACGGCCATTTTTAAATTCAAATGTTTTTTAACACAATGATTTTAATGCTTCATGAACATAAATTAGAAAGTAGGACATTTTATCGCAACATCTGAACAATATGGTTGCATGACTTCAATATTGTTGTATGTTATTAATGTTCCTAATGGTATTCGGCATGCTTCCAGACTGTACGCAGGACAAATATCCACCTGCTTTTGTGCCGCGACCCTTCCCCCCATCCAAAAAACAAAAACAAAAAAAATTGGCTACGGGCCTGCTTCCGGTCGTGCAGCCTGAGGTTATTCATACATGACTACCTGTCTACAGTAATCTAGGCCATAGGTTGAATCAGCATAAAAGCAAAAACCATAAGAATTTTATTTCATGCTTTATAATTTTATATGATTGTTCCTTCTCAATCATAAATCTTTGTCTAGTTAAAATCTCAGAAAAAGCAGCCATTGAATTATGTACCTGGTTGTCATGATGGTATCTCAGGAGTCCTATAACCTGATAACTAAAGGTGGTGTATGTGCGGTGGTATGCGACCTTACATGTACTCCCCAACTAAACCAGAAACACAAAATAGTGAAAAAATCATAAATCAGAACACCAAAAGATTAATCATACATCATACAGGGACCGCGGAACACTTTTTGAAGTGGTGGCCTGAAGAAGTAAATAAAAGGCGGCATGATTGCATTTATATTAAACCATCCTGTACACTAATCGTATTGATACACAGTGTTAGGCATGGGCGTAGGAAGGGTCACCTATCCGGCGGGGGGAGGGTAGAACTCCCCCCCCCCAAAAAAAAAAAAAAAAAAAAAAATCCCGGTCACAAGTGGAAAATTGCACTTGTAAATTAAGTCCCATCACCTGATCACTGACGTCAGGACCTTGTTGCTAATCGGAAAAATGTCTTTCAACTTTCAGGATATTTGTCAATTTCCGGATATTTCCTTCATTTTTGGGCACTTTTCTTAAAATTTCGGTGAATTTTATTTTTAAGGAAAATTTTGATGCATTTTTTTCAATTTTCAGGATTTTTTTATCAATTTTAAGCAATTTTCTTCGTTGTTTTCAAATAATTTTACCAAATTTTTCTTCAATTTCGTCTTCATTTTCAGAAAATTTTCTTCCGAATCGATTTTAAAGAAATTTTGTTCATTTTCAGGCACTTTCCATCAAAATTTCGCTGAACTGTTTATCATTTTTAGGGAAATTTCGTCAATTTTCTTCTTCTATTTCCGAGAAATTTCTTTTATATTACGGCAATTTTCTTCAATTTATCTATTTATTTTTCAATTTGTTGACAAATTTGACCAAAATTTTAAATAATTTCTTCAATTTTACCAATTGTTTCAATTTTATGTTAATAATTTTTCAATTTTACCTCCCAACCGCGGAAAAATCAGGAAGGTGAAATTTTCTCAGGCCATAATATGCACAGCAAAAAAGTCACCACAGCCCCCGTGGTCCCTTTCATAATGAGTTAAGAACCAAACCAGGGATGTATTGGTATGCTAGTATAGCTGTGGATCAAGTCCCCGTAGGTGTTACAGCCCTGACTGCCTGACGACTTAATACTTTAGCGGTCAGTTATATCTTAAATTCTCACGAGTTTGAACCAGAAATTTGTTATTTACAGATTCCTGGTGACAGTCTATGAATTTCAAAAAACAAACCCATTTTACTTTCCGGGTTACGGCTGAGTAACAAAGGGGCCAAATTGTGTTATATTTTTTCGTTTGATTTTTCGCATGGGAGAAGGGAAAATCTGTTAGAGTTTCAAACTTATCTCATTCATGAGATAAGATTTGTGAGCAATTTCTTCCCCACTTTTGTTCCTTTTATTGTACTCCTTATATGGTCTTTGGAGGCATAGGTTGGATTTTCTGTTATTTATTTATTATTATTATTATCATTATCATTATTATTATTATTATTATTATTATTATTATTATTATTATTATTATTATTATTATTATTATTATTATTATTATTATTATTATTATTATTATTATTATTATTATTATTATTATTATTATTATTATTATTATTATTATTATTATTATTATTATTATTATTATTATTATTATTATTATTTTATTCTTATAATTGTTATTATTATTATTATTATTATATTATTATTATAATAGTTATTATTATTATTATCATTATCATTATATTGTATTATTTATTTATTTATTATTATTATTATTATTATTATTGTTATATATATATATATATTTATATATATATATATATTATTTTATATATATTATATATTTATATATATATATTATATATATATATATATATATATATATATATATATATATATATATATATATATATATATATATATATATATATATATATATATATATATATATATATATATATATATATATATATATATATATATATATATATATATATATATATATATATATATATATATATATATATATATATATATATATATATATATATATATATATATATATATATATATATATATATATTTTTTTTTTTTTAAGGGGGTGGTGGGGATGGATGCAAGTGCCCTGGCCCACACACTTCCATGTTGATATCTTTTGTATGGTGATTTGTTGTTTTTGCAGTTTGAATGTGATTTCATGATTTTACAGCTCTAACCCTTTTAGTTTCGGTAAACTAATCTTCCTGTGTCAAAAAGCACAACCCTTTATTTGGTTGCATCTCATTTTGTGGCTTTGACCCCCTCCTCCTCACCCCTCCCCTCCCTCCTCACCTCCCCCCTCCTCACCCTCTCCCCCTCCCTCCTCACCCCACCCCTCCCCTCCTCCCACACACACACTTTCTGTGGGCAATATTTTGAACTAGTGAATGGGAGAACTTGTATAATTAACAGAAAATTTATCATAACCCTAACCCACATTTAGCAGTAGAACGTAATTTGAGAACCTTTGATATTTGAAATTTGGATAGGAAATATAAGAATAAGAAGCTTTACACTGAAGAGCTGTTCCTGATCATACGTCCTCACTTTTATGCATGCAGAAAGTTGTTAAAACTTCGATTTGTCATAACTTAAAAGCTATGCGTGCTAATATGAATATTTAAAGATCACAATCATTGTACAACTGTTCAAATCAAAATCACTGTACAATTAATTAGATCATAATCACTGACAACTAATCAGATCATAATCATTGTACTATTTATAAAAGAATGTACCGTTTCGCTACTTTCAGTTTTATCTTTCAAAATGCTGAAATGTGACTTGACCTATTGTTTTCTTTTGGCTAATTTTTCATTGTCATTTCAAAGCAGGTGTTTATCTGTTAAGTGCCACCACGACTTCATATGTCATCGCCCCCCAATTCATCATAACAGCATAGACAATTTGTTTATCATTTTGTTATTCAAAAAAGTACGGATGAAATTTTTTAAACGATTGCTGTACCGGTATTACTGTATTATACCAAGGGTACAAGTTTTTATGTCAGTTTTCGCAACAAAGTTTAGCGATGGATGTTGTTTTGTGTTAGTAATTTTTTTGCGATGTAAGCTTATAGCTGTTATTAGGTTATAAGCTCTTTCTTTTACGCCAATTCAAAAATGAAGTTTCTTTTACAATACATTCACAAGCGTTAAGAAAGTACGGATGAGGGAGCCAACTTTAACACATAAGATCAGACAGAACTTAAAACATTTAAGACAGAACTTTAAACTTGAATATCTCCGTAACGGAATAAAATATTGAAGTAGTTTCTTCGCCATTTTGTTTCTTCAAGTCCTCTTCCATCTGTCCATACATACATATGATAAACTGTCTTGCAATTGATTGGCCACCTAATGAATTTATCCTTTAAGAATAAAATGATATTTCTTCATATTACATGATGGTATTTTAAGAAACCGAATGCACTTGAACTGTTGAATGATACAAAATCCATTCATACAAAAAATCACCATAAACAGACAAATAAAATAAGAACAATAATTGTTTACATACTCTACCTTCTCGTGCTGAGCAGTCTTGTAAATTGGTGGCATTTTGATAAAATTCGTGATTTATACATGACAACTTCTATTGTTCCTATCGAGATGATGTCATAATCGTGGCCGAGCTCAAAAACTATTAAAACAGGAATTTCGTCACAAGGAAACTGCTTGACTCACTGATATTCGGCTATAACAGCGACGACACTTCACTGCAGGTTATGATTGGCTTGTCAGTATTTATGAAAAAGTGATCTGCCAATCAGAAACGTTGAATTGTAGTGCATAGTTAACGCGAGAACTGGCCGTTAATTATCAAACTTGTGTTATTCAAAAAGTCAAACAAAACCGTGACTTATTGTTTTTTAATCGATTTTATCAGAATTCGAATCGACAATCCAAGTAAATAAGATATTTATATATAACATGCGTTGAATTTGTGATGAACGAAAGTTTATAATCAAGAAGCATTAAAACATGTAAATTTACTAAAACAATGAAATATTAAATTGAGATCTTATTCTGCTTTATCCTATCAGCCTATAAACTGTTTGCAATAGATGACATGAATAAGATGACATGAAAAAGCAAGCGTACGTGCAAGACGAGCAGACGAAAATGACAGCATTGACAAATAAAAGTATTTACCATAGGTTTTTATGGCCTAATAAAACAAACGAAATACTGACAAATGGTTGAGCTTAACTTACAGGGTTCAAAATGGGCCAAAAAAATGCTTGTAAATCATTCAATTGGGGACGTAATACTTAACGGAGCGGAGGATTGCATTCAGAATCGGCACTGAAAGTTTTATTACTTGAAAACATAATTTGGACAAATATCACGGTAAGGTAGAAATAGTATGTGGAAACTCACTTTAATCAGCTTCATTGAGACTGAAATACAATATCTTGAATGAAAAGTCATTATAAGGGTTCAGGTCACAAGTGCAGTATTGCCCAGTGGCGGCGATTTCTTTTCAACATTGGGGACGGGGACATACCCTAAATTCTTAAAACAAAATGTTGTAGCCTTGCAGCAGGCAAAGTCGGCGTAAGCTCAATACAAATGCTAAATCCCTCACCCCCAGCCCCCGTCCCCGTAGTCCCTGTCAGTGGTGCATGGAAATTATGTTTTACGAAGTGACATCATACGCAACATTTACTTAAAATTGTATCTTTTAAAAATTAATTTACTCACTTTCACTGATTGAAAAATCCTTCATACTTTTCATTATCGTTAAGAGGGAAGGTAAATAACAGAAAACATGTGATCAAAAATGTGTTACATATATGATTTGCAGAGCAAAAATGTATGCACATGTCATTGTTACATTTATGGTATTATCTGGTTATGGTTAACATATACTGATATATGGACCCATAAAAATAAAATGAAATATCAGGCCAACCACTGCAGGCGTAATAGATATTGAAAATTATCGCCGAAGGAATCGCTCATATTTAGGTAGAAAGTGAAATTAAACGGAAGTACAGACGCTAAATTACTGATCCGAGCAAAAAATACGGTACTTATTCAACAAAAAGATAAAAATGAAAATACAAATGTAAATAAATATATAAATAAATAAATAATAAATGAATAAATAAATAAATAGATAAATAAATAAATAAATGAATAAATAAATAAATGAATAGATAAATAAATAAATATATATAATATATATATATATATATATATATATATATATATATATATATATATATATATATATATATATATATATATATATATATATATATATATATATATATATATATATATATATATATATATATATATATATATATATATATATATATATATATATATACATATATATATATATATATATATATATATATATATATATATATATACATATATATATATATATATATATATATATATATATATATATATATATATATATATATATATGAATATACATATATATGATATATATATATATATAATTATGTATATATATATAAATATATATATATATATATATATATATATATATATATATATATATATATATATATATATATATATATATATATATATATATATATATATATATATATATATATATATATATATGTATATATATGTTTTTAACAATAATAATAAAAATAGGCCTAACGATTAATGTGGTGAGGACTAGTTGCTCATTCTTTAACGCTTATGACTGTATTGGTCTAAGAAAGATAACGGCGTGGGATGGGTAATCCCTCGTATATGCAAATAAGGCGGTAGAATTATAATAGAACTTCATATTAAATTTAATTTAAAGTTTCGTTTATTGTTAAACTCTACCTCCTCTGTGTAAATACTCGGGAATTCCGTGAGACTTTAAAGCGAGCGATTGCAGTCAGACAGTGAGAAATTAAAGCAAGGTACCCAAACAAACATCATACACTATCTGACTATGTGCTATATCTGTATGTGTTTGATTTGGTTTGTATAACCTACTATCAAAACTTTCACCTAATTGTCGTACCTATTACATACGTTTGGCATCTCCAAACTTGTTAGGAATTCTGATATTGCCTCACAGTCTTAGGCAAAATCGATGAGTAACTGTTTCACAAACTTTGTGTGAAAACACGTAATTCCCCGTGTGGTATATACTGCGACAGAAATATCCTCGATTGAGAGTATTGGCCCTTTAATAGCGTATACAGACAGACAGAGCTGAACTCGTAGCTGATCTGTTACTATAGGCTACCTGTCGTATTACCATTATTCTATTATATTCAGAATAATCTCATTTCAACAATGTTTTTCAAGAACGTTTGCGAACTTAAATTTGAATACACATATTTGAGACATGTTACATAATGTTATTATGTAAGACATTCCTGCAAATTCTGCAATGTCTGGTCCAAGTAGGCCAACAACTCCCTGTCAAAACAAACTGATAAAGATGCTTCCAGACTTAGAAATAGCATACAACTGTAAACTGTAAGTACAGGTGTCTTTACCTCAGAATTACTTTGTCGAAAGAGATGTTTTTGACTAAATGAATAACTCTGTTCAGAGAGATGACATTTCCCTGTTTTGTTTGTCTTGAATATTCTCTTCAAATGGAAATAACTCTTGCGATCTACACCTAAACCATGTAAACTGTATTCAATAAATTAAGTGTTTAGAACATCTGTGTAGAAATTGCAGATAGAATCCTTTAGCTCCTCAAAGTGATGCCTTGTGTAGTAGTTCTTTCCTTGTACATGTTGTATAATTTACTGCTTTAATGCAGAGAACAGAGAAGATACCGGCTGAGTTTTCTAACTTCGGCCGTGGCACGAGGGCATGCCCATGGGACACAACATGATAATACGTTACAATTGTTATAAAAATGTATAAACATTTCATGGATTGTATGGCAAAGTAGCCTAAAGAATTATTAAAGTATGAAACTCATGATAAGAATTAATCAGATAAATCAACCGTGACATAATTGACGGCAATCATTAAACAATGGATTGCTAAAAGGGGGAAAATCACAAATCCCTCCACGCTCTTGTTATTTTGTCTAGACATTTCCCAATTTAAATCAAAATTGGGAATTTAAATAGGAACTCCATGAAATATAGAACAACACCACGGCATGTAATATGCCTCTGGTTCTGACATTCATTGTGCACAACCTCTTCATCAAAAATTCGAGGAGTTTCCAAGTCTTGCCGGAGACCAATTAATAATATAACCTTTCTTTTCAGCATGCCAGCATAAGCTCGTAGTGCAAACATGCATATTCTTGATACTATTATTTGTTTTCGAATTAAGCATCAATGGCCCGGGCTTACATGACTGTATATTAAGTATTTGTGCAAAATAATGTTTGACTTCAAATTACTGAAAGACCATTCTACCCAGCACCACCTCGGTGTAATCATATTTATTCTTGCAACTATTGGAGCAATTGCGTATGCAAGTTTCTTTATCATTGTTAATGAATCATATAATATAGTAATACCAACGGCCATACACCTTGTACATCTTTCTGTATAGCCCATCGAAAAGAGGCAACTATTGGAGCAATTGCGTATGCAAGTTTCTTTATCATTGTTAATGAATCATATAATATAGTCATACCAACGGCCATACACCTTGTACATCTTTCTGTATAGCCCATCGAAAAGAGGCAACTATTAAACCAGTCTTGTATTGTCTTTGAAACTAGTTAACTTCTTTAACCTGTTAACAAATAACAGCTTGGAAATAGACAGCACAATGAGCAACTAGTCCTCAACACAATCTCACATCACAGAATTCCCGAGTATTTATGCAAATTAGGAGGTAGAATGACGTATATAATAGAAACAACAGTTAATCACACCCCAAAATCATTCTACAGTTCTATGCTATAGTTGATAATGCCCTCTTTTAAGGTTGGCCATGCGGGTCGATCGTAACGTCTCCTATAATGTTACGCCTAAAAAAAAATCAATTCTTACGTCGTAACAATCACTTTTTACAACTAACAAATCCATTTCATACGTCTAAAACGGGTCGCTCATTAGCTGTTTCCTTTAGGCGTAAGAATATATATAATTTTGCGCGTGAAAAGTAATTTTCTATTCTTACGTCTAAAGGAAACAGCCAATCAGCGACCCGTTTTAGACGTATGCAATGGAATTGTTACAACGTAAGAAATTATTGTTCCGACGTACGAATTGATTTTTCTTAGACATAAAATACGTCTATTCACTGTCCTTCCATTGGAGAGGTCCTATAGCTGATGCTCGCACCATATAACAGTATGACCGTTTCATTACGTCTTATTTTTTTTGTTAAGCAGAATTTTCGGAGGCATTTTTTTTTTACCGGTTGGCGGCCGAAAAGTGAAGGCGTATTTTTCTGGAGTCTCAAGAATATTGCACAAATGATACGAATGCTCAAATTTATTCTGATTATTTCTAAAGTATCAAATTTATTATGATTATTTCTAAAGTATCAAAAATTAGACCTGTATTATTTAAAGAAACGCCCTTAGGATAACTTTTCAACCGAGAGCTCCCTTAAACAATTAAACAATTTAGCTTATGTTGGCTCCACCATTTACCTGCAGCACTTTTATGGTGAAGAAACTTCCTCAGTATCTTATTTTGTGATGGAGATATTCAAGGTTTAATTTCTGTCTTTATCTGTATATAAATAACTGGTGTAGTTATCAATACGGAAGATTGATGCTCTGATCATCACATTCTTAACAATTATTAATGTATTTTGAAGAAAACTAAAGTTTTTTACTTTTGAAATATTTTCAATCAAACTTTCTTCAGTTGATAAACATAATCACGCTTACCTAATTATGCTTTACATACTTTGCTGACATAAGCCACAAAATCGTCAATTTATACACAAATGACAGTCAAGAACTTTATCAACTTTAATATCTTCTCAACGGAATAAGATATTGGAATGTTTTCTTCACCGTTTTGTTTTGTTTGAAGTCCTCTTCCAAAAAGAATCACATAACATAATACGATGACGGGATAAAAGGGTTAGTCACGTAATA
Source organism: Chiridota heheva (assembly GCA_020152595.1). Taxonomy (NCBI): domain Eukaryota; kingdom Metazoa; phylum Echinodermata; class Holothuroidea; order Apodida; family Chiridotidae; genus Chiridota; species Chiridota heheva. The sequence continues at coordinate 598,451 of JAIGNY010003294.1, read as the reverse complement.
AAAAGCCCAAAATAACACCACCACCACAAACAAAAAGCAAAGACATCCAGAGTTAGTAAAGAACTTAGCAATGTTGACTTTGAAATTGTGAACAGATTTGGAGCCAAGCACCCACTCAGGAAAATCATTCCACTCAATAACAACTCTTTGCGAAAAGCTACAACGCTGAATATAGTATCCGTGAGAACTCTTTGGTCAACTTCAAACTGTTACCACGTGTCACATAAGGATTAGCTGAAACATGCAAGAAGTACAGGAAGTCAAAACATCACTATCAGATAGGAATTTAAAAACCTGAATCATATCGCCATGTAATCGTTTCAACTCCAGCGTGGTCAAACCAAGATTTCGCAACCTAGATTCATAAGAGAGATTCCTTACTTCGGGAATAATTCTAGTGGCTCTTCGATGAACCTGTTCAAAATAAACTTATCCTTTTCATAAAAGGGAGTCCTAACAACTAACATACTCAAGGTGGGGCCTGACTAACTGCTTATACAAATCAAGAACAACATTTCTACACAGAAAACATAAAAACAATTCTTCTAATCAAACCAAGCATCCTGTTTGCCCTTGCAGCTGCTAAAGCACACTGTGCCTGCTTAGAACGTTTAATATTGCTAGTAATGACATTACCTAGATCCCTTTCTTCATCCACAAAACCAACATTTGAACCATTCATGCAGTAAACAAAACCCAAATTGTTCTGACCAAAAAGAATTAATTTGCATTCAATGACATCTGCCACGTTTGGGACCAAGATACTAACTTATCCAGATCATTTAGCAAGATGAGTTTTCTTGGCCTCTGAACTAAACCTTTAAGAAATTTGGGAAAATACACATTTGTCATTTTGTTATATTTTCAAACGACACTTAAACAATCTTAAAAATGTTGTTATTTATTCATGAAAAACGTCGCATACTTACAAGTTACGGCTGCCTTTTTCACGTTTGATGCCCAAAGCTGCTTTTTCTGCCATTTTCTTCAAATCCCGATTAAAATATATATGATTTTGATGATGTTGATACCATCCTTTGTAATCACGTATACGATGTTGGAAAGCCAGATAACTTTTCTTTTTAATATAAAGCAACGCCAAGTATTTAGTCAGAGGATGAAAATTAGAGTCTTCAAGAGCGACTCTCTTCAAGAATATTGCTTTATCTTCAACAATAATCCCCTGCTGATCATTATTCTAGTAACGTCACTAGTAGAATACTAATAGGTCGTCGTCGTTAAAAAAAGAAGAAAAAAAAAATTTATGAAAAATATCCGAGATCTATAAAAGATTGGCAGACAGACAATCCACAATTTACCATCCACGACGTAGATGGTAAATAGTATAACAACTTTCCGACAGCCCGATAAAAATCTTTAAAAAAATTCCAATCGGCATTACATGAAACAAAAGAAACTCGATGGGAGCCTAATCGGTACCTACTGGATTGTATGCGATCCTTGCCATCAAAATCATCTCAATATGTTTTCCCCGCCTTTCACATGTCGTGCATTTAAATAGAAATTGAGAATAAGGTCAAAACTTCAACATTGAATTTGACATTATTGGGTTAGGTGGTGAGGTTGCAAAGCGGGGAAATAAATATATCATCAAAATATTTGGTTAATTTTCCAAATACTGTACCGCTGAGTTAATAGTTAGAAAACATTTTTTATTTAGATTAAGGGCGAAAGGGGGTATAATTTTTATATTAATTTAACCGCAATGTGATCTTTAAAGGTTAATGAATAAATTTTGAAAAAGGCGATATCAGGTTAATTGTTTAAAATCAATCAACATTATGAAAACAAAAAACAAAAACCTTAATATATCATCATCATTATCATCGTCATCGTCATCGTCATCGTCATCGTCATCGTCGTCGTCATCATCATCATCGTCATCGTCGTCGTCGTCGTCATCATCATCATCATCATCATCATCATCATCATCATCATCATCACCATCACCACCACCACCACCACCACACACACCACCCAACACCACCATCATCATCATCACCACCACCACTACACACACCACCCAACACCACCACCATTATCATCATCATCATCATCACCATCACCACCACCACCACCACACACACCACCCAACACCACCACCACCATCATCATCATCACCACCACCACCAAACACACCACCCAACACCACCACCACCATCATCATCATCATCATCATCATCATCATCATCATCATCATCATCATCATCATCATCATCATCATCATCATCATCATCATCATCACCACCAACATCACCACCACGACCAACATCACCACCACCACCACCACACACACCACCCAACACCACCACCATTATCATCATCATCATCACCACCACCAACATCACCACCACCACCACCACCACACACACACCACCACCACCACACACACACCACCCCACACCACCAACATCATCATCATCACCACCATCAACATCATCACCACTACCGCCAAACACACCACCCAACACCACCAACATCACCACCACCACCACACACACCACCCAACACCACCACCATCATCATCATCATCATCATCATCATCATCATCATCATCATCATCATCATCATCATCATCATCATCATCATCATCACCATCACCACCAACATCACACACACCACGACCAACATCACCACCACCACCACACACACCACCCAACACCACCACCACCATCATCATCATCATCATCACCACCACCACCAACATCACCACCACCACCACCATATACACCACCCAACACCACCACCACCACCACCCAACACCACCACCACCACCCACCACCACCACTACCACCACCACCACCACCCACCACCATCATCATCATGCTGGAAGGTTTTGATATCGTTTTTAAATCCCTGCACAACAAAGGCAGGGAAATTATTGGGATGTGGGAAAATTGGACATCTATGATAAACTATATATATATGTTTTGTCTTCAATTACCTACAATATTTTTTTCTACCACTTTATAATATCAACTACCAGACTACTGCCTTAATCAACCTGCATCATCAAACTAGGGTAGCCATCGTAAGTCCCCATTTAATACGGCCTCAGCCCTCCACATTTGTGATTCTTTAGACACCACTAAACTTCACTATTCTGCGGCCATCATAACCTGCCCGTCAAATGTGTTCAACTACTGCACGGTTCTCATCATGCTTTCGCGGAGCGGCGGCTAAACAGCTGAACTAAGCTGCACATGTCATATAGGCGTTTCCTCAGTTATTAAAAGAAAGCGATTGACGTGGTACAACAAAAGGCAAAACAACGGAAGGTAACAGCTTTTTGATGTCAGTGACGCTATTAGAGCAAACACAGGTAAGTTTCTTATTCTTCCTGAAACAGAAGAAAATTTCATCGGTTTAGCCACGGGGTCGACGGGTCGTTAGATCCCCTTCCCCAACAACTTTCCAAATTTTGCCAAAAGGTCCATCAATGTTTTTAAAACCAGAGGCAATTACCGTTTTTCGTTCTCCTCCTTTAACGACTCCCAAATTTTGCAAAAATGTCCATACATTTTGATAAAGATCCACAAGCAATGCATTAACTTTTTGTTTCTGCTCTTATGTAACATGTTGCCTCCGAAGAGTTTAAGAACCACTATATTTTGACACAAATATTTTGGAGGAAAAAAAATTGCGGCATCAGCCCTTTTTTCTTCTTCCCCGTCGATCAAAAAAGCTGGTTACGCCCTTGATATAATTCTGCGTATCAGCTCCAAAAATGACTCGACACAATGAATTTGACTAAATGCATGCAACCAGGGTCATCCACGAATTAGGGAAGATAAGTTAGATCATTTTTAGAGCCTCGAAAGGATTAAAATGCACAAGCTTCAGGGGTTCGGCTGTTTGGAGGAGAAATTTTATTTGGCTAATAATTCTTGCCAGAAAAACTGTTCATTTGATATCAAAAAATCTTTGTAAATGATCAAGAAAGGTAATATCAAAAGGCATACAAACTGATATACGTTTTACACCTGGTAAAAATTTATTGGACTGATAACCTGGTATACCAGGTGAATAATTATAATATCAAAACAATGGTTGTCTTCGGTAATCAATCCTAAAATTTAACCTACAGTATGTTAAAACTTTATTTCAAGCTAAACTTCGACCTATATTATGTTAAAGCTTTGTTTCAGTGTATTTGAGCATATTGGAAGTTAGAGCGATTTAAAGCGCCAAATTAATCCCATGGACGTAGGAAGAGTCATCGCTCATGAGTGTGGGGGAGGGGGAGGGGGGGAAAACAAACCCATTAAAAAATCCATTTGCATGTGGAAAAAATGCTTTGGTAAATTGCGTTTTGATCAACAGGTGATCAACTGATCAAAATAATGCTGCTAATCTGAAGCGGGATTTCTCTTTAATTTTCGGAAAATCTTCAATTTTCAAAAATTTCGTTTATACAGGAAAATTTTCAAGAAGTTTTATTAAATTTTTTAATAATCTGATAATTGCATAAAAAAATTTCCAGTAATTTAGTTAGATGCAATTAATTTTTAACAAAACACCCACAAATTGTCTTGGATTTGCCTTTATGACTGTATGACATCACACTGTAGGCTACACTGTGCCTGCAAAGGTCACTTTTAAACACATTCGCGCAGTCTTTGAAATGCAGTAACTCCGGAGAAAGAAATCAACATGCATGATTTGTACTCCACTTTGTTTCTTTCATAGTCGTCTATCAGTCTACTATATACATGAAATAGCTACATCATTAGGCGAAAATTCCTTTAAGAGTTTAACCAAGATGCACATCCAAGAATTTCAAGGCAATTATGAAAATGGATGCGAGTTTACATATTCTTTCCATAGCTTTGTTTAAGATTTCCCCACTTGAAAATTTGTATGTGTGAGGGGGGTCCCTCTGCGTTCACCGCGGAACTCACCGCATGCAAGAAAAAGTCCATGTTACAACTTACAAGAGAGTCACAAACTTTTAGATTGGTTTCTGTTTGGGTGCTCCAACAATTTACGAGACTCTCATATTGTAAACAAAACTGACACCCATCTTTAATCACAAGGAACAATTGTCCGAATAATAACAATCAAATTCAGGCCCGTAGAGCGGGGTGTGACGGGTGCGTTCGCACCCTCACCGCCGTCAAGATACATACATCTTATATACCTTCCTATAATTCATGTGAAATTGGCAAGTTTGACTAAAGAGAAGAAATTACCCAACAATGACCTGTACCAGAAAACAGGCTGCTACAGCATTGTAACTGGACGGCAAAAAGCACAGACTCAGATGGCTCATGCATGTACTGAGGATGCAAGAGGATCGCGCCCCAAAGTAGCCCTGAGGTGGACTCCAGTGGGCAAGAGGAAGAAAGGAATACCAAAAACACCTGGCGGAGAACTGATGGGAAATTGAAGGAGATGGGTCTATCTTAGGGAGAAGCGCAGGCTGCTGCCCTGGCCCGGAACGTTTGTATGCAAGGTTTTGGGGTGCAATGGTTAAAAGGTCACAGGTCAATTGAAACAAGTTTTGGGTGATGGTTGTATCTTGTGAAGTAATTACTTGGTATCTTCACAAATTGCATTGGGGGGAGGGTTTAACATTCTTACAAAAATTTAAAATAGTTGTAGGTCAAAAGGTCAAATATCATGGGTCAAAGGTCAAATAAATGTTTTTTTTATGCAAAATTTTACGCCATTTTAACCTCAAAAAGTACAAGACCTATCCAACCCTATATGTTGTACCATGATACCTTAATACATAAATTTGTGTCCCGTAGGCTCTGGGATCAAAAGGTCAAAGGCCACAAAACTATTGACCACTTTTCACCATTTCCCCTATAGTTATCGAATGGTAAGTGTGACATGAGCATGAATGGTGTCATACAGTAGTACGATAAATGTGAACAATTTCAGAAGTTGTTTCAGTATTTAGGGTGAAAAGTCAGAGGTCAGACGTCAAATATGTGAGTTTAGGGGGTAATTATATATTAATTTGTCACAATTTTGTGCCACTTTAAATTCCGAAAGAACAAGAATTTTACTTAAATTCCGAAAGTGCAAGAACTATACCAATCCCATGTTTGTATCACATGATACATGAACTTGTGTCCCATAAACTCTGGGGACTTTTAAGCATTTCCCCCAATATAGTTGTTGTTATTAGCTATTTCCCCCACCATGCTTAAGGTGATGGGATCAGCAACTTATGGATTGCTTTCTTGTTTCAGTTTGTTTTCTGCAATGTGATTAAAATAGGACACACGTACCCTTACCCCGTGACAAACATACATTATGAGTAAGCCATATGATATACCGCTTGGGGCAAACACTTGTTGAGTATTACAATTTTGTATTAGCGAAGCGAATTGGGGCGAGGGATGAGGGAAGGGGGGGGTGGGGGTGGTAATTTCTTCCTAGCCGGAAAATTGTCCCCCTTGGCCTTAACATTTCACAAAAATTTGTGCAGATTATAATTTGCAAAATAGAAACTAAGTATGTTTTTTGGCAATCCTGATGAAAGCAATCATTCTTAGTAGAGTTCAGTTGTACCAACCATCTTTGGGAAAAGGATCACAAAGTTTGCGAAAACCGAATTTTTAAATTGGGTCTGGAAGTACCAAAATTCATTATTTTCGACATTTTCCTCAAATTTTTTGTATATATTACTCAAAATATCTGACTTTTTCCTCAAAATTTCTGAACTATTTGCCCATTTGGTAAATATGAACATAAAATTGAAAAGAATCGGTACAATTGAACAACAATTGGGGTGAAATTTGGCAATATTTACCAAAAATTGAGAATAATTTTCCGAAATTGAAGATTTCAGAAAAATTGAAAAAGATTTACCGATTAGCAGCTACATGTATGGCAACAATTAATTACCCCCCCCCCCTCCCCCCCAAAAAAAAGAAAAAAAAGAAATGAAACTTTTTCGTACGCCTATGATTACAAGTACTGCTCGTGTAATAATTAACCCGTTATCCTTGATTTGCAAAAATCGAAAGGTTTCTCCTCCATTTCTGTAGCTGAAAACCAAATGTCTAAAAGAAATAGGGTTTACGTTGAAGTCTGCTTTTAAAATGGAATTTTGACTTGCAAACGCTCAGACTAAAGAGTTAGTTTATAACAAGCCGATGGTCCAATCAACTATGGTAGCTGGGAAACAGAACGATCTTGTTGATTCAATGGTTGAACGGGTAACGGCTGCTGATATTGAAGCTGTTGAAAATAAAAATCCACCTGGCCAATCCGAAGTCACTTATAAACCCAAGTTTGGCTTGGAGGCTGCTATTGATGCCATAACAGCGTGAATCGACATAAAGGAATAATTGTGCTCTCAAAAAGGCATCATTGCCAGCTTGATGTCAAAACCATGGCCAAATGAAAATGGTTGTTCTGCAGATTTCAGCCTCTCGCTTTGGAATTTGATCAAAATATCTCACTCTTGCATGACCCTGCACATCCGGACAAATGAACTGATGTTGCTTCTCATTGGTTAGTTGGTTTAGTTACGCATGCGCCTGCTCTTTTTGTTCTATGTACTTCTACCTCCAATTAGGCTCATAGGGCCGGTGCTTATCCCCGGTTTCCATGGCGCAAGCAGATGTGAGCATATGCATGGCTCTCCCTAGACGAGGCGGGACGCCAGTCCATCACAGGAATTAAAACACTAGTACTTATGTAACAGCTGAGTGGAATGGAGCAAGCGGGGTAAAGTGTCTTGCTCAATTATCCATTCATAAATACTTTAAGGAAATCCTTGCATCTGATTGGTTAATTACCCATGTTCGAATGAAGTATCGAGACATGGCTTGAGCTTCCACATAAATTTCTATAAACAAGTTGGGAGAATTAAATTTGTTGATCAACAATGAATCTCCACTTGTTGCTTTTCAATGTGTCTTTCAGATCATACACCTCAATTTTACACTTTTGTTTTATACATTATCCCTGTAGTTATTGGTTTATAATGAAAATTAGATATTTCAACGCCAAAACAAAATAGTAGTCTATTTTTTTTTTGCTGCTCGCGACCGTACGTACACGTATATTCGTGTTATCATCTTGTTGTTAGATGAATCTATTTTAATGTGTTAGGAGAATAAACTTGTTATCAACATGATTCAAATTTGTTTGCATTTTTCTCTTTTTTTTAAATTTTATGTCAGAATTTATGAATCGGAATCAAGTAGAAGGTGCCTTGGTCTCTACTGCTCATTCAAAACCGGCTATTTGAATGAGCAGTAGAGACCTCGGCACCATCTACTTCATTCCTTAAATGATGCAGCGCTAGTGTTGTGAATCCAACCCGGTAACTTTGTCATAGGAGCAAGACACCTTAACCACTGAGGCACTGTTCCTATTACATCCATATATAACTTGAGCTTAATTAACTTAATTAAAAATGATATACCAAATTAACTACTTCTCTGCAGACAGGCAGATACCGAAATTTGCATATATTTATTCAAATCAGCAAAAGAATTGGTGAAATTTAAGCATTTTTTGGCTCTTAAATGATCTAACTTCAGTCCAGTTGGAGGTAGTGAGAGAAAGATATGATACACAGGATGTCACAGTAATTATGTCACTAGGTGACTGGATGCAGAGGGAAAAAAACTGTTTAGGACTTATTCGGTCTGATTGACGATACATGGCGTTATCTCAAACACGACGTCAAGTTGTAGGCCATCCCATCATTCCCCACTGAACAGATCTGATTGCGACTCAATCAGGATGTGTCACAGGATGCATCTGTGACACACCAATGATGAGGACTGTTAGTAGCACGGAACTAATAAGGTTACTCCGCCATCAAAAAATGAGAACCCTCAGAGAAAAGGCTAATAAAGATATTTTCGAGAGGTCCTATTTCATGGGACAGGAAGCTGTGAAGTTGAAAATTTCAGGAATGGCAGAGAAAGGATAGGACTTGACTATGCATATCCAAACTTAACGAGATTTGTTTTAGTAAAAGTTTCATGGGGAACTATTTTACCCCCTTTTCACACCATCATTTGAGTGATTGTGAGGGTGTATAACACCTCTTTACTTCAGCCTTAAAAAAAGGGCCAAAACCTCTGGTTACCCCCTATTGAAAGTACCCTAATCCAAGAGATATTAGATGGTACTTTTTGGTAAACATTACAAAAGATCCCAAATCTATAGCATTCTGGTACAAAAAGGATTCCGAATTTGACTCTTTTATCATAGGCTTTAATGGGAAAAATAATTAGTTCCGTGCTACCTGTAATCCGTGTATCATATCTGCATATATGTTAATCATCTTTTTGGATACCTTTATTATTGGTGTGTATACTCAAGTACAAAAGGCAAAATAAATTGTTTTCTTCTCTCGACTCAGGCTGACTGTTGTTCTCTATACCATGACGGAAGCACTCCTAGTTAATACAGAGCCACACAAAAGGACTGAACTGTCATATCTGCATGTTGAATCACATTATATCAATTTTATCGCTGTTTATCTTAAAATTATTCTTTTTGTTTACCGGTTAATCTACATATATGTAAATTTCCACATTGGAAAATCCTTTAATTGTAGCATTAAATCAAGCTTATATCTGGATTTATCTGAATCAATCTTTATGTGTAGATCAAATTCGCTTTAATAAGGGTTATATCTGGCCAGATCAAACATTACTTGTATGTCAAATATAGTATTAAATGAAGCTTAAATCTGGCTTCATCTGGCCAGCTCAAACATCATTTGTATATCAAACTGACTTTAATTGAGGTTATATCTGACTTTATCTGGCCAGATTAAACTTTATTTAATAAAGATTATATATGGCTTTAGTATCTGGTCAGATGAAAATTTGTTTGTATATCAAATATAGCATTAAATCTACTTTATATCTGGTTGATCTGGACAGATCAAACTTTGTTTGTATATCAAATAAACTTTAATCAAGATTATATCTGGCTTTATCTGGCCAGATCAAACTTGATTTGTACATCAAATGCAGCATTAAATCCACTTTATATCTGCCTTGATCTGGCAAAATCAAACTTTATTGGTATATCAAATTGACTTGAATCAAGGTTACATCTGGCTTTATCTGGCCAGATCAAACTTTATTTGTATATCAAATGCAGTGTTAAATCAAGGTTATATCTGGCTGTATCTGCATGGCCAGATCAAACTTTATTTGTATATTAAAGTTACTTTTAATGAGGGTTTTGGCTTTATCTGGCCAGATCAAACTTTATTTGTATATCAAATGTAATATTTAATCCAGTTTATATCTGATCAAACTTTATTTGTTTTTTATCAAGTTTCCTTAATTTGACTTTATCTGGTCATATCAAACTTTATTTACCCAGATATAAACTTTATTAATGCCAGATCTTAACTATTTGTAAGGGATATGTCATGACAACGTCGAAATTATTTGGTCTTTACTGATGACGTCACGCATGATCAGATGTACCCTCACGTTTTTTTGTAGGGGTGGGGCGCACTTTCTCCGCAGGTCCCTACACTGGTGTGATGGCTGATCAAAATAATACACTAACAGTATCTTTAAACCGTCTCTCCAAAATAGATGGTCCTGCAGCCACCCTATCCTATCAGCACTCGGATAATGATCAAATGGTTAAGTCATAAAACAAGAGCGACCCAACCTGGTACATGAGCACGCATCCGTACGGGAACGTAATTTTGTTCTTCGCTTGATTCTATGTTGATGCGCGCATAGGCGGTGGAACCAGGGGCACATCCCCCCAAAAATTTCTAAAAAGTTTAAAAAGTGACCTTTTTCAGAGAAGAAAAGTGCCCTTTTTGAGGGGAAAATGCCCCTTTTCAAAAAGAAAAGTGCCCTTTTTCAGAAGGAAAAGTGCCCTTTCAAACACGACAAACAAGTGCCTTATGAGAGTGGCAGAAACTGAAAGCGAAAAAGAACATGCCCTTTCAAACGTTTAAAAACTTTTTCTTCAAAGACTCTATATATGATCTTTTCATTAAAGAAAGTAACACAAATAGCGCCCTAAAAATAAAAATGTGAAATTTCGCATACCCTATTCTGAAATTTCCCTAAACTGCTAAAGACAAAGTTGGGGGCCTAACAGCCCTTCCTATTGGACTTTTATATGATACTTAAAAAGCCTTCGCCTCTGTCTACCTTTGTTTACTCAGCCTATAATTTGTAAAAACTCTTTCAAATAGGGCCTTTTTATAAGAGTGTGCAAGCCACCCCAAAAATCATTGGCGGGGCATCTTTAACATGGGCCATGTAGGGCAAAACTTACTTAGACCCGGGCCATTGTCATTACATAAACTAACGTGCACCTCCCTCTACTATCTTCTTTGTAAAGTTTAAAAGGTGTCCCTTCACAGAGATAAAAAAAAGAAGTGTTATGACAAATGTTAAAGTATGATTTAAGTACCCTTATTATAATTGATCTTTTTATTGACAGATTGAAAAAAGTAACACAAACATCACGCAAAATACAGTAAATTTCACTCGTGGAGCGCCTTTAAATCGGGTTCTGGTAGAAAATACATATTTGACAATGAAGAGCCCTTGCCACTGACTCGCTGAAGACTGTGCGTCAATTGAGCCATTTGGTCTAATTTCAGAATTTATACTAATATACAGACTTACGTATTTTATTCTCAGCAAGAACATTTTGGCCTCCTGAATAATTTTAAGGACCCTTATTTGCTTTTTACATTATTTTAGACATTAAATATTTTCTGATTCATGACCGTTAGCTAATCATGATCTACAAATATACAGTGGTGTGGACAGGACTACATTTTACGGGGCAACAATCCTCTTTAGAGGGAAAAACTATAAAGGTAGAACTTTTCAACCAAAATTAATTGCGGGTACTCTAGGGGTGTTAAAAGGGTCACCTCTAAGGAAGGGGGCAAGAGCCCCCCAAATTTTCTATGTTTTAATTGGGAAAATTGCACTGGTAATTCAAGTTTCCATCAAACGTTGCTGCTAATCGGGAAATCTCGTTCAAATTCAGGAAATCTCGTTCAATTTTCTTCGTTTTCGGGAAGTTTCCTTCATTTTCGTTTAATTTTCTTCACTTTGCGTAAAACAGCCTTTAGTTTTTGGAAAATGCTGCCAAATTTTACCAAAATTTGAAATAATTTTATCAAACTTTCTAATAATTTTACCAAATTTTTCTTCAATTTTTAAAACTTTACTTGAATCATTTCCCAATTTTTCTTCCCAACTTGCATGAGAGGCTCCGACCGAGAAGGGAATGTGAAATGCTCCTAGGCACTTAGGGGAAAGTTTTCCCTCGTTCCCCCCGGCGCTTTCCACGCCTTTGACCCTCCCCTTAAGTCGATTGAAGTGTCGAATTCATCACTGCGTCATTTTATGAGCGAAGACCACTGAATTTAAATATGATAATTATCTTATTTAAATGAGACTATAACTTTGCCGGTATAGAATTGAGCCAAATTCAAATGTTGTATATATTGTTATGAGGTATGACACTGAGGTTTCCAACTAATAAAGGAATCATCATTTTAAATATCACTGCAAATTAGGGAGCAAGAATATGTCACTGGGAAATTGTCCCCCCTCTACCTGGCCCCTCTGACTACATCACTGGATCTATGTAAATCTTTCCGATTTCAAGACTTATTACCTATAATTTTTTGTAGATTTTGATATAAATTTGTTGTATTCTAGCAAATTTTGGACCAAAATATCTTGAAATTTTGCAGATGTGAATTAAACATGAAGGAAAAATAAGTCACCAGTAATTGTCGGACCGATAAAAGTTAATAGATGTTCTGATGGGCTGCGGATGGGGGAGGGGGAGGGGAGTTAACCCTATCAAGCTATATACTACTGTGCTACATGTTTGAAAATACGCCGGACAGTTGGAAAGTGCCCCACAGATTCTGTGTCCCTCCAGACTCAAATATTTTCCGCCTCCTCTGGATGCGCATATGTTACATAACATTACATAACAAGATTACGGGCTGAGAAAGGTTAGTCACCCCATAAAAAAGCCCAAACTAACACCACCACTACCACCACCACACACAAAAAAAAAAAAAAAAGACGCCCAGAGTTAGTAAAGAACTGATCAATGTTGACTTTGAAATTGTGAACAGAATTGGAGGTAACTACCCACTCAGGCAAACCATTCCACTCATTAACAACTCTTTGCGAAAAGTTAAAACGCCGAATATCTATCCGTGAGAACTCCTTTCGTCAAATTTAAATTGTTACCACGTGTCACATGAGGATTAGCTGAAATGCAAGAAATAACAGGAAGTCAAAGCATCACTACCAGATGGGAACTTAAAACCTGAATCATATAGCCACGTACTCTTCTCAACTCAAGCGTGGTCAAACCAAGAATTCGCAACCTAGATATAAGAGAGATTTCTTACTTTGAGAATAAGTCTAGTGGCCCTTTGTTGAACCTGCTCCAAAATGAACTTTGGCTTCTCATAATAGGAACTCCAAGTCTGAATAGCATACTCAAGGTGAGGAATGACTAACTGCTTATACAAATTAAGAACAACCTCTCTACCAAGAAAAGAAAAAAATCTTTTAATCAAACCAAACATCCTATTTGCCCTTGCAGCTGCTAAAGCACACTGTTTAGAAGGCTTTGGATTGCTAGTAATGACAACACCTAGATCACTTTCTTGATCAACACAACCAATATTTGAACCATTCATACAGTAATCAAAAGCCAGCTTGTTCCGACCAAAATGAATAACTTTGCATTTATCAACATTGAATGACAGCTGCCATGTTTGGGACCAAGATACTAACTTATCCAGATCAGTTTGCAAAAGTGAAGAATCCTTAGCATCATCAACAATTCTGTACAGCTTAGTGTCATCAGCAAATTGACAAATCCTGGAGCCAATGGAAATATCAATATCATTAATGAAGATTAAGAAATGAAGCAGACCCAATACAGAACCCTAAGGAACACCAAGTTGTAACCGTCTTCCATACTTCACCATCAACAACAACTCTTTGTGACCTGTCAATTTACCAAGAATATATCCAACTTACACATTTTCCCTCCACACCTCCACACAAGTGCTCTTGTTACTTTTACGCATGACACGCTGTTTGGTGATCAGCACTGCTCCTTACACCTCTCAATGGTTTTACATGCTCTGTCCATGTCTGCCTAAGTTTTTCGACGCCGCCTATAAAGTCAAGGGGCAGGGTTGGGGGCCCGGGGTAAACATTTCCTTGTACAAAGCTGGTGGTCGAACTTTTACACATTTACAAAAGTGCTGTCTTTCTTACATCATTCTACTAGTTTTTCAACTTTGAAAAAGAGGTTAGTGTCACAAAGTTTGGGCTAAGTCCTAGTAGGCTACCTATGTCAAATTGGTCCGATATGCAAATATTTACATTTTATTTTGATGAATATGGAGTCACCTCGATTAGGAAAATAGCTAAGATCCAGGGGCACAAAGCAAATCTAAAATTTTCTTGATTGTCTTATTTACAGTTTGGCTGTTTTTTTGTTTTTGTTTAGCTCAAGTTTGCTTTGTTTTTCCCGAAACCGATTTGGCTTTTTGCTTGGGATGATCGACCAACCCTTAGTAGGTCATTAGGCTAGTAAATAATTAGTTATGCGCTACCTTTATTTTCACAACAGGCTAACTTAAAAGTTGAAAGAGTCAATAATTATGGAAATTAAACTGGATGACCAGCGTTTTCAGCGCTATCTTGAAGGGGATTTGTCTTTTGAAGAATGGACAGAAGGTTCCAAGGTTAGTTTTGTATGTTAAGGTACTTTGCCCAGTTGCAGTTCCAGACAACTTTCGTGATGTTATATGTGAAATATCGCGAAGTAGTTACGCGAGAACCGACTATGCCAGCTACAAATGGCACTAGGGCTTACCTATTAGTACCTATGGGGTCATTAGTCAGTTCATACTGTTAGGCTGCATAGGACAAATTTTGTTCTTATTCAAATACTCAAGCGTCCCTGGTCATGAAACTGGGAAAAATTGCAAGATAAATTCGTTGGCAATGCATTTTCGACAAAAAATGTTCAAAAACTTTCTAACTTAATATTCCTATTCGAGTATTAGGGATGACGTCAAAATAGCTAAAATAAATCTGAATAACCAGCTTGTCTGTAAAAACAAAAACATTTTACCATTCTCGAGGTCGGACAGCCAGGAATTTTGTGGTGCACAGCGACGTAACAATGCATTTTTGACAATCTCAAACTTCGGTCAAAGGGGAAAACAAAACAATCAGTTATCATTGTAGAGAGATTAAGAAAATTGGATTTACCTACGCTCACTTATCAACGAGTCTGTAAGGATATGATTGAAACTTATAAGATGCTATCTGGCAGGTATGATGAGGAAGTATCTAATTTTTTACCTGTAATACATGGCTCTCTCACTTGTGGGCACCATCATAAGAATCATTTTCTTTTCGGGTAGTGGACTTATGGAACAATTAACCATGTGATCTTATTGAATCACCAAGTATTCAGGCCTCGAGAAAAGGCTGGAAAAATTTGGGATCAATCAGCCAATGAAGTACACCTATACTGAAAGCATCAATCATCCAGACAACATCTTTTTGCAGAATTAGATGATTAAGGAGAAGAGCTGGTACAAAAGGAACTGAGGGACCTTCTACCAGAAAAGGATCTGTAAGAATTTGTAAGAATTGCAGTCAATGGGAGAAAAACATATCTTTTGTCATTTTTCAACAAATACTGGACAGAATTTACTTTTCTTCAAATATGTTGTGTATTAGATAATAGTTTCCAACATATATGAGTACAATTAATTTTCGCTGACTGGCTGAGGCGACTCAAATTATTTATTAAAAATATCCTATTGACTGTAATGATAAAGTTTCCCTTCAAACTTGGCAAACGGTACTGAGCTTGTATATGGTTGCGTCGACTCCGACCACGAGAATTGCAGCCAGTGGTCAATCGGTCGCCTTTAGAGGCCATGTTCGCTTTGGTAATTTTGCAGGAAATTGTTGCAAATGTGGAGCAAATAATATTGTAAAAAAAAAAAACATTTTGTAGAATAAAGCTTGTGCGCAAATCATAGCACATTTTCACAGACAAAGAGTCCCAGATGTTCAAAATGACTGAATGACCGAATACTTAAATAAGGTGCAAATTGGGGAATATTTGAAGCTATTGTGAAAGCCATGTAAGTTAAGTTTAAAACAGCTGTTTATTTTGCCTCTATTAAATTTATTGAGATAACTGATTAATAAATGACTAAAAACCAGGTAACTAATTTTTGGAACTCGATGGAAGGTTTTTTCACCACAAGTTTCAGATTTGTTCATGCTTAGGACCTGTAAAAAAATGATAGCTTATCATCCTAACCCAGTTGGAAAAGTGATGCGGGCACAATTTTTTTCTTCTCCAAAGCCAATTGATTTAATTGATTTGATCAGTTCAACCACATCAGGCATAATCAATATTGGGAGTATTACTGCAGAATCCACTGCACTTCTGAAGGTACAGTATATGCCACACTCAAAACAATAAGCTTAGGGGTTATTAACGTTAGGCTTCTATGCAGTTACCCCCCATTTTCACGGGAAATTCATTTCTACAAAAATGCTTCGGCCTACTTGTACTTATGACTTCCAAAAGTCACGAGATAAATTTCTTTGACACCTGATTTTTGATAACAAAAAATCACTACCCACCTCCTGTATGCTGAAATTCCCAACTTTTTCGGAACAACTTTGTACGTCTGTCATCGTTCACGATCCTCCGCAAATAGTGTTTGGCTTGAAAAAAACCTGTTGTTTGAGTGATACCTGAAATCCGTTAAACGTTCGTTTTGACTAAAATTACTTAGAAATGTCAAATCAGTATTAACAAATGACTGATTGTCAATTCTAAACCATCTACTGGTCAAAACGACTGTTCAATGGATTTCGTGTAACACTCAAACAACAGTTTTTTTTAAGCATTTGTATGGGTAGGCTGGGGCATTTTTGTAGAAACAAATTTCCCGTGGAAATGGTGGGTACTGTATAGGGAGCGTAACGTTAAGTACCCCTATGGTTGGTGTTTCGAGTGTAGCCTATACCCCTTCCATGATCTTGAAGGCGGAGTTGTAGTTGGTTTTGAGGGAACAAAACTTCTAAATTTTTTTACAAGTGCTTTAATTCATGCGCAAAAACGATGCAACATGAATATTGTTATTATCCCCAGGCACTGCAACTGTGCCTGGGGAGACAGTGGATACTGAATAATTTGTTGGATTCTGCAGTAAAGCCAAATATTGAAAACTATCAGAAGCAATCGTTCGTATTTTGGTAGAAAGTAAAAAGAAACGGAAGAACAGACATTGAATGACTGATCCAAGAGAAAATACAGTACTCAAAAATCAGGGATTCTTTCAAAACTGATCTACGTGAGGGTGTTAATATATTTTTGTATTTACACTTTAATGTAAATACTTAGATTTAACTTGATTTAATAGTATAAAATGACTGGAATTTCATTTTTAAGGCGAATGAGAGTCCTCAAAAAGTGTCTCAAATTTTTCCTGATTTTGCACCTCAGACAGTCACAAAGAAAGTTTTTGAATACTTTTTTGGAGGGATTGGATTGCTAAGGAATTTATCTTGCAATATTTAAAGAGTTTTATGACTAGGAATGCGAGAGTTTTTAAAAAATGAACAAAATTTCAATGCAGCCTAACACTAATGGCCCCTAGATGGTTGCCATTCCAAGCGTGGCCTATATGTCACTGAATGTGACAAACAAAAAGTGACCAACAAATTGAGACCAAACAGCAGTAAAATGTCATTTTTGTTGTGAATTTAATAATTCCCAGTCAAAAACATCCAAGCATGAGAATCGTATCAGCTATCATGACAAAAAAGTGTGACTAACGCAAGTGCACAATCTTTTTATACTACGTATAACCATACATAATTGATATATCAACAAAAATTTAAATATTCTCAAAAAAATTCAGTCATTAGCTTGACTATTCGAAGAATAGTGAGAGCTATTCTACTACCCTTGGCATTGATGTGGGCATCTGGGTAAGTTAGGTGTGAATTGTATAATGAAAAAATAACAGACAAAATGTTTACCACTTTCGATAATAGATTAAAATAGATATGGTACCTTTATCTACTCTGCCAGAGCAAAGGCCTTCCTCCTGGCCTTAAACTTCATAGAACTCTCCTTCCTCCCCGTTTCATCATCTTCTCTGACTCTAAATCCGTACTCACTGGCATCCTCAACATGCTCTGGTCCAATCCTCTCATTCTATAAATCCTCGACAAACTTCATCCTCATTTCTCCTTAGGGAAGAAAACTATCTTTTTCTTTTTCTGGATCCCCAGCCACGTCGGCATCCCTGACAAGGAGAGAACCGACAGAGCCACCAACAAAAGCTCTGTCAAATAACAATTCTCCTTTTGCAATTCCGCACTCAGACGTCTGTCTCTCCATCTCCAATTACATCAGTAAAAACTGGCAAGACTCCTGGAATCACGAAATCAGTAACAAACTTTACACCATCAAAACTTAAGCCAGGACCAACACCTCCCTGCACAGTCGCAATTGCAGGGAAGACATCGTTGTCACCTGCATCCGCCTCGGTCACTCCTCTCTCTCCCACTCCTCTCTCACCCACTCCATTCCCCTTTGCGGCTCCCCTGCCTCTCTCTGCCCAACCTGCAACACTGAACTCTCCATCAAGCATATCCTTTTAACCTGTCCCCTATACCTGAACTCCAGGTCTCTTCTCTCATCACCCACCTCAATCTCGGATCTTTTCAAAAACAATCCTTCCTCCAACATTATCAACTTCCACCGCAACAACAACCTTTTCCACCGTATCTAATTTTCCTTTCTCTTACCTTCTGCACCTAACCTTACACACCCCTTCCTTTTCACCTAAATTTGTTCTCTCCCAAATTAAACTTATTTCACCCCTTTTTTCTCTCTCAATCCTCCATCTCCTCTCTGCCCTAACTCTTACACTTTAATTTGTTAACACCCTCTTGGCACATTTGACTCTGACTGTCGCAGTGCTGTTAAAGATTAACAAACCAAACCAACCTAAATATGGTAGTTTGGTATTTAAATGACTAACAAAAATAATTGCATTATGCCACAAGGATGCTTTGTAATATTTTAATCTTTTAATGACATTGGCAAGTCAGGGAACTTTCCTTTCTCTGTGGTTCAAGGAGAGAACTAAAAGAGACATTTTAGTCATAAAAAGTGTTTTCTGAGTTACAGGGTGAGGTCCTAAATTGAGCTTTTTTGTCGTTAAATATCCAGTGCAACTCAAAGATATTCTAAGGCTTGTAGTAAAATGTTTTGAAAATTTAAAGCAAAGGAAAATGTAAGTGTATCCTTCAAAGCAAGTAATTTGAAATCAAGTGCCTCTACTAGCTCCATTTTTGCATATACAGTACATCCCTCAATCTAGCCCCATTCTCTATGCTGGGTTTGAATAGTTGAGCATGCTGTTCTTCTGACAGTTCTTGTTTTAATAATGAAATAAAGTTATATTGCAAGAAATTTGTTATGCCAAAATTGTACTGCTATATGTAGAATTTTAGAATGAAAGTCACAATTATGTGACTGGATAAATTCCTTAAAAATCAGTATTTATTGTGGTGTTTGAACTTCATATATAAGTCATGGTTTATTAGTTTTCTCATTTGAAGTGGCTATTTGTCAGGCCCGGCCATACATATAGATCAGTTGTCAGTAGCTATTTGTGAGGCCTAGCGTACATATAGATCAGTTGTCAGTAGCTATTTGTCAGGCCCGGCCATACATATAGATCAGTTGTCAGTAGCTATTATTCAGGCCGCCATACAGAGTTTCAGTAGCTAAGGCCCTATTCTTCAGTTGTCAGTCATTTTTATTCAGTTGTCAGTGTTTATTCAGGCTCGGCATGATCAGTTGTCAGTAGCTATTTGTAAAGCCCGGCCCCAGAGTTTCTGCAAATTCTTCGTTCATTTTTATTCATAAGCTGTTTCACATGCAGCGCATGGCCAAGCTAGCCATGCCAGCTGTACCAGTTTGCTGCGACAGAACATGGCTATTCAAGATGAATAGAGAATGTTTTGAAAGCTTCAACAAATTACAGAAGTATTTTAAGCCATACTGTCAGAAGAATAATAGCCTATGCATAATTAATTTTAATTGCCTTTCTTTTTAATATTACTTTAATTTTTCAAAAGAAATGTCCCCAAATCCTGAGAAGAAATTGCTACCAGTGCCAAAAAGGTTTAAAAAAAAGGCTTAATATTCAGTTAAAGCACTGCAGTAAAATCAATCTTGATTAAAATTGGACTTCGGGAAAAGTCATAATAAAACTCTGTTCCCAACCACCAAAACATTTACACGCCTAATGCTGTCTGCAAAAATATCAAATTTGTGTGCCAAAGTAGGGTAATAAAGGATGATAAATGATGCATATTCAAGACCTACATCAGCAAGGACTAGTCAACGGACTAGTCTTACAAATTGCAGCTTTGAAATCATCTATTTATGTAAGGCCGGCCAGGCTGGCCTTACAACTTGAAACTCTTATACTCCTTATATGTCAGACCAGGCCTGACATATAAGCATAACCTTCCTCATTCTGTGATGTTGTGAGAATATTTCTCTCATGTATTTTACATGTACAGTATTAAAAACATTGTGTTACACTGTTTACAGGGATTAACAAATCAACCAAAAATCAACTTTGGGCATGGCGGGCAGGAGTATATGAATTTTTGGTTGTCCTGAAAGTAAACAAGGTTGCCCCTGGAAAATTGTTGTAGCTTGGTTGTCTAATTCTGTGATGTTGCGAGGATATTAATTTTTCATATTTTTTATCTACAGTATCAAAAATATTCTGTCACAGTGTTTACAGGGATCAACATTTCAACCAAAAATCAACTTGTCTACCGGGCAGGAGTATATGAATTATTGGTTGTCCTGAAAGTAAACAAGATTGCCCGTCGAAATTTGTTGTAGTTAACTTTTCTCATTTTGTGATGTTGCAAAGATATTGAGTATGTCATGTTTTTTATGTACAGTATCAAAAATATTCTGATTTTTGTGTGTAGACATTACATGGAATTCAAATTTGACTGAAAACCAAGTTTTTCATCCAAGCAGGTCAAATAAATGTTATGGATGCCAGGATAAGATTTTTCGGTGTTCTATGCAGCCGGACCTATGATTTGTTTTTGGTGTTTCGTGCAGCTGGACATAAGATTTGTAGAGTGTTTAGAAATTGATTTGAATGACTATTTTGTCTTGTAGCTGTATTCCATGCTTGCAACCCAAGCAGAAATGATGCAAAAAGCTACAGCTGCAAAGATACCACACAACCGTCCACATCAGGCACGCAGCAGAGCAGTGCAGAATTGGCAGGTCAAGCACAAATCTCATCGGCTCCTACACAAGGTAAAATAATTATCATGGTGTAAGAAAGAATTTGATAATGGGTTGTAGAGAAGGGGCACCTATGTACATCAGGGTGTAGACTTGAGTTACTGTATATTTTCATACCAAAGAACTGAAGTCCTTACATTCCTTACTCCTTATGATAGAGGGTTAAGATATATACCAACTACCAAAAAACAAGTTATTAATATTTGAATTTAATACATGGATGCTGCCATTTTGTTCAATTCTGTATTGAGATCTTGTGCATGATGATATTATTTCCACAACAGTGACTGATTATAATTTTTTTTCAAGAGCATTTTTTGATAATTTCAAATGTACAGTACACAAAAATATCCTTGACCCTCACAAAGCGAAAATTAATTTTCATAAGCTAGAAAACTTGACATAGGTTTAAGAAATACAAAGCATTCCAACATCCTGTTGGGTTGATGACATCATTTTCTGCATGTTTTAGATTCAAAATGGTGGCTCTTATGGTAGTAGCATCATAGTTTTGTACAATAAATGTGTTAGATTGCTTCAGGAGGTATGTAACTTGGTCAAAAGATTTGTTATTTTTAATTCTATTATATGAAATAAGAATTATGTCTTCTTTAATTTCAGTATGATCATTTTCCCCTCAGGACAGTTTGTTGTGTATGTAGGAGACATCAAGTTAGACATCACTTTGCCAAATCTAACGACCATCGCAGAGAGAGAGGCAGAAACTGACGATCAGCTTGGAGAAATTGAACAAATGGAAACAGAAACGGCAGAACACGTAGATGATGATGATGATGATGATGATGATGATGATGATGATGATAGTGATGATGATGATGATGAATATAATGATGATGGTGAAGAAGAATATGATGATGATGATGATGATGGTGATGATTATGTACCACCGGCAGGTTTGCAAAGAAAGAAAAAACAGAAACCAAGTAACAAAGTGAATGAAGAAAATGCAGTTCTGAAGAAGAGAGGAAGACCTAAAAAAGGTTTGTATTCTTTTTATTGGTATATGGACAGGTAGCTAAAACATACGCTTAAACGATTTAACATATACTACAAACCATACAAACAGCAAAATGTCCCATTAAAATTGGTCAAAATTCACCATTTTACAGCATTTCAAAACTAAGATACCTAATTAGCATAAACTGTGCAATATTTTCTGACCTCAGAATGGGACAACTAGAAAATTCCTTTTGTTGACTTATTGTTTTTCGGTCCTTCCCTCAAAAATTTTGAATGGGAAAGTTGGCTATAGTGAGCAGGCAATTGGATATTATTATTAAAGCCTTGATCTTGATTTAACAGTAGAACACCATTGGAGAACCTTTGATATTTGAAATTTGAAATGTAAAGAATTACATGAAAGAATCTTAACTGTACTTCTGTTACATCATCACTTTTGCACATGCTGAATTTTTTATTCTAACTTTTCATTTTTCATAATTAAAACAACTAGAAGCGCTATTGTACTATTAATAGATTACATTCAAGGAACACTTAAAGGAATATTCCTCTGGTCAAAAATTTGTGTCGCACAT
Organism: Chiridota heheva; assembly: GCA_020152595.1. Classification (NCBI taxonomy): domain Eukaryota; kingdom Metazoa; phylum Echinodermata; class Holothuroidea; order Apodida; family Chiridotidae; genus Chiridota; species Chiridota heheva. The sequence continues at coordinate 575,487 of JAIGNY010003294.1, read as the reverse complement.
GATAGGGAACATTATTTGCATCGTACATAATAGGGAACATTTGCATCGTACATGATAGGGAACATTATTTGCATCGTACATGATAGGGAACATTATTTGCATCGTACATGATAGGAAACATTATTTGCATCGTACATGATAGGGAACAATATTTGCATCGTACATGATAGGAAACATTATTTGCGTCGTACATGATAGGGAACAGTATTTGCGTCGTACATGATAGGGAACAGTATTTGCATCGTACATGATAGGGAACATCATTTGCGTCGTACATGATAGGGAACATTATTTGCATCGTACATGATAGGGAACATTATTTGCGTCGTACATGATAGGAAACATTATTTGCATCGTACATAATAGGGAACATTATTTGCATCGTACATGATAGGGAACATTATTTGCATCGTACATGATAGGAAACATTATTTGCATCGTACATGATAGGGAACAATATTTGCATCGTACATGATAGGAAACATTATTTGCGTCGTACATGATAGGGAACAGTATTTGCGTCGTACATGATAGGGAACAGTATTTGCATCGTACATGATAGGGAACATCATTTGCGTCGTACATGATAGGGAACATTATTTGCATCGTACATGATAGGGAACATTATTTGCGTCGTACATGATAGGAAACATTATTTGCATCGTACATAATAGGGAACATTATTTGCATCGTACATGATAGGGAACATTATTTGCATCGTACATGATAGGGAACATTATTTGCATCGTACATGATAGGAAACATTATTTGCGTCATTACATGATAGGGAACATTATTTAAATCGTACATGATAGGGAACAGTACTTGCATCGCACATGATTCATTTGCGTCGCATACATGATAGGGAACATTATTTGCATCGTACATGATAGGGAACATTATTTGCGTCGCACATGATAGGGAACATTATTTGCATCGTAGATAATAGAGAACATTATTTGCATCGTACATAATAGGGAACATTTGCATCGTACATGATAGGGAACAGTATTTGTATCGTACATGATAGGGAACATTATTTGCGTCGCACATGATAGGGAACATTATTTGCATCGTAGATGATAGGGAACATTATTTGCATCGTACATAATAGGGAACATTTGCATCGTACATGATAGGGAACAGTATTTGCATCGTACATGATAGGGAACATTATTTGCGTCGTACATGATAGGGAACATTATTTGCGTCGCACATGATAGGGAACATTATTTGCATCGTACATGATAGGGAACATTATTTGCATCATACATGATAGGGAATATTATTTGCGTGGTACATGATAGGGAACATTATTTGCATCGTACATGATAGGGAACATTATTTGCATCGTACATGTTAGGGAACATTATTTGCATCGTACATGATTGGGAACATTATTTGCATCGCACATGATAGGGAACATTATTTGCATCGTACATGATGGAACATTATTTTCATCATACATGATAGGGAACAGTATTTGCATCGTACATGATAGGGAACATTATTTGCGTCGTACATGATAGGGAACATTATTTGCGTCGTACATGATAGGGAACATTCAAAGAAAGTTACAACCATTTTGATATTTTTTTCTGTAAGAAGTTATTCAAATTTAATGCTCGGAGGGAGTTGTGTGCAAATGAAAGGTAAATAGACTAAGCGTGACTGCAAGTGAAAGTCTCTGTGTATTTTAGTAAAATGATTCAAATCATTAAAACAAAATGAAAACTGGTAGCGGAGTTGAAAAAAAATTCTACTGTTCTGGCGGTTATAACAGCAGGAAAAATTGAAGGTCGCGGGAAGAAACTTTTTATTCATAAAAAAAATATATGGGAAGAAAACAAAACCCAACGAATTAAATATTTACAAACTTCCAAGTTATTTTGTCATTTAAAAAAAATGAAGAAGAAAAATAATCCAATAACTAAAAATAAAAGCAAATGACAATTCATTGCACTTTCTATTTTGCGATTTTTTCCCAGGAAGATTTGGGACACATTCATTTGGAACTACGGGAAATTTTATAATTAATTCCAACTCTGATTGGTGGGTTCATGACCTGATTCTTTTCTGTAGTGGCTCAGTGCTTAAGATGTCATCCTTGTATGTGGAAGGTTCCGTGGTCGACGCCCACCACAAGTACTGCATGGTAACTTGAGCAAGACACTTTAGTCTACTTGCTCCAGTCTACTCAGCTGTAAAATGAGTACCAGCACTGTTTGGGACCTAATCTGTGATGGACAGGTGTCCTATCCAGGGGGAGTCATGTGCTCTCTCATCCACTTACTCCAAGGAAATGGGATATAAAGCACTGATCTGATTGTGCTCTCTCATCCACTTACTCCAAGAAAGCAGGATATAAAGCACTGATCTGATTGTGCTCTCTCATCCACTTACTCCAAGGAAACTGGATATAAAGCACTGATCTAATTGTGCTCTCTCATCCACTTTCTCCAAGGAAACGGGATATGAAGCACTGATCTAATTGTGCTCTCTCATCCACTTACTCCAAGGAAACTGGATATAAAGCACTGATCTGATTGTGCTTTCGCATCCACTTACTCCAAGGAAACAGGATATAAAGCACTGATCTGATTGTGCTTTCGCATCCACTTACTTCAAGGAAACTGGATATAAAGCACTGATCTGATTGTGTTCTCTCATCCACTTACTCCAAGGAAACTGGATATAAAGCACTGATCTGATTGTGCTCTCTCATCCACTTACTCCAAGGAAACTGAATATAAAGCACTGATCTGATTGTGCTCTCTCATCCACTTACTCCAAGGAAACTGAATATAAAGCACTGATCTGATTGTGCTCTCTCATCCACTTACTGAAACTGGATATAAAGCACTGATCTGATTGTGCTCTCTCATCCACTTACTCCAAGGAAACTGAATATAAAGCACTGATCTGATTGTGCTCTCTCATCCACTTACTCCAAGGAAACAGGATATAAAGCACTGATCTGATTGTGCTCTCTTATCCACTTACTCCAAGGAAACTGGATATAAAGCACTGATCTGATGGTCCTTATTAGCTTGATTATGGATTTAACTAACATGAGCAGATTGGCAAAAATGTTCTATGAAGTATACATATGCCCCATCTCAAATTTTTTATTTTTTATTTCCGTTCATTAACAGGTAAAAGATAATCAATTTGCTAAGAAACACAAAAATAGTCTTGGAATTCCATACATGGCATCACATGTAATATTGTATTAGAACTAATTCACCAATTACGTTGGAATATTAAGAACTAGTAATAATCTGTCTTATATTTCTCTTATAGTTCTATATGATGAAATCTCTGTAATGATGTTCATCTTCCAAGTTTTGTATAATCATCACTTATCCCCCCCCCCTCCTCCCTATCCTATTAAAAATGATACAATCAGAAGGTACAATCAAATGTTGACTCTTTCCAATATCTGCTGAAATCTAAATTTATTTGTTACATGATTTTGTATGTTTGTCTTGCATTGCTGCAGCAAATTGTTGCAAATTTTATGAATATATGATTTTTATCATCATGTTTATTTTCCCAACCGGACAGATGTGTTTAATTTTAATAATGATAGCTCATTGGAACATTCGTATCAAAGGTTTTTAGGTGTTTGAAAAGTGTGTTAGTATATTCTTGAGACTCCAGAAAAATACACCCTCACTTTTTATCCCCTAGCTCCTTTAATGAGAAGAAAATGATTTACTGTATACAATGTATTAAACGCCAAGGGCACTTACGAAAATAAACTTGTACCACTTTTTAGGCGCAATTTTTTTTGCTATTAATTGCCCATGCTCAGGGGTCATGTACAGTGCGAATTCAGTGAAACGAAGGGAAAGATAGTCCTATTCTAAGTAATCACCACAAATTTCTTCTCCCCGTATTAACAGGGATTTGTCATAGCATACAAAAAAAGGTATGGAACATAAATACGTATAAACAACATGCATTATCTATTGATTTTTGGGATATGGTATTAGTCAAAAATGTAGGGTGCGCTTATTGGCGCTTATTATGTCGAATACGGTTTGTACTCAACTTAGCAATGGGTAGGACAATGCTTTGATGGTCAGAAATTAAAGCACTTGTTACATTATGAGATGAAATATGTGGTTCTTCTTAATCAAATACTCTCGTTGTATTCTGTATATTCAAGGTAACTTTATTTCACCTTCTTCATAATAAAGATCATATTTATGATTATTACGTAACAATATATACAAGATGAACATTTCAGAAGATAATAAAAATATGATAACCAAAACTAAAATATGATAACCAACACTGAAATATGATAACTTATACTGAAATATGATAACCAACACTGAAATATTATAACCAACACTGAAATATATCAACATGCTTGAAAGTTGAGGTGATTCCCAGAAAGCTAAATAGAAGCTTGTTAAAGAGCCATCCCCTAGATAGAGCCATCCCCTAGATAGAGCCATCCCTTAGATAGAGCCATCCCCTAGATAGAGCCATCCCTAGATAGAGCCATCCCTAGATAGAGCCATCCCCTAGACAGAGCCATCCCCTAGATAGAGCCATCCCCTAGATAGAGCCATCCCCTAGATAGAGCCATCCCCTAGATAGAGCCATCCCCTAGACAGAGCCATCCCCTAGATAGAGCCATCCTCTAGATAGAGCCATCCCCTAGACAGAGAGCCATTACCTAGATAGAGCCATCCCTAGATAGAGCCATTTCCTAGATAGAGCCATCCCTAGATAGAGCCATCCCTAGATAGAGCCATCCCCTAGACAGAGCCATCCCCTAGATAGAGCCATCCCCTAGATAGAGCCATCCCCTAGATAGAGCCATCCCCTAGATAGAGCCATCCCCTAGATAGAGCCATCTCCTAGATAGAGCCATCCCCTAGACAGAGCCATCCCCTAGACAGAGCCATCCCCTAGATAGAGCCATCCCCTAGACAGAGAGCCATTACCTAGATAGAGCCATCACCTAGATAGAGCCATCCCCTAGACAGAGCCATCCCCTAGATAGAGCCATCCCCTAGATAGAGCCATCCCTAGATAGAGCCATCCCTAGACAGAGCCATCCCTAGATAGAGCCATCCCTAGATAGAGTCATCCCCTAGACAGAGAGCCATTACCTAGATAGAGCCATCACCTAGATAGAGCCATCCCCTAGACAGAGCCATCCCCTAGATAGAGCCATTCCCTAGATAGAGCCATCCCCTAGATAGAGCCATCCCCTAGACAGAGAGCTATCACCTAGGTAAAGCCATCACCTAGATAGAGCCATCACCTAGATAGAGCCATCCCCTAGACAGAGCCATCCCCTAGACAGAGCCATCCCCTAGATAGAGCCATCCCCTAGATAGAGCCATCCCCTAGACAGAGAGCTATCACCTAGGTAAAGCCATTACCTAGATAGAGCCATCCCCTAGATAGAGCCATTTCCTAGACAGAGAGCCATCCCCTAGATAGAGCCATCCCCTAGATAGAGCCATCCCTTAGATAGAGCCATCCCTAAGACAAAGAGCCATCCCCTAGATAGAGCCATCACCTAGATAGAGCCATCCCCTAGACAGAGCCATCTCCTAGATAGAGCCACCCCCTAGACAGAGCCATCCCCTAGATAGAGCCATCCCCTAGACAGAGCCATCCCCTAGACAGAGCCATCCCCTAGACAGAGCCATCCCCTAGATAGAGCCATCCCTGAGATAAAGCCATCCCCTTGATAGAACCATCCCCTAGATATAATATAAGGTGAAAATTAATATAACAATAGGAGGGGGGGAGGGGGAGGAATACAACACAGATAGATAAAAGATAAGTAGAGAAAAAGAAAAAGAGAGAATGTTAAAGAAAGAGACAGGAAATTACAAAGAGGTAAACTAAGTATAGAATGGAGATATGCTAATATGATACGAAGAAAATTTAATTATAGATAAAGATATCAACTAGACATAAATAATTCTTCAATTATCATATTTAAATGCTTCTGAAATTTCGTTTTTAGTTCTAGATCCTACTGCTATCAAGATTAACATTAATAAAGAACCCAAACGCAGAGGACGGAAAAAAGGATGGGGAAAGAAAGTACCCAAGCAATTGCAAGGTCTGATGGGGGAGGCCAATCTGTGCTTTGCTCGAGGTGAATACGAGAGTGCAACAAAAATGGCCATGGAGATTGTCCGGCAGCATCCAAAGTGCCCGGAGCCTTTTCAGCTTTTGAGTATGATTTATGATGAGGAAGGGGATCCAGAGAAGAGCCTGCAGGTAATGAGAGTGACATCCAAATAGATAGGGTTGTTACATTTCATGATGTTTTGTAGTTGTCACATTTCATGATATTTTGGGGTTGTCACATTTCATGATGTTTTGGGGTTGTCATATTTCATGATGTTTGGGGTTGTTTCATTTCATGATGTTTTGAGATTGTTTCATTTCATGATGTTTTGGTTTTCGGTGATGTTAACCTCATCAAACCAAACCGATGTTGCAGAAGCTTTTTGTTTTGTAGTTGTTACATTTCATGATATTTTGGGATTGTTACATTTCATGATGTTTTGAGGTTGTTATATTTCATGATGTTTGGGGGTTGTTTCATTTCATAATGTTTTGAGATTGTTACATTTCATGATGTTTTAGGTTTCAAGCGCTCCTGTTGCTTTTTTCTAAACATTAACAATTAAAGCGCAGACTCAGTATTTTTTGACTGATAACATAAGTTATTTAATTAATTTGAACACTTAAAATTAGGTTTTGTTATATTTTTTGCTTACATGTATTTTGTGTCTGATGCTGACTGTGTTTTTGTGGTGCTTGTTGTGCATTGTAGCTCAAGTAATGCACTGTACACAGCCCCGGAACATAGTCGCTTATTAGAAGAAATGTTTGGCCTAAAAATTGGCGCAATTTTATTTTATTTTTATTGAACGTGTTTAACACTACATCCAGAGCAGTGTATAGAAATTGTCATCACCACAGTTTTTTGAGTGGGAGAAGTTAAAATAGCCAAACATCTGGTTGTTTATCATATCCTCTATCAATATTTAGCAGGAGAAAAAAAAAAAGTCTAATGATGTTCAAAGACTGAAATTTAAGACAGGATTTGAAAGAATTACATTATAGATTTTGAGCCCTCTTTTTTTTTCATACATTTAAAATTCTTCACATTTAAATTAGTTATAGCTTGGAACTTGCAGGTGGTACTGTAAGAGCTAGGGAGTTAAATAAGCATCTTCATTCTTTTTTTTTAACAGTTTGCCTTGATTGCAGCTCACTTATCACAAACAGACACAGAAGAATGGCTCAAAGTCATCGACACTTGCCTGGAACAGTCAAAATTGGATCTTGCCATCTATTGCTATCAGAAAGGTAGGTCGTGGGGTCAAATAGCAAGTTTCAACAAATCAGCATCATGGCAACTTGTTTACATTAGGCTCTGTGCTGAAAATATTCCACAACTTCACTGCATCAATTACATATGATGGTAGTCATGCATGCTCACTCCAGACAAATCCTTCAAGTCTAAATGTCAATAAACAGCCAACTATTGTTGCTCAGTAAGCTTTCAGCTCCACTATTTCTGAACTAATGTGGCAAGCAAATACACTGCACTTGTGAGATGAAGCTGGTTAACAATAGATCCTTTCATTGAATCAGCGAAGCGGAAAGTTCAGACAGGGCTAATATTTCAGAAATGCTTGTGGTTTTTGACATGCAGGAAGAATAAACTTTCTGAAATCGCCATACGGCGGATATTTTGATCAATTGTAGTAACGGCATTTACACAGCATGACCCGCCATCAAACTTGGCACCTATTGTTGTACAGAAAGACAAGCAGGCTGCCCAGAGAAATGTATGCGCATATGTTGGGGACAAAATTATGGTTGCCTGGATCTGATATTTGGTTCTTACGGGCAGCAGGACGAGTGATCTGTTGACCCTTGTCAAATATTCTTACCTACATCATTGTCTTCCCAACTGATTCTTGCTGTAATGGAAACACCAAAAGTGCTATGAGTATAGGAAGTGCAGTGGCTCAGTAATAGACGCAGTGAAACTCATGTTTCAAATTTACTGATCTCAATTGCTGCCATGAGGCCTGCAGGTGTCCTTGGGCAAGACACTTTATTTCCCTTGCGCCAGTTCACTCAGCTGGGAAATGAATACCATCATTGTTGGCGAGGTAAACCTGCAATGGACTGGCATCCTGTCCAGGGGTGTCATGGTGCTCTCATCCGCTTGCGCCATGGAAAACGGGGTTAAGCACTGGCCCTTCCTGACTTGGAAAGAATTCATTTGAACTTTCACTTGTAATGATCTTTAACAGCTCAGTGAATTTCCATGATTAATTTATCATGACAAATGCAGAATGTGTGGCTTAAGGATTTAAGTTGCAAACTAGAACCTATTTCATGTATACATATTTATATGGTAGTGTGGATTTATGCATTAAGTATAATATCCTTGGAATTATTATACTTGGTTTGCATGGCACCTTCATATTTGTCTGTATAGGTAGCACAGAACTAATAAGGTATTACTGCACCAGCTAAAACTAAAACCCACAGAGAAAAAGATAATTGAAATATTTTTAAAGGTCCCATTTCATGGGACAGGAAGCTGAAAAGTTGTTTATTTCAGGAATGGTAGAGAAGGGATACAGTAGGTCTTGACTGTGTTTATTCAAACTTGACAAGATTTGTTTCAGTAAAATTAAATGTGGAACTATTTTACCATGGACCGATACCAAAATTTGAGTGATAGTTGAGGGTATATAACACCTCTTCACTGCAGCTTAAAAAAGGATTAAAACCTCTGGAATACATCACAAAATATCCTAAATCTATAACATTCTTGGTACAAAAAGCACCCTAACTTGACTCTTGCATCATAGGCTTCAGTAGGGCAAATAATTAATTCCGTGCTACCTGTACCACTTTTTCATTATGTACTCCAAACGATATTTTCTATATCATATGACCAACATCTATTTTGTTATAATCTTTCTCAATACATCTTCAAAGGCTGTAACAAGCTTTCTGAACTTGACCATACCTCTGAGGACCAGACTTCCTCAAGTGTGTTTAAAAATGACTGGCATAGTTAGTCTACTGTAGAAGGGTGATGTCACACCCTCCCTCACATTCTAAATAATTGGTTTTTTCATGCCATTAGAATTAAATAGAGCATTTCTTTTTTCACTAATTGAGCATGATTTTAAGCATATCTTCAAGTAGTAAATCATACTTAATCATAAGACTCTGTTTAAGTACTCTCCTTGGGTATGGATTGGTCGTTAGTTATCAAATTTCAGAAAATCTTTCAAATAAATCTAGAAAGACTTTTAAAGAATAAAGGGGTGTAATGTTACCACTAGTCTGATTCAGTCATTCCACTTAGAATGTGCAGAACTTTTATCTTGAAAATCTCCTTATTAGAATAAGATTTGTGAGTTTTATCTTCACCATTTAATCCCTTTAATGTCCTTTATCATATCAGTTGGACACTTGACCATTAAACCTCAGCCGTAAAGTATTTTCATCTCCTGTATCTTTACAGCAATCAATGGAGCTGAAGACAAAGTGCCGCTTCTTAGAGAGAAGGCTCGCTTGTTAGAGCAAGTGGGTGAACAGAAACAAGCTCTCGTGACCTACAACAAAATTGTCAAATTTCTACCCGAGGAACAAGCCGAGGAATGCTTACAGCTTGCTAGAGATATAGCTAAGGTTAGAAACATTACTTAATATTTATTATGTTACTTTTAGAGTATATAGGGCTATTCGCCAGGCTGTTATGTGTGTTACAGACTGCAGAAAAGACCTAGCAGATCCCTGGGATATACAAGAGTCTGCTGTCCGTGGGAGAATCATAGGGATCTGCTCAGATTCCTGGGGGCCAGAGCCCTGGGAGACCCAAAGAGTCTGCTCAGAGCCTCAAGAGACCCAATGGGTCTGCTCAGAGTCTTGGGAGACCCAAGGGGTCTGCTCAGAGCCCTCTGAGACCCAACAGGTCTGCTCAGAGCCTGGGAGACCCAAAGGGTTTGCGCAGAGCCCTTGGAACCCCAAAGGTCTGCTCAGAACCCTGGGAGACTTAAAAGGTCTGCTCAGAGCCCTAGGAAACCCAAAGGGTCTGCTTAGAGCCCTGGGAGACCTAAAGGGTCTGCTCAGAGCCTGGGAGACTCAAAGGTTCTGCGCAGAGCCCTTGGAAACCCAAAGGGTCTGCTTAGAACCCTGGGAAACTTAAATGGTCTGCTTAGAGCTATAGGAAACCTAATTGGTCTGCTCAGAGCCCTGGGAGACCCAAAGGGTCTGCTCAGAGCATAACAAATCCAAAAGATATGCTCAGAGCCCTGGGAGACTCAAATAGTCTGCTTAGATCCCTAGGAGACTGAAGGGTTCTGCTAGGGCCATTCTGAAGCCATTTTGCATGTGACAGACTATGTGATGGCCCAGTAACCTGTGTTCCAATGTAATTTTTAGATTTTATTCATGAAATAATGAATGATAGGCAGATTTATAAACATTATGACAATATGTCAATATCAGACTGATTTAGAGCTGAATATTGTACCAATTTAAGATGCTTATTGGAATGTCCATGATTTTTGTCAAAGGTCGCATGTAACACTTTGTAGAAACATAGTTATACAGGCAATATTTTTTAACTGATGCATAGACTTCAAGCTTGAGTACCTGCATAAGATCCTGCGAATAAGACGTAGGCAGCTGTAAGAGATTTTATTTGGAGGGGCAAAACAGGAACATCCTTTTATTAAAGGTTTAGTTCAGGGGTCAAGCAAGTTCATCTTATATGAAAGAGGACTCCAAAAGAGACAAAGTATTGAAGAAAGCATTCAAAAATCGTATTCCATTAACCCTTACTCTACCAGGGCTTTAAAAATAGCGACCCCAACTTTCGTAACTTTTTTTTCATATGCATTTTTGACAACTTTCCTTTCATTTTCTTTCGTTACAAGTTTGGTTGGAATAGATGCTAAGATATTTATCTTTTGAGTAATTAAAACAAATTTAGGAAATATTGGACAAAATTATGCAAATTAAGCAAATTTTGGCTAAATTTGGTCAACAAATGGTCAATCTTTGCAGAGGTATAACTTCTTGTCAGTATTGAAAACAGAGATTTGTGTTACATATTTAGATTTTTTTTGAAATTTCCTTCCCAATGATACTAATCTATATTTTTTAGAAAGAAAGAAAAGATGAAAACACATCAAAAATGATAAAAGTCAAACGTCCCCTGAAAGCTGCAGCAGAAAAATAATTACGCCGTAGTCACGGCGAGACTCGAACCCGGAGCGCTCGCACACTAGTTGCGCACATTTCCTCTGCGCCACGTGGTCGTTCAATTTAGAGTGGTGTAATTTTGTTCTTATAGGATAGGTTCTAATTAGAGGGGAGTATGCCTTTATTTATATATCAAATGAAAGGAAATTTCAAGCGCTTTCAAACGGCGGTTCAACAAAGCATGCGTGATGTAAGGTTTGGGTTACACGATTTTGGAAAAAAACGGGTTAAAAATGGCAGAAATTCATGAAATTTTGAAGAAATTTTTCCAGAACAAGAGATTGGACGTAGGGATTATAAAAATTATACCAGAAACCAATACTATCATGTCTTAGGACTTGCGTGTTTGATTTTGAAGCAAAAATGTGATCTTGAAATTATCGTAAGATGTAAAAGAAAAAAAGAAAAAAATTGAATTTTTTTTTAGCAAATATTGAGTTTTGCTCTTTTTCGATGTATTTTTTCTAAAAATTATGTAATATGACTCCTATAAAAAAGTTTCATTTTGTGAAAGAAATATCCGAGTACTTTAAAATGATACCAAGATTACTCTTATAGGACTGTGGTAAGGTCCCGATTTTATTTTTAGAAAAAATGGTTTGAAAACGGCGATACTATCGCCGCGTGGTAGAGTAAGGGTTAAGGAGATACCTAAGTTTAATGTCTGGTATCATTTGTGTAGAAACAACTAAAATCAGACTAGTTGTGATGTCATAGCCTCGGATTACTCAGTCTTTATGTATTCTATCATACTGTATACTGCGATTTTGTGGCTTAAAAACCATGGAAAATGTCAAAAATAGTAAAACTGAATCTAGGAAGGGTATTTATGATATACCATCTGAAGAAAGTTTGAGGAAAAATGAATTTAAATAGTGAAAAAATTAAATGAACTTTCTTTAAATACATGAGCAATTGTTAAGTATGTGAGGATGAAGATGCTAACTTACCATAGTAGACTTACTACACAAGTCATTTCTACACAGATTAGACAGAACTTTATAATTGATTATCTCCTTAATGGAATAAGATTTTTAAGTGCTTTCTTCATCATTTTGTTTCTTTTGAAGTCCTCTTTCATATAATATGGACATGCTTGACCACCTCTAATACAGATGAAAAAGCATGTTTTGGCCAAAAAACAATGATTAGCCCATCTTTGGTGGGGTAAGTGCACCTCCTTACTGCAAATATGTGGGAGAAGTGGATGCATTTAGTTGTTTGGTTTATGAACGATGTCATAGGATGTCGGAGTAAGTTGTGAAGGATTTGAGTTGTATTGAGAGTTATAGTTGAGAGTTTTTGAATGTATAAAATATGTTTGCAACGGAGTTTTGCATATGTTGCAGTTTAACAATTTGTTTAGTGAATTTATAACTAAGCACAGCAAACATGGAGCATTTGATTGTCAAGCAGTTCTTGTATAGTTATTTGTCACAAACGCTTGAGAATGTTGTCATTTGTTTCCCCATCAGAATGCCCACAAGTTGAATGAAATTGCTCTGGCAGCAGAAACCCTTGAGACTGCAATTTGGAAGCATTCCAACATTGTCAGCTCAGAAGGTAGGTGTGCATATGACATCATCATGTAATCTTTATTGAGAATTGACAGACTTTTTGAATACTAGACTGCAGCATCAAAATGGAAAAGACATTTTCAAAGACCAAACGTTTGGAAAGATATAACATAACATAACATAACAAAATGGCGGGCTAAGAAAGGTTATTAACCCCATAAAAAGATATAACATAACATAGCATAACATAAGAAGATGGTGGGCTAAGAAAGCTTAATCACCCCATAAAAAGAAATAACATAACATAACAAAATGATGGGCTAAGAATGGTTAATCACCCCATAAAAAGAAATAACATAACATAACAAAAAATGACGATATAACATAAGATAACATAACAAAATGATGCTAAGAATGGTTAATCACCCCATAAAAAGATATAACATAACATAACAAAATGATGGGCTAAGAAGGGTTAATCACCTCATAAAAAGATATTACATAACATAACATAACAAAATGGCGGGCTAAGAAAGGTTAATAAACCCATAAGAAGATATAATATAACATAACAAAATGATAAGCTAAGAAGGGTTAATCACCCCATAAAAAGATATAACATAACATAACAAAATGACAGGCTAAGAAGGGTTAATCACCCCATAAAAGATATAACATAAGATAACATAACAAAATGATGGGCTAAGAAGGGTTAATCACCTTATAAAAAGATATAACATAACATAACAAAATGACGGGCTAAGAAGGGTTAATCACCCCATAAAAAGATATAACATAAGATAACAAAATGACAGGCTAAGAAAGGTTAGTCACTCTATAGAAAGATATAACATAACATAGCATAACAAAATGGCGGGCTAAGAAAGGTTAATCACCCCATAAGAAGATATAACATAACATAACAAGATAGGGGGCTTAGTAAGGTTAATCACCCCATAAAAAGCCCAAGATAACACCACCACCACACAAAAAAAAAATCAAAGATGCCCAGAGTTAGTAAAGAACTAATCAATGTTGACTTTGAAATTGTGAACAGAATTGGAGCTAACTACCCACTTAGGATAACTCTTTGCGAAAAGCTAAAACGCCAAATATCTATACGTGAGAACTTTTTGGTCAACTTTAAATTGTTGCCACGTGTCACATGAGGATTAGCTGTAACATGCAAGAAATTACAGGAAGTCAAAGCATTACTACCAGATAAGAATTAAAAAACCTGAATCATATCGCCACGTACTCTTCTCAACTCAAGAGTGGTCAAACCAAGGATTCGCAACCTAGAATCATAAGAGAGATACGTGACTTCAGGAATAGTTCTAGTGGCTCTTCGCTGAACCTGCCCCAAAATAAACTTATCTTTTTCATAAAAGGAGTCCTAACATACTCAAGGTGGGGCCTGACTAACTGCTTATACAAATTAAGGACAACCTCTCTACCAAGAAAACAAAAGATTTCTTCTAATCTTACCAAGCATCCTTTTAAAAGGAATATTCCCATGTTAAGCAATTTCTGTATTGTTTGAAAGAGAGTTGAATTTTTTTATTTGAAAAAGAACAACCCTTTTTGGTTTTGAGTTCTGGCTGATCAGCTCAAAAATCTCAGTCACTGAAATTGATGGGGAAGTCTGTTCCTGCTCTGCGCGCTTGGCAAAGATGCAAAAACGTTTGGTCAGAATTTGCTGCACCATTTCAAATAGTTTTAATAAATATTAAAAAAAAAGATTTACAAAAGAAAATACTAAGGTCGCCCTGTAGTAAGTATATCACAAAACTTGCATACAAATCGATTTAATTGAGATTTAGAAATGCTGAATAATGGTCAATGTTTATCCGATTTTGATGAAATATTTGCTTTCATGTTTTTTGTGGATTTAAAAGGACTAGTCATTAAGAATTGTTTGCTTTTAGACCCTCCAACCCGACACCCCCGATTTTCTCAAAATCAGGGGTAATTCACACCATTCAACCTGAGAGACTCTTCACAATTCATTGACTTGCATCCAGCTATTGTTACACCATACACAACACAGGGGTAATCTATACCTTCTTAACTGACAACATCTTCATAGTCTATTCACAGTTCACTTGTTAGCAACCAGCTACTGTTACACTGTACACAATAGGTTATTCATCTTGGGCTCAAACTACATAACTGCTGTTCAGTGATACGAATCAGATTAGTCCTGGGCAGAGCCTAAATAAAAATATACATTATATGCTCGGGAGGACTGTGCAAAACTCATAAATGATTGATGGACCATTTCTTATAAGGATGGGTATTTCATCATGTGACGTGTAGAAGCAGGTTTGCTTTAAACTGTGGCGTCCACAAATTTATTTTAATATGTGACGTTTCAAGTTTTAGACCCTGCAGAACTGCCTGTGTAAACGCATACAAAGAAATTACAGGCCTAAAATGTCTTCAGCAAAAGTTACAAAATTTCATCCTCTGATTCCTCAGATACAGAAGATTCTTTTGAGAACTTGACGGAGAATTATGTATACCTGAAGATGTAATCATTATAGACTCCCCATAGTATACCTGAAGATGCAATCATTATATACCCCCATAGTATACTGAAGATGCAATTATTATAGACCCCAAAGTATACCTGAAGATGCAATCATTATAGACCCCCATAGTATACCTGAAGATGCAATCATTATAGACCCCCTTAGTATACTGAAGATGCAATTATTATAGACCCCAAAGTATACCTGAAGATGCAATCATTATAGACCCCCATAGTATACCTGAAGATGCAATCATTATGGACCCCAATAGTATACCAGAAGATGCAATCATTATAGACCCCCATAGTATACTGAAGATGCAATTATTATAGACCCCAAAGTATACCTGAAGATGCAATCATTATAGACCCCCATAGTATACTGAAGATGCAATTATTATGGACCCCAATAGTATACCAGAAGATGCAATCATTATAGACCCCAATATAGTATACTGAAGATGCAATTATTATAGACCCCATAGTATACCTGAAGATGCAATCATTATAGACCCCATAGTATACCTGAAGATGCAATCATTATAGACCCCATAGTATACCTGAAGATGCAATCATTATAGACCCCCATAGTATACCTGAAGATGCAATCATTATAGACCCCCTTAGTATACCTGAAGATGCAATCATTATAGACCCCATAGTATACCTGAAGATGCAATCATTATAGACCCCCCTGAAGATGCATAGTATACCTAAAGATGCAATCATTATAGACTCCCCATAGTATACTTGAAGATGCAATCATTATAGACCCCATAGTATACCTAGATGCAATTATTATAGACCCCCATAGTATACTGAAGATGCAATTATTATAGACCCCAAAGTATACCTGAAGATGCAATCATTATAGACCCCCATAGTATACCTGAAGATGCAATCATTATGGACCCCAATAGTATACCAGAAGATGCAATCATTATAGACCCCCATAGTATACTGAAGATGCAATTATTATAGACCCCAAAGTATACCTGAAGATGCAATCATTATAGACCCCCATAGTATACCTGAAGATGCAATTATTATGGACCCCAATAGTATACCTGAAGATGCAATCATTATAGACCTCCATAGTATACCTGAAGATGCAATCCCACCAAAAATGTTCAATATATTACTGGTGAAAGTTAGCCTTTCTGAGCCGGCTGAACGTGAAGTGTCAGGCCTATACATACATGTATCACAACAAACCCTTCGCGAACATCTTCACAACACCGCAAATTTAAGGTATTTTATGAATACATTTTGGAAATATTTAGTGCACCTCAGTCTCATCCGGTACATGCACTGATTCATACAATTCTCTCCTTTTCTTCTAAGCTATACCATCATGCAATCTATTATCTAGTAATCAACAAAATGAAAGCTAAAAGTTTAGGCCTACGACTGGATTCAAGCTAGTAGTAGCCGATAAATGCACAGAATACATGCATTGTATGTGTTGGCCTACATACGGCCAGCCGGAGATCAGTGATATCTCTGTCCAACTTGACATGTCACAAATTTGAATAATAGAAATTAGAATAGGAAGTTAAGTCGTTTATCAAGCACCAAAAAAAAGGGGTTTTCTAAGATTTTAAAAAACAGACATTTTTCGAAGTACATATGTATAAGAAAATTGTTCTAAATTCAAAAATACATCAGTTTATACCAAAGTTTCTACATGTCACCAGTCCTTTAAATGACTTTAGCTAATGTTGCCTCTACCTGTCCATGTACCTTTAAGAACCTGTCCATGTACCTTTAAGCATGTAAAGGAGAAGATGATAGCAAAGTAGGTTTTTCACCATTACATTTCTTTACTTGTCCTTTGTCATATGAAATAAAACCCCATAACCAAAAAATCAGTTGCAAAGCATGACTTTGATAAAATGATTTTCTTGGTGCATTGGTAAAGGATCAGAAAGATAGCCTGACCTGTCTCTGTTATTTTTGGATGATCTTGATCAAACAAACAAGCCAGAAATAAACCAAACTCCCTCCTACACATTCTCATAAATAAATCAGAACGAGATCTGGGGCTACAATTCTCTAAAAATTAAACTGGATTTGATTGATAACTTTGGCTGAAGTATTGTGTTACCTTTGGCCTTCTTGTTATCTATTTTAGGATTCAAATGGAATTTGTGTTTATACAAGTGATGACAGCAATTTCGTTTCAATTTCTGTTTCTTGTTTTCCTTGGTAAATTTGTGTAGTTCTGCAAGTAATCTTTCGTCAGGTAAAAAACATGAATGTTGGAGATGTTTGCTCGAAATGTTTAACATAGGAAGTTGATATTATTTTTTACATTAAATTATTTTTATGTTGCCATGTATACGACATGGCTGATATTGAATCAGCTGCCATAGTTTTTTTTTGTGACAGTAAATTCAGACAATTTGTTTTTTTTTATATCTTAAACATACATTACCCTTGATCAAAATCATAATAAACATAATTATCATTTTTATGACTGAAATTTAAGGAAAATATTTTCAGAATTGTGTGAATATTGTGAGGTGTCTTTCCAAACATGCATCACAATCTGAAAAAAAAAAACCTAGGTCAGCTTCAAAACTAAATATTTTTGATTTAAATTGACAGATTTCTCAGCTGGATGTAGAATTTAAAACCCTGAAATTGAAACCCTTAAATTGTGGGCATCAATAGACGAGTTGCATGAAGCAGTGTTCAGATTTATAGGGTTTCCTTTATTCCTAAAAGTTTTGGAATTCCCCCTTAAATAAATTACAAAGGGAAATTTGCTAGTACATAAAATATGACTTCTCAGCATGCTGCATAGACTAGTTGATCACACTGATCAATTAAGCCCCCTAAAATTTGAAATCGTTGAACCATGTTGTTAAAGGATGGGTTGAGGGCCAATCATGTTCATACAGTAAGAAAAACTTAGTGCCTCAGAGAATAATCCCAGATCATATATTTGATCAGCTGTATTAGATCAGCTGCAGCTTGAAAAATCTGACATGGCGAGCAATGAGACATTGTGAAATTGCGCGTTATATGAAAATGATACAATTGTAGAGCACATGTTACAAAATGCAACGGCGTAGGAACAATTTTTTTTCTTGGGTGTGCTGGAAAGGTTTTTTTTACGAACCTCAACCCCCCTCATCACTCAAAAGTCTCATTTTTGTCCCATTTATTTTCACGATTGTGGGAAGTTTAAAAAAAAAAAAAAAAGAAGAATAGACAATTAAGTTAGTATAAGACACAACGTATGTGGCGGTACATACACGCTCGCAGTGCAGTGACCCATCACTTGCATGTACACGTACTAACTGCCATCTGTATGTTACACATACGCAAGCACTACGTTGGTGTATACGATGTAATGCTACATTTTACAGCCAAGTGTGGTCAATTGAAATAATTATAATTGGGAAAACTAAAATCAGATCTGGGATTAAACCGAGGTATTATATATTGTAATTGAATAAATCAGAAGAACAAGCGCCGAAAAGGTTTATATATTTCACAGAGGTTACAAATAAGCCCAATAAGGGGTTTTCTTCCCTTGGCTGGGGGATAAAGCCCCCATCCCCCACTTCCTACACCTATAACAAAATGAATAGTGTGAGATACCTACTCAACTGGAAGTGACATCACAAATGAAATTAGTACTTGCCACATGATTCTATTAGAAACTAGAATGTTAGCACTTGGTAGAGTGCATACCTCCCCCCTCCTTCATGGCAATTCCAACTTGCCTAAAATGTTATTAAAGTTTATGCCCCATGCCCAGTACAATCTACATTAGTAATCCTAGGCTCCTAGGCCCACCAAATTTTATCACTAAAGAATCTTTTTCTCATATTTGATCTGTATTGACCAAATTGCATTCTGGCTAAGGTCAATTAATTGTTTTAAGTTTTATTCTGGCTACACATTCATTGTTTGAGTTCCTTTCAGGCAAGATTCATACTCCAGCATTTTCCTTTCATGACAGAAACCAATTGTTATGATTTTCTTTTTATATTTTCTGTTTTATCATTTGTTCATTTAAATTTTTAGATTCTACTTGACATTTTTTTTTTTAGTCATTTAAAGGTATATGGACATGTAGAGGCAAATTAAAATGCTCAAAGGAATATTTCCATGAATTTTCATGTATCGGTGTCTGATCAATTTCTTATAACGCGCAATATTACTATGCTACATCCACTCCTTGCACACCATTCAAATCCTTCAGGCTGCAGCTAGAGAAGGCGCCCTAAACTGGACTATTAAAGAAATCATGTTGATATCTTTTTCCGTTTTGGTGTTATTACATTTTAAAGATTTCATCAGTGTAACCTCTCGGTGTATTAAAAATGTGATGTCATAAAGGCAGATCCAAGACAATTCTTATGTATTTCTATAAAACAAAAACAACAAATTATTTTACTTAGAGTGCAAGGGTCATGAGCAGATGGGCAAATTATCTTCTTATAAAGTGCATGTTATATTCCATCTCGGTAATTAAAAAAAATGTTCCAGTAATTTAGAAAGAGGCAATTAATTTTTCAAGAAATACACAACAATTGTCTTTGATTTGCCTTTATGACATCACACTGTATGCTGTGAGGTCACTTTTCAACACACTTGTGCAATCTTTGAAATGCAAGAACTCTAATCAGAAAGAGATATCAAGATAATTTTAAAACCAAATTGTTTCTAGTCCTCTGTCATTTATACAAAAATAAACATCCTCCGGAATATTCCTTTTAATACTTTGAATTTATGCTAATTGGATCAAATTTTTTCAGAAACATTGTTCTTCACCATTGTGTTTTTCCATCTCCACTGCCATGTATGATTGACAGACATAATTTAGCTAAATCTGCAGAAACTTATACGTTCGTATTTCTTTGCAGATATTAATATGGTTGCGGAACTCCTGCTGTCTTTGAAAAAATACAAGAGAGCGTTTGATCTGCTGGTGAAATTTTGTGGGGTGCAAGTCTCTAAAGGATCACCATCGGAAGATCAGTCAGAGTTAACCCTAATGACTCCAGAGAAAAAGAAAGACTGGTCTGAGAGTAAAAGCAACATGTAAGATATTTTATTTTTAGCTCTTAAATGATTAGTTCAGTAGTTGGACATGCAGGGGTAGAAAAAATAATAATTCTGGAACCATAGAATGTCTTTTAAAAAATTACTGCGAGTATACTGGAACAGCAATAACAAAATTGAAAATTTTTCTGTCTTTTCATAATTCTTTTTTTCACACCTTTTAATAGTCTCCTTTCCTTTCCATATTTTTTAATTTCCCCTTTTATTTCTCTCTTTTCTTCTTTTTTTGAAGAATCCTTTAACAATTGTTTATGTATCTTAATGAAATTTAATAATGTTTTTCATAAAACATTCTTGAGATGGGATATATTATAGTTTCTTCACTTTATTTGCAACCATTCACTTCAGATTCAGAGCATTGGTATAGAGTGCTACACAATACAAGTTTGTTTTAGAAAATAAAGGACAGTATGTTGTCCCATTTACTGCCTCTCCCCCAGAGCTTCTTCACTCCTCACAATTCCATTGCAGAGCTCTTCCAGAAAAATTACCCGGATAAAATAATTTCCTTTCTTCAACATACCTCCCTCTGCAACTATATTTACTCTTCCTTTTCCACCCTCTCTGCCTCCATATTTCATTTTATTTATTTATTTATTTATTTATTTATTTATTTGATTGTTTGTCTGTTTGTTTATTGATTGATTGATTGATTAATATTTTACCCCATTGCACTTTCTCAATGATCCAAGCTTCATGTCTATTTACTCTCATTCTTTTCTCAGATAATTCCTCTTACCCTTATTCCTACCTCTGATATAATCTAACCTCTCAGGCACAATTTGACCTTTGCTGTCATGGTGCTGTTTAAACAAACAAACAAACAAACTAACAACAAACAGTATGTTGATCTTAAAATGTCCACAAGACGTGACATAAATACATTTGCATAATTACTTTACTAGATTCTGTTTTATTTCTAAGATATCCAAGTCACAAAATATCAGGAATATACAAATAAATTACAAAGAGATTTCCTCACAAATCTGTGTTTTTTTATTATTATTTTTCTGTTCAGAGGATGTCATTGATGGTACTAACACTTTATTCGACAAGAATAAAGTGTTGCAAATATCTTTTTTTATCTTTTGTTCATTTGGAGTTCAAAATTCTTTTATGGAATAATGATGACTGGGTGTGTATCATATAATAATCTCAAATTTTTTGCTTTGTATTTTTTCTTCAGAAGTTCTTCTTTGGGTAAAGGAAACAATTCTTGTGTTTCTATCTTCCACTGTGGAACATATTGAATATTCATCTCACTTGTCTTTTTTCAATTTTCAGATTGGAGGAGAAGATAATTTCTCTCACTGCCTCAAACCCAATCCCGGTCGATCTTAGAGCAAAGATGGGGGTATGCTTGATAAGTTTCGATCAGACGGCAGTTATTTCAGTAAGTGCATTGATGTAGTATTATATACTGTCAAATTTAACATCACTTGTAGTCCACGCTCCATGTTCCGAAAACTTTGATTGCTCCATGAATATGGAGCAATATTTGAACTTCTGAATTTTCCAAATCTTCATAGAGGATCTTGAACAGATCCTGGCAGAGGGTCAATATTTGCAAAAATCCAAAATGTTTGCCAACAAAAAATTGTAATAAAGACAAAAATGTACTTTTGCCACTAACTTTACTATTCCTTCATGAAATAATGTTACATGTAGGTGAATTCTGTAGTTTAGAAATAAATTCTGTCTGCCTTAGTCCTCCAGCCCATAACATAACATATTCACATACATCAATTGAGAGGGAAATTACAAAAGAAAGAAATATATACAAGATTCTTTTTCTTGAAGACAATCGCTCCAAATTTTAATGCATGTAGGAGAAAATTTGCAATATCAGATACATTCTTTTTTTTGCTTTAGGTGCATAACAAAATTATGAAATGTAGGATGTAGTGCAAGATTTGGTAGGAACTTGCTTCTTAAATTATCATAGCTAGCGCAAACGGCCAGAAATGAAATTTATCTCCGATATTTGTGCTATCACATAGAGGACATATACAATAATCTTTGGAAGTTTTTTCTTTTCTACCTTCTTCAATTTTTAGGTTGTGAAGGAACGATAGGTGTATAACTTATCAAATGAACTGATCTACTTCACAGTTTTGTGAATCGATGTCCATAACTCTTTGTTTAAAAATACTAATAAGATAAGATTCTTTTATTACCTCCTGATAAGACCAAACATAACCAAAACCGTAACTTTGCAGAATATTTATCACATTTAAGGCCCATGTTCTTTTACTTACATTATCAAGCTCTAATAGCATATCGTAACATTTCTTGGTGTATCTATAATTTGGAAACTGAATTATTTGAGCCAAAACTTAATACATTAATAACAGTAATGGAAAATCAGTGTATGTCGACCACAGTCTCCAAGCACATCCTGGAGCACATTTTTTGTTACCAAGAAAGAATTTGAAATGATAAATTTGCACTTTTTCAATATTAAGATAAAGCATATGGCCCCGTATGAAGCATAACACAAAACAGGTAAAACCATAGTATCGAATACAATGTATAAATATTAAAACTTACTCCACCAATAGAACGTAATGAAGAATAAAGAATAATATTTGAAGTTTTTTCACTTTGGATAGATAGAGTACTAATAGCTTTATTCCAATTATTTCTAGTAGAAAGCAATAAACCTAGATACTTGTAATAAGAAACGCAATTGATTTTTTGGCCATTAAAATACCACTTTTCATGCTTAAATTGCCGCCCGCCATTTTGAAAAACAATGGCTTTTGTTTTTTATTAAATTTCATACCACTTAACTCACAGAAGGATTGCAATGTGTTAACAAGCCCTGAATACTATCTAAAACAGAATGACTTCATCAGAATACATAAGAATTGAAACAATGTCATCATTGGATGGAGTTGAATGCCATCATTATTTGTATTTCAGGAAATAATTTAGCAAAAATAGACGCACCAGTCATATGGCTGAAATGTTTAGTTTTTTAGTGCAAATATTCTTAAGAAGTAATTGAATAAAAATAGACTGCCTCCACACAGAACTCTATCCACTATCGCAATAGCGACTGTATCCCATATCATAAATTATTCTGTGAAATGGCTACTTCAGTCATGCCCAATATACCTTCAGAATCCATTTTGTTTTTTAATCAGGATTTTCTTAAGCCGCTGTTTGTGGAGAGCCCGGATGAGATGGGAGACCTGTTTCTTGATATTGCAGAGGCTTTTCTTGAGAAAGGTGTGTATCTGACCGACATTAATAGGACTTTTGAGCCTTGACTATCCAGTCATGCATTGCCATAACTTGAAAGCAGTGACATGCATATGAGTTTTTGGTGGGAGGTTGGTTTTTAGATTGATGTATGATTAGAACTGTGTATATTACAGAAAATAAACGCATACCTTAATCATGCAAAAATATTACTGGATACTTTACTGAAAGTAAAATTTGTAAACAGAAACACAAAAACATATTCAAGAAATTATAGAAACAAGAACAATCATACGGAGACAGATGCTTATGAAAGAAAAAAAAACACCTCCTTAATTATCCCTACCCCTAACCCAGCTGTGTAACTGTCCTCCAGATTTCACGTAACTCCCTCATCAGTTTGTAATGTGAGTTGACAAAAGCACTGTGAATTTTAGAATCTGTTCTCTCAAATTTCTGTTCTAGATTTTCCTAAATCACACACTTTCAACCTATAACTTTGCACCTTTCGTTTCTTTTTTGTGGATTTTCTCTTTGAGGACAGGTGACTGATGTCGGGAAAATTGTTCCTTTGAGGTTTTGGTTTTTATCCCGTTGTGATCTGCCCACATGCCCTTTTTGGTACTTGTACAGTGGTTCCCTATAATAGTTGTGTGACTTTTTTCTAGTTGCCTCAGGTTTCCTGGCCCTTGGTATTTGTTTCCAACATGACCAAATGCTTCTGCCATGCCCTTGACCTTGATTCTCTCTCCCTTCCCCATGACCCACTTGCTAGCTCCATAGACCATCCCTCAGCCTAAGTCTCCAAAATTGTAATCATTTAGGCCACCAACAAACCAGACAGTTTCAAAAGAATTTCCCCCTTCCTCATTCACAAGGCGCTCCACGGCCTTGTTGACACCCTCCCCAAGGTTTCTACCCTCAGATCTGGCGATCTCCTGGTGCACTGCACCAGGGACACTCAAGTCACAACCCTCCTCTCCACCAAAACCCTAGCTAACACTGGTATTAACATAGCAGTTACTCCCACCGTTCCCTGAACTCAAGTCAAGGCATAATCAGAACTAGGCATTTACTTGACAAATGAAGACCTTGTAGAGGAACTTTTCAGCCAACATGTAACTGAAGCCCGTTGTCTTCCTCAAGAGAGACGGTGCTGAAACACCCACTAATACCATCTTTCTGACTTTTGCCACACCAACCCTCCCTCCCCTCCCCCTTTACATCACTGACGGCTATCTCAGAATCCTCGTTGCCCCATACATTCCTAACTCCCTCTGCTGTCATAAGTGCCAGAAAGTATGGCCATGGAAAGAACTCTTGCCACAACCAAGCATGCTGTGGCAATTGTGGCGCCTCAAACCATGACAGCGCCTCTTGTACCAACACCCCACACTGCACCAATTGCAAGGGTATTCACCAGCCAACCATCCCTCCTCAAAAGACTGCCCACCTGGCTTCAGGAAAAACAGATAACTAAACTGAAAACCCTAAATCCCAGCACACCAAGCCTTCCTACTCAAGCACAGTCTTGTCAAACACCAATACACTCTCCTAACACCACTAAAAGTGACTCAAATGCCCAAACCGACCTTACCTGGCTCTACTTACCGAACCCAAAGCCCATCGCATTTGCCAACAACTCAACCACACCCATTACACAAACCATCTCCACCACTACCTCTCCCTCCAACCTTCCTTTCTCTGCTAAGATATCCCCGTCCCCTACCCCAACACCTCAAACGCCATCAAACATCAAACTCATGTCAACCTGGCCAACAAATCAACAAACAACCCACTATCCAAACCCACATGTATGACACCAAAGAGAGCATGGATTGTTTGATTACCAAACCAACCGAACATACTCCTCTTCCAACTTTCAAAACCACCGCCCCAAAGAAATAGGGACAGAGCATCATACCATGAACTGTAAACTACTATAAACATCAAGAGGACACCAACAGGGCCTGTGGGGGTCTTCGTTCTCGTTAGACACGATATCCCCCACACAGCCCTATTTATGTGAACACCGACCTTCAGGCCATCTGTACAAAACCTTTACTCTTTGCAATATCTATCTCCCCCCGCAACGCCAACGTTCAGCCAACCAGCCTTTCCTTACTCATCACTAACTCCCTGACCTATCTTCACCTCGCCACAGGCTTCCTCACCTGCATTGACCTGTCATATCTGTTCCCACCAACCTCCACTTTGATTTTGGCTGGAAGGTCACTGCTGACCTGTGGCAGTGACCATTACCCTGTCCTGATTCATTCCAACCTTGAAACCCCCACTGACCACACCCCCAACTGGAAGTTAAGAAAGCAGACTGGCCCCTTTTCGAAACCCTCTGTAACTCTCACCTCTTCCCCCATCTTCTCGAGGGTGAGGATCCCCATGTCTAACCTCAGTAACATCCTTATCAACATTGCCACCTGCTCCATTCCAAAAACTTCCAAGCCCTCCTTCCCAACCTCTGGTTCAACGATGACTGCAAAACTGCCATCAAGAACACAAAAAAAGCCCTCAGGAACTTTGAAACTTAACCCGACCACCCACAACCTCAAGCTCTTTCGCATCAGCAGTGCCAAAGTGAGGCGCACTGTTAAAGACAGGAAAAACCACACTTGGAACAACTTCATCTCTTCTCTCACCACCAACACCCTACCAAGAAGATTTGGAGTATGGTAAACAGCTTCCACGGGAGGGTGGGCAAGTCTCTCATCTCCCTTGGAATGGCAATCTTCTCACCGAGAAAAAGAATATCGCTAACCGGCTTGTGGTTAGCAACATCTCATCCTCTGTCAAGTACTCTGATGCTTTTAAAGCCAAAAAGCTTGCAATGAAACCCGGAGAATTACTTTTTCCTCTGACAATACCGAGAGCTACAACACCCCTCTCACCTTATCTGAATTAAAGCAAGCCATTAATGATGCTGGCTGCACCTCCAAGGGCAGCCAGCTTACATCCCCCACCAGTTCCTGAAATACCTCCCCAACAAAGCCACCGCTACCCTATTCACCATCCTCAACTACATTTGGTCCTCATACTCCTTCTACCCTATCTGGAGGACAGCTGTCATTACCCCCATCCCTAAACTGGGGAAGGACAGCACCGACCCCTCCAGTTACCACCCCATCGCCCTCACCTGCTCTCTCTGCAAAATTGTAAAAAGGATCATCAACCAGAGACTTAACTGGTTCCTTAACTGACAACCTCAGCCCCAACATCAAATGTGCCCTCTACGTGGACGACTTCTCCATCTCTTACTCCTCCCTCAGCTTTTCTCTTGTTGAAAATAGGCTCCAACTCGGCCTCAACCAGCTGCAAGACTGGTGCAATAATAACGGTTTTAAATTTACCAAAAATAAGACAGTCTGCATGCACTCCTGTCATTTCAACAGCCTCTGCCCCAACCTGAACCTCATGCTCAACAGCAATTGCATCCCAAGTTGACCACACTAAGTTCCTGCTCTCCTGCAAGCAACACATTATCAACCTCAAAAAAAAGCAACAACTCCCTCAACAATCTCCGCCTCCTCTCCAACACTACTTGAGGTGTGGACCCCCATGCTATCCTCAAAATCTTCAGGCTCACCATTCGTGCCAAGCTCGACTATGGCAATATTGTCTACTGCTGCTCACAACTCTTACCTTAACCACATCAACTCCATCCAAAATTAAGTTCTCTTATTTTTCCTGGGTGCCCCCCATCACCAACCTTCATGTTGAAGCCAGCGAACCCCCTTTTATGCTAAGGTATAGAAAGCTTAGCCTTTCCTACGCTTTTAGAGCATCCAAAAACATTTCTCCACCCTCTTCGATAGGACTAAAACCATATCCCCTCCTTTCAGCTTACGCATTAAACCTGACCTCCATCATCTGGACATCAACCCTGCCACTCTTGGCACCTTCCCCTGGCCAACTTTTCCTCCCTCGACCACTCCGCCCCCTTCCATCCACCTGGACCTCTCCACTCATCACAAAGCTCAAACCCACCACAGCCTCTTCATCAACCTTTACAACCAAACTAAAGACCAATTCTCCATCTACACCTCCATCTATACTGATGGCTCCAAGGAAGGCGACAAGACACCTGCTGCTAATGTCATCCAAGACATCACCCTCAGTAGCAGGCTCATCCTCAAATATATTGAGTACTCTTTGCTCAGACACTTCACCATTTTCTCAGACTCTGTGCCGTCAAGCTGCCATTAAACCTTCATCAAACATAACTCCCTCCTTCTACCCCGCCCTACCCCATCCATCCTGATCCCTATGAATACAAAACATGCATGAGCCAATGAGCAGTGAAGTGAGGGAATATGATCTTGCAAAATGTGCAGATTCAACTCTTTCAATTTGATAGTCTATGCAACTGTCAATTTCTTTGTTCATATTTGTTTTCTTTTACAGGAAATCACAAAGAAGCCAAACCAATCCTAGCAAGGCTTGCCCACTGTGAAAATTACAACTTGGTGAGAATCTTTAGAACTATAAATAACTGTTCTATGGAGATAATAAGGGTTTATAGACGTCAAGTTTATACTTGCTGAGAATGTAGGTCAAACTTGTAGCAAAGATCTTTCTG
Source organism: Chiridota heheva (assembly GCA_020152595.1). Classification (NCBI taxonomy): domain Eukaryota; kingdom Metazoa; phylum Echinodermata; class Holothuroidea; order Apodida; family Chiridotidae; genus Chiridota; species Chiridota heheva. The sequence continues at coordinate 547,253 of JAIGNY010003294.1, read as the reverse complement.
CGACCTAGCCAAATATGAAATAATTTTTGATAAAAGAAATTGAAAATTGAAATTGAAATAGACCATGCTACCCATATTCCTGTATCAGGTACCTCATGTATTTTGGTATGCAAATGTTGGCACTGAGGAAGGTTTTACTCTATAGACATGCAAAATTTCATCAGATTGTGGTTGCAGATTTGCCTGTAAAATGTATTTGAACACTTTTTGGAACAGTTTAGTTGCATATATTCACATGACCTTCAATACCTCAGATTGTATTTTTTTTAGGATTTTCATTTCATCAAAATATATTTGTCCCTAGTTGCCCTCCATTTGATAATTTCTATCATTCTATCTTTTCCAGCCCGCTGTATGGTTACCATATGCTGACTGTCTTAACTCTCTTGGTGAATTAGAGCCTGCGTCCCAGGCTTACAGAAGGGTCCTTGAGAAAGTGCCGTCCCACCTGGAGGCCCGGCTTGCATTGGCCGCCATTGAGCAGCAGGCTGGAAGACCAGAGAGTGCTTTAAAACTTCTTGATGTTGGTAAGAAAAAATCATCTTAGAGACTGAAATTTTGTTAGGAATATAGACCTCCAAAACATAAGACTAAAGGGTGGGCTACAACGTTACAGCTTTTGGAAGATGGTTTTAAAATCATACCGCACTGAAAATTACTGCAAAATTTCACCAAATGAATTCAAAAACCAACATTTATACTATTAGAAAGAATAAACACTAACTTTTACACACAAATTTACTGTCTTAACCAGTCTTCACATTAGAGTTTAAAATTTGGGTGGGATTTTCCCCCCTTGTGCAATTTATTTTTAAGGCGGGATTTTTGTTTTTTTAAAGCAAAAATACCAAAAAAGGTCTAAAAGGCCAATAATACCTCAGAAAGGCCAAATTTGGCTGAAAAAGTCTATTTTTTCTTCTTTTTTCCGGCCAATTTAAAAAAAAATGGGGGGCGGGAATTTCGCCCTTTAATTATACTTTAGGGGGAATTTGATAATATGTGCAGAAATCCTGCAATCGTGCACCTTAATGTGAATACTGGTCTTAACCCCAAAATTTGATTGGAAAACCGGTCGATTGTGTGTTATGCTATGCATTGACTCTGCTTCATGTGGAGTTAATATATTTTAAAGGTTTTAGAGTTAATATATTTTAAAGGTTGCGCATGTGAAACACTGAAAATTGCATAAGCGTGTATTATGTATCAAAGGCACAATAGTATGTGGTATTTTCGTCTTCATTTGGTGAAGTTTTACAATAATTTTCTGTGAGGTAGGCTACCATTTTGAAAAGCATTCTACAAAGGCTGTATAATGTTGTAGCACACTTTTAGACTTATGTTTCAGAGGTCTATATCAGTCTATAAGTCAAAGGTCATCAATTTTGCACATTTTGATCTCTGAATATGAATATGAATATGTTAACCAATTTCCCTATAGACCATTTCAAATTTAAATCGACAATTTCAGAAAACTAACTTAATTAATGTCCTGTGGCTAAAATTCATGTGTCTCTAATGAACCAATCGTATGCTAGGGAAAACATTGACCAATCAAATACTAGGAATTTTCTTTATAGTCTTTTGCACAATTCATGTAAGTTATGGGACCAAGCATACAAAATAATGCTTTCAAGTGCCACTCGTACATGCATTATAATCCAAGGTAATACGCACATACTTGTACATGCATTATAATGCAAGGTAATACGCACATACTGGTACATGCATTATGCACCAAGGTCAATACGCACATACTCGTACATGCATTATACACCAAGGTAATATGCACATACTCGTACATGCATTATACACCCAAGGTAATCTTTTTCCACAGCAACTGCAGCTGATTGATTGGTCATGGTAAAAAGGACAAAGATTGGTCATGGTAAAAAGGGACAATTCCCCAGCAGTTTATTGGTCGATTTAAAGGAATAGTCCTGTGAATTTTTCTTGAGTTTTATAGAAGACTAGAAAAGAAACAAATTGGAGGAAAAATAATTTTCTTTAAACTTCTTTATCAATTGTTAGGAAAGTGAAATGAGGGCACCAACCTTCCAAAGTAGACTTAGTACACAAATCATTTCTACACACACAAAAAGATAAAGCAAAGGATTAGTTCAGTAGTCAAGCATGTTTATCTTATATGAAAGAGGACTTTAAAAGAAACAAAATGGTGAAGAAAGCATTTCAAAATCTTATACCGTTAAGGAGATATTCAAGTTTAAAGCTCTGTGTTATCTTTGTAAAATTGACTGGTGTAGTAAGTCTACTATGGAAAGTTGGCATCTTCATTCTAACATTCTCAACAATTGTTAATGTATTTTAAAGAAAGTTTATTTAATTTTTTCACCATTTAAATTATTATACTTAGATAAATCTCTATAACGGAATAAGATTTTTGAACACTTTCTTCACTATTTTGTTTCTTTTGAAGTCTTTATTCATATGACAGACTTGCTTGACCCCTGAACTAATCCTTAAATACTCTTGTTTTCAGGTGATGATGAGCATGCCATTCTGATGCTGCAGGACTTTCAGATCATCTTCAGAAAGTGCTTGCTACTGTGCACCCAAGGACAGCTGGAGGAGTCTGTCAAGCTCGGCTCTTTTATCCTCTACCAGTATTTTGAAAACTCCAAGAGTTCAACGGAAGACAATGACAATGGTGAATATAATCTTTGAGATGTGTTTGTGTTCAAGTTTCATCGCTATTGTTCTTTGTTTGGTTACATCCTTTTTCACAAAGAACCTGCTGTCATGTGACTGCCGTACAGTAGGACTTGGGATAGGGACGTGCAATATGTGAAAAGCATTTGATAATCTACAAGAAGTAGGTGGTATCAATTAGTTTCTGTTTTAAAAAAAATAGCAGATACAATTTTGTGGCAAGATTTGTGACATACTTAAATTTTTTCTTTTTTAAAACAAAATGAATGAATGCAAACCCCTAGCTTGATTCAGAAAGGGGTAGGGTGTCACAAAAGGGGCATTTTAAGGCATCAAGGGCATTTTGAGACATGTTTGGGGGCAGTTTGAAATGTAAATAAGAGAGTAAACAAATCAACAAGTAATGTCCCTGCATCTGTCTATATTAGGGAAGTGGTCAGCATGAAAGGAAGGGAAAATAGTTCTAAAAGGTATGTGTTGTGAAAAAATGTAGAGTGCTTAGTGAAAATGTGCAGGGTTGAGGTAATGATGGTCAGGGTTGAGGTAATGATGATGAGGGTGGAGGTAATGATGGTGAGGGTGGAGGTAATGATGGTCAGGGTGAAGGTAATGATGGTGAGGGTGGAGGTAATGATGGTGAGGGTGGAGGTAATGATGGTGAGGGTGGAGGTAATGATGGTGAGGGTGGAGGTAATGATGGTGAGGGTGGAGGTAATGATGGTGAGGGTGGAGGTAATGATGGTCAGGGTGGAGGTAATGATGGTCAGGGTGGAGGTAATGATGGTCAGGGTGGAGGTAATGATGGTCAGGGTGGAGGTAATGATGGTCAGGGTGGAGGTAATGAGGGGCAGGGTGGAGGTAATGATGGTCAGGGTGGAGGTAATGATGGTCAGGGTGGAGGTAATGATGGTCAGGGTGGAGGTAATGATGGTCAGGGTGGAGGTAATGATGGTCAGGGTGGAGGTAATGATGGTCAGGGTGGAGGTAATGAGGGGCAGGGTGGAGGTAATGAGGGGCAGGGTGGAGGTAATGAAGGGCAGGGTGGAGGTAATGATGGTCAGGGTGGAGGTAATGATGGTCAGGGCGGAGGTAATGATGGTCAGGGTGGAGGTAATAATGGTCAGGGTGGAGGTAATGATGGTCAGGGTGGAGGTAATGATGGTTAGGGTGAAGGTAATGAGGGTCAGGGTGGAGGTAATGAGGGGCAGGGTGGAGGTAATGATGGTCAGGGTGAAGGTGATGATGGTCAGGGTGGAGGTAATGATGGTCAAGGTGGAGGTAATGAGGGGCAGGGTGGAGGTAATGATGTTCCTGGAGCTGACTCCAACACTGTAAATCTTGAATATGGGACCCCACAAGGCTCTGTTTTAGGACCTTTGTCTTTCACACTTTATACTATCCCAATAGGTGACATATTGCGGAAGCACAAGATCGAGTATCACATATATGCTGATGATATACAGATTTTCTTAGCCTTTAACCCTAAAGTTCCACTCGATGCTGAATGTGCTTTATTCAAACTGACCTCCTGTGTGCAAGATATCCAACAGTGGATGATTGCAAACAAACTTAAACTTAATGAGGACAAAACAGAGTGTATCATATTCTCTTCATCAAATGCTAGTAAAGCCCTTAAGAACCTCAAGTTTGTTTTTGGCAATACTTGCATCTCACCAGTCACTTCAGTTAAAAGTCTGGGAGTTGCTTTCGATAATAGAATGTCAATGGACAACCATGTGACACAACTTAGTAAAACAATTAATTATCACATTAGAAACATTGGCAAGATTAAATGCCGGTACATTGACGTTGAAACCTGTCATTATGTTGTTCGATCACTCATCCTATCACGTTTGGACTACTGTAATTCCCTTTTGAATGGTATTACCATGAAAAATGTAAATCGCCTACAGAAACTCCAAAATAAAGCTGCTAAGCTTATCTTCAGGAAACGTCGTCGTGATCATGCCTCACCCTTGCTCAACAAATTGCATTGGCTCCCTGTGTCACAGCGAATTTTATACAAAACATGTGTTATTGTCTACAAATCCCTGATACATCAATCACCTGAATACATATCCAACAGTCTGAAACTTTATACACCAGCACGATCCCTTCGCTCCTCTTCTGAAAACTTCCTGACTGAACCCAGAACTAACACCAAAGCTGGTTCTAGGGCTTTTTCAGCTGCAGCACCCCATGTTTGGAACTCTTTGCCTTCACACATTCGCCATGCCATGCAGTTCACTTGGACAGTTCAAAACACGTCTTAAGACTTTTCTTTTTTAATCATGTATTACTTACTGAACTTTGGGGCAGCATTCTGGGCGCTTTGTATCCTATGGAAAAGGCGCCTACTACAAATGAACATGGATGGATGGATGGATGGTCAGGGTGGAGGTAATGATGGTCAGGGTGGAGGTAGTGATGGGCAGGGTGGAGGTAATGATGGTCAAGGTGGAGGTAATGAGGTGCAGGGTGGAGGTAATGAGGGGCAGGGTGGAGGTAATGATGGTCAGGGTGGAGGTAATGATGGTCAGGGTGGAGGTAATGAGGGGCAGGGTGGAGGTAATGATGGTCAGGGTGGAGGTAATGAGGGGCAGGGTGGAGGTAATGATGGTCAGGGTGGAAGTAATGATGGTCAGGGTGGAGGTAATGATGGTCAGGGTGGAGGTAATGATGGTCAGGTGGAGGTAATGAGGGGCAGGGTGGAGGTAATGATGGTCAGGGTGAAGGTAATGATGGTCAGGGTGGAGGTAATGATGGTCAGGGTGGAGGTAATGATGGTCATGGTGGAGGTAATGATGGTCAGGGTGGAGGTAATGATGGTCAGGGTGGAGGTAATGATGGTCAGGGTGGAGGTAGTGAGGGGCAGGGTGGAGGTAATGAGGGGCAGGGTGGAGGTAATGAAGGGCAGGGTGGAGGTAATGATGGTAAGGGTGAAGGTAATGATGGTCAGGGTGGAGGTAATGATGGTCAGGGTGAAGGTAATGATGGTCAGGGTGAAGGTAATGATGGTCAGGGTGGAGGTAATGATGGTCAAGGTGGAGGTAATGAGGGGCAGGGTGGAGGTAATGAGGGGCAGGGTGGAGGTAATGATGGTCAGGGTGGAGGTAATGATGGTCAGGGTGGAGGTAATGATGGTCAGGGTGGAGCACCCCTCTGAAAAAGCCAAACTAGGGGCCTGGAATGTGATGAAGAATTATTAAAGGAATTATGCTAATTTGTGCTGTCACTAGTTGAGTAGCCCTCTTATTTCTAATCTTAACCTATAGAATAATTTAAAAGAGCTGAATATGACGAATGTATTGATATGAAATAGCAGAGTGAAATATATTTGACATAAGGGGGAGGGGAGAGATGGGGGGACGGAGCAGATTTTAGATTTCCTAAAGAAAGATATGAAGGGTTTATAAACTTGTTAGACCTTTATTTCTGGGGGAGCCAAAATAATATTTGTCACCCCCTTCCCCCCCTCCCCATTAAAACTATTGGGGGACCTCGGTCCTCTGGCTCTGCAGTTCCTATGCCACTGGGAAAGATGATCTAGATGTCATCAGTGCTTGAATTTGAAAAACAAAATTGATAGAATTACATCAAGGTTTTGGGCAGACCTTCATCTTGTGATGTCATCAATTAACCTCTCTGAGTATGGAAATAGGCCACACCCACCATAGCACGCGATAACCAGGTGCGGCAAACAAATCTGCAATCATGCAATGACCAATGCATTGGCATTTAGATGTTTATGTGGCCTGTCACAAGCTTTGATCCATTTATGGCGCAGATCTTTAAAGTTTTTAGCAAAGGAATAAACAAAATTCTGTTTGCTAACCATTCTGGGTAACGGAATCAGATTTACAAAGCCTGTAGCGGGCCCGTAGGCGCAATTTTTATCCACCATCTTGTCGGCACTCAGTTTGTGTGTGCAGAAATTTGTGTAGTATAATGCATTGATTGCATGAGTGTGTGCCGCTAGCTGGCTGTACTGTAACAGTACCATGTAGGATTTTTGCCCCACTTAGTTATGCAGGTTTTGTTGTTATTGGCAAATTTGTATGGTGATTGGTTAAAAAGCTATCAATCAACTAACTCAGAGAGTTAATTATGCATATATCAGCTCAAAGCTTAGAACTTTGATCGTGTCTGCAACAAAATTTATTTTTCCCTTTTCAGATCAAAGTTTTGGCAAAAAATTCAGCAAAATCAGCAATGCAGACTGGTTCAACCTATACTACAAAATGTGTTTAACTCTGTCGTCCTTGAAATGGTACAAGGAACTAGCATCTCTTACCAAAGATGCAGTTGCCAGTGAAAAATTCAAGGACTCCCCAGACAAATCCTTGGTAGAGGTAAGAACTACTTTTTAGCAAGTGTTTTCTGAGGGGTAATGAAAGGAATTAACATATCCCTCCACCCTCACCCCACATTACAGGAGAAGTTACCTGGTTAAAATCAAGTCCATCTGCTGTTATAGAAATGTCAATTAAATACATAAGATGTTGTAATTTTTAAATTCAATGTCAAATTTGTGTTAAGACTGCAATTAAGGGATATCATATACTCATGCTCTACAGAGGTATGTGCATGGCCAGACTCCTGCTTTGAAAAGGTTTAGATTGAGCCTATGAACAAATTATTTTATGATAATTGTCCTCTTGTAATGTAAGAAACAGGCTCCATTCTTGCACAGCCTTAATTTTTATCCAGAAAGTGAGGGGACAAGAGCCATATTTCCCAAAATGTACTGATTGTTCAATGTCTACTGAAAAGAAGGAGGGGGAATGTGTTCTTGGGAAGTATGGCCCCACACTCTTGCAAAGTTTTAAGCATAAGAATCGTTATGAACATCTCAAGGGGACAGTTTATCAGCAACCCTATAATCTTAACCCAAGTGTGATATTTCATATGAACATGTGTTAAGTTTTAAGCTATTTTGGTGTAGTTTGATCATTTAACTGATACGCAACTATAGATTTTCAATGTGGGTGGCATGTTTAAAGAATGAAGATAATACAGTTAATAGGGATAACAGGTAGGAGGATGATAGTAGCTTTCTTACCTTTTTGGGGGTGAGGGTATTCCTGGTTTATAAGGTATAGTACATTTTATATCTTCCACAACACAAATTGAAATATTATGATGATGTTAATAATATTGTTCATAGTATGAAAAGTGCAGGTTTTTGCCGCTTTAAGCTAAACACTTGTTCTTCCTCCCCTACCCCTCTCTGACCCGACATGGCAGTTAAAGAGGGAAAGTCTTCTCAGTTCATACATTGTTGGTCTCTGTAAAATTGGGGGATGCAGAGCGTTTATGTCACTTCCGGTTCTGGAATGCACAAGATCCCTGTCTGTTTATACATATGCACACATAACGTTGTGTGTGTGAAGATTCAGTCGTAGTGCATAACGTTATAATGATCTATGTGAAATTTGTTTTTTCAATGTTATTGTTAGAAAGAAAAAATGAAAGTGAAAGATTAGTAAGATAATACTTAGATAGCAGTCAGCAGATGCAAATACCGTACAATGATTGAAAAAGAAAAAGAAAAATTTGAGAAAAATGGTTCTAGCGGGATTCGAACCTACAACTGTTGGTTGGAGAAAAAATCAATATCCATCGTCTTAAACAACTGGGCTATATCAAACTTTGTTATATTATTTAATTTAACATAATCCATAAAATAAAGGCCAAAGAATCATGCAGCAATTGCTTGAAATTTCAACCAATCAAGCAATTTGAATCGAGATCTAAACATTGTGTCCATGTGATGATTTTGCCTCTTTAATCATTTGATGAAAGTGGAAGGTATCGTTTCTTTGATTCTTTACAGAAAACGGACTACATTCACATGATGGCACAGTACTTCAGTGAGGATTACCAACTTGCCTACAATCTACTGAGGGTGTTTGTGAGGAAGGTGATTATTTTACACTTTCATGTTATTTTCAGTTTCAGTTCCTTAATTTGAGTTTATATTTGAACATAAAGAGTGATCCAAGAATGTGGTTTAGTAAGTGTCTTTATGACAGTCCTTTTCCTTTAAATGTTTTCATGAAAATAAGAATAATACTTTGGTTTATATAGCACTGTTTGCTAAGCACTCAAAGCACTGAACCTTTTTGTGCATCGTCTCACAAACTGGAACCTTTTTCAAAACCCTGGGGACTATTTTCAACCGTGCTGCAATCACACGCAGCAGTTGTTAAAACCAATCGGTATTATTACCCTGCTTCCATCTCTGATGCTGAGTGCCAAGCAAGAGGTCCTGTGCTATATAAGATACAAATGGTGGACCTCTAAATAACCTTTGCTCCTTAAAATTATTTTCAATATTTGCAAAGACAATCTAACACAGTATTCTTCCAGGTTGAGTCAGTAAACTTTCAGAGTGATTTTAGTGACAACTTACTTTAGAATCGAAGTAGTTTTTTCATTTGACTGTATTCTTTTTTATGCAAGTAAACAGTATTGTTCTTCCTGTTTCTCGTAGTACATCGACAATCATTCCTTGATGAACTTCTTTAGCGTCGTGTCCAATCTGTGCAATGAGGAGCGCCACTACAGGTTTTGTTTGAGGCTGACCATAAGGGTAAGAGGAGCTGGAAAAAATATACCGTTCTGAAATTGGGAATTCGTGGGACGGAAATTTTTTTGTTTTTTTTGTTTTGGGATTTCTTAAGTTAATAACAGTATATGTGGTAAATATGTGCTCTAAAAACTTCACTCATGTAATTGTACGATAAAAGGGTAATTAAATTGCAAAAGAGGGCAGCACATAAAGATGATTCACTACATTAATATCATTTCAGTCTCTCATTTTTTGTGGGAAGATTTTCCACACATTTATTTAGAACCATGGAAATTGTATAATTAATTCCAAATCCAAGGACCAGTCGCTAGAGTATGTGTATTAGTGTCATTAATGAATGGCATAAAATTTCAAAAGAAGAATAAAGTGATTATAACAGAAACATTTGGGCCTGTACATCCAGGACCATGGAGACAAGGGAAGTCGTAAAGGTAAGAAAAGAGCAAAGGAGAAAGTCATCAGCAAAGTGTTGTCATCAAATCTACATTCACAACATAGAAACAAGAATATTGCATTTCGATTTTTAAAATAGCATGTACCATATTCAGTGTATTAAGCACCCCTGCTTAATAAGCAGTCGCCTTTGACTGGTAACATCATTTGATTAATTCAAAAACTTACAATACTGAAGTTTTGTTACATTTTTTGCATGTGACATTTACAATGCCTAATGTCATAAAAAGTACCCAACATTTTTTGACTGATAGCATAATTAATTTAAATAATTAATAAACTTAAAATACTCAAGTTTTGATACTTTTTTTTTTATTTTGAACTTGTGTTTCCTTGAAAACTGCATTTCATAATACGATACAGGTTTTTCAAGATTTTAAAAGCCCTGCAAGTTTCAACCTTTGCCACTGCAAACAATATAGTGGTTTCCAGTGTACCAAACTTTCTTTTGCAGGATCCGGGCCCGGATCTTTATTTTTTGATGCCTTTGGTACCATTTCTGTGAATAAGAGGTGTTGTGAAGATCCCTTAATTTAGGCACTGCCTGGAAAGAAAATGTAATGTCATAAAAAATCACCTAACATTTTTTGACTGATAAGCTTAACATAATTTTTGATTGATTTAAAAGCTTAAAATACTCAAGTTTTGTTACATTCTTTTCTTATTTTGCATCTGACGCTCACAGTGTTTTTGTGGTGATTATTGTGGGACTAGTATAGACCCAGGTCACATATTTCAATTTGAATATCACACTGTGCGCAGCATATGTGTATATTAGGAAGAAACTTTGGACCTAAAAAGTGAAGCAAGTCTATTTATTATGTTGAATGCAGTATTTATATTTGGTGTTTTTTCAATATATACAAACTTTTTCAGTATACACAAACTTTTTTCAGTACACACAAACTTTTTTCAGTATAACACAAACTTTTTTCAGTATACACAAACTTTTTCAATATATGCACTTATTGAATATATACAAACCTTTTCAATATATACACTTTTTCAATATATGCTTTTTCAATATATGCATTTTTTGAATATATACAATCTTTTACAAAATATACACTTTTTCAAGATATACAATCTTTTTCAATATTTACACTTTTTCAATATATACACTTTTGCAATATATACACTTTTTCAATATATACAATCTTTTTCAATATATGCACTTTTTCAATGTATACAATCTTTTTAATATATACACTTCAATATATGCACTTTCAATATATGCACTTTCAATATATGCACTTTTCAATATACAGTATACAATCTTTTTCAATATATACACTTTTTCAATATACACACTTTTTCAATATACACACTTTTTTCAACATATACACTTTTTCAATATATGCACTTTTTCAGTATGTACAAACTTTTTCATGTATAGAAAGTCAGGCAACTCAGATTATTTTCAGGTAGATGCTGATTGTGGATGTGGATGTGAAAGGATTTCAAGACAATTGATGTGTACAAATATAATAGTCTGCCATATCAGCATCACAAAGTTTAAAAAATAAAATAAATGAAAATGCCAATTCTTAATCCTCGATTTGAGTTTCTGCTATTTTTCTTAAGTTTGTAATAACTTTTAAAACCATTTTAAGATAAACAATTATAATGATTGATCTATTTTCTGTTTTTAGAGATTTCCGGACAGTTTTGGCCTTTGTATGTTCAATGGCCATAATGCCTTGTTGAGGGGAAGCTACAAGCATGCTTTGGGTAAGTAAATCATATACTGTATCCTAACAGCTATTGTGTGTGTGTGTTGTACACCATCTGGTAGAAAATTTGGCCAACAATCACATTGCCAGGAAACAGGGCCCAATTTAGTGTGGTCTTGTCCACAAATAGTGGTCTTGAAAATCAAAATTATGGTCTTGAAAACAAGAAATAGTGCTTGTTAAATTATGTAAGGTTTTCTTCTGTTTCCTATATACAATTCAGGGTTTTTCAAGTTTTGGAAGCCTTTGCAATTGACAACATTATAGTGATTTCCGGACTAGGTGTACCAAACCTGCTTTTGCAGGATTTGGGCCTGAACCTCTCATTTTTGACTCTTTCGTTGCCAATTCCATGAATTAGAGGTGTTGTAAAGATCTCTTAAATTAAGTACTGTTTAGAAAGAAAATGTAATGTCTTAAAAAAAAAAAAACAGGTTTTTTTTGCAAAGAGTTAGAAGACAGGAATTTTAAAGTGGGGCAGGGATAGATCAGTTTTGTTTTAGATGACATGAAAATTGTTGCATTTGTTCTCACAAAGAGGAGGCCCACTTATCATAATCAAATTAATACCAGGTATGATGATATTTAAATAACTAATATGGCGACATTTCAAGAAATTCAACAAAACTTGATTAAGAATTGCATAAAAGATTCAGAATAATTCATTTTGGCCTTATTTAAATTTAAACGATATTTCTATTTATTAACTTATCCATATATACCATTTTATAGGAGAGTATGTTCGTGGTCTGAGGCAGAATCTGGAGGACCCTCTGATCAATTTGTGTGTCGCCCTCTGCTTCATCAGTATCGTGAATCAGAAGTTTACGATGAAGAAACATTCTGTCACATTCCAGGTGAGAAAATGTCTTTGGGTCTCATGCATTTTATTTTGTGTGATATTAAAGCACTATGTTAAAAGATTTGATACGACTGTCATACAACGGTCATATGACCGAAAGGAGACCAGAGGATAGTGGAAGCAGACCCCAAAACAACAACTTAGTTTCCTATTGAATCACTGTCAACACAACAACCAAGCGCTCATGCAATCATTCTTAGTTTCCATACACTGCACAGTGTATTTAAGCTTCTGTGTTCAACTCGGTATGAATAGGTGATTTAACCCAAAGATTAAACAAAAGATCAATCTCTTTTGTTTTCTGATAAACATATACAATTTGCTTGAACTTTTGACACTAGATTTTGCATCTTTTTGGGGTATTTCAAGGGGAGGGCGACCCCTCGGCCTATGACAAGTGTATAAGATGTTTATGATACGGTCCCTACAGATTGTGCATCATTTTTCACAGAAGAGGAGGGTCTTTTGACTAACCCCTCAGTATTGCTGATTATTTTAAAATGCAACATATGACACTCTTGGTTTTAATTTGCTTACAGAAACAAACTTTTTTAACAAGGAGGAAATTACCTCGTTGTCGTTAGATAATTATTTCTTTCAAATCTTGAGAAAGTTTCTTACTTTCTTTATCAATTTCTAACAGGCCTATGGTTTTTAAAGAGGTATGAACGGTACAGAGGAAAGTGCCAGGAAACATACTACAACATTGGAAGAGCTTTGCATGGAATTGGTGAGTAGATATGTTGACCTTTCTTGCGATTATTCCGGTTTTTAAAGGAGATTAGTTCAGTGGTCAAGCAGGTTTATCTAATATAAAGACCACTTTTAGAGAAACAAATGGTGAAGAAACGACTTCAATACCTTATACCGTTAAGGAGATAAAATCAAGTTTAACTCTGTCATATCTATATAGAAATGACTGGTGTAGTATTAAAGTCTACTATGGAAGGTTGGTGGCATTCTGATTAATTGGTAATGTATTTTAAAGATTTTTTTAACTTTTTTACTATTTTAATTATTTTTCCTCTTACGTGGTAAATTATAATTAACCTTAAAAGATTATATTTTACTAATTTCCTGACATATCCAATGGTTTTTAAGCCACAAAAAATGATAGAATACATAAAGACTTTGAGGAATATGAGGATGTGATGTCACAACTAGTCTGATTTCAGTCATTTCTACACAAATGATACCAAACTTAAATATCTCCTTAACGGAATAAGAGATTTGAATGCTCTCTTCACCATTTTGTTTCTTTTGTTGTCATCTTTTATTTAAAATTGACTTGCATGACCCCTAAACTAATCTTTTAGTTAAAAGCTAAGTCTAAGATTAAAAGCTTGTTAAAGGTAGCTTTAAATTCTAAGTAGGGCAGTTTGTAATTGACCTCTCTGAGTACAGAAAAAGGCCAAGGCCACTATAGTAATGCGCTAACTAGGTAGGCCAAACAAACCTCAAATCCGCAATCATGCATTGCCATTTAGATGTTCATGTGGCCTGCCACAAGCTTTGATTCATATATGATACTTCTCTGGATCTTTAGAGATTTTAGCAAAGGGATTAAACAAAATTCTATATGCTAACCGTTCTGGGTAACGGGAATCGGATCTACAAACCTCATAGCGGGCCAGTTAGGTGCAATTTTTGTTCACGATCTTGTTACTCAGTTTGTGTGTGCAGAAATTTGCTTTGTGCAGTATATTGTATTGACTGCATGAGTACGTGCTGCTAGCTAGATGTACTAAACCAGTAATGCGTAGGATTTTCCACACTTAGTTATGCAGATTTAGTTGCTAGAAAAAATTGTGCGGTGATTGGCTGAAAAAAATGTCAATCAACTATCTCAGAGAGGTCAATTGGAAGTAGCGTATTTAGTTTCTGACCAAATTTTGAGGATTTAACAGTACATGCAAGGTTTATGATTTTAGGTTCTCAGAATCTTCTTCACACTTTCCAACCTTAATTTCATTCATTGATTGATCAAAATATTTATTCCAGCTACAATCTTGGACAAACCACATTGAAACCCTTTTTGAAAAAATGCAAATTTTTTATGAACCTATTTGTATATTCTTTATTATTCAACATCAACGATAGAACAACACATGATAAATAATGGTACTTTTTCTTAGTGATTCTTCAATCCGTATCCTATCATATTTATTAAGTATTTTTCTATTCCTATCCTCGGCATTTCCAGTGTCCTCTACCCTACCTTAGTATCCCAACCCTCCCCATCCTTACCCCACCCCATTCAATGTTGTTTATGGTTTTTCTTCTTCAAATTAGGTAAAAACACAACAATTCAAAAATTGGAAAGGGGAGTCCAAAATCGAGAAAGGAAATAATTAAGAATTACAGCACTGAATATTTAACTCCTTGCGACGCTGAACTGTTCCAACAGTTTTGTCCAAGATTGTAGCTTTTGACTTCAAATTTAATGGTTAGATTGCTACTCTCCTTCAAATTCCTGTAGACAATTAAAAAGGAAACTAGAATTTTAGCACTCTGTAGAGTGCATACCTCTCCCCCTTGATAATTCAAACATGCCTAAAATTGAGTAAAGTTTACCCTCATTCCCAATACAATCCATCCCAGAAATCCTAGACACACTAAGTTTTCTCCCCAACTCTCTTCCTCACATTTATTCAGTATTTGCCATTTGCATTATAAACACTACAGGACTATCTACCTTCATTGTTTTCAGTTTTATTTCAGGCTTAAGCATTCATTGTTTGAGTTCTTTTCAGGAAAGATTCACATTCTATCCTTTTCCATTCATGCCAAAAGCAATTGTTTGATTTTCTTTTAAGTCCAGAAAATGGATTGTTTGAAAATCTTTACATTTCACTGAATTTATTGTTCAGCACATTCTATTGAAGTCTGAACTAGAAGACTTAACAGATCTCATCCAAAAACATCCCTACCCCTCCATTTGTGCCCTTCCCCTGTTCCAATATACCTCAAATTTTAATCACCTCTTTTTTATGCAGCAAACACAACACACACAAAATTGTAATCCAAATCCAGTCATCAGTTCTTGAGATACTGTATCTTGATGGCAAACAGACGAACAAACGCAGGCAAAAACATAACCTCGGAGGTAATAAGAGTAATCTAAGATTGAATCTACTACAAATAGTTTTCATGGAGTATGATGAGAGTCATGATATTCTCTTGTTTTGATTGAAGGTTTGTTTCATCTGGCAATCCATTACTACCACAAAGCTTTGGAGATGCCGCCAGTTGCTGATAATCCATTGTTTGACCTCAAGAATGAGATCGCATACAATCTGTCTCTCATTTACTCTCACTGCAAAAACGAGGAATTGGCGAGCGAGATCATGGCAAAATATTGCCAGGTATGAGGATGGAAGGCAAAAGGTGAACAAATTTGATGCATAAATGGAAGAATGAAGACTTTCCTGGATGGAAATCTTGGTCAAGTACCAAACAGGAAGGATCCTAACTGGATGCATTCAATCCTTACTGGAAGGACTTTTCAATTCTAACTGGGAGAATGCTAAAGTCATGAGTAAAGTTGATTGGAAGAATTGTGAAGCCATAAATGGAAAAACAAAAGTTCTACAGATGGAATTCAGAATAAAGTTTGTCTTCATAACAGGAGTTTTACATGGAAGGATTGTTAAGTCCTTATGGGAAGGACTGTTAAGTCATAACGGGAAGCATTGTAAAGTCATAACTGAAAGGACTGTTAAGTCATAACTGGAAGGACTGTTAAGTCATACCTGGAAGGACTGTTAAAACATAACTGGAAGGACTGTTAAATAATAACTGGAAGGTTGGATAATCTTAAATAGAAGGATTTTTCAATCATAACTGGAAAGATTGTTTGATCCTAGCTAGAAGTAATGTTAAGTCCAAACTGGAAGGATTATGAAGTACTAATTGGAGGATCTCAACTGGAGGGATTGTTAAGTCATAACTGGTAGGGTTGGCAAGCCCAAACTGGAAGGATTTTGAAGTACTAACTGGAAGGTTGGAGAATATTAACGGAGTCTTTATGAAGAACAAAAAGTTCAGTTGATGGGATTACTAATCAAAAGCAAGTACAAATTAGAGGCATGATGAGCTTAACTCAAAGGAATATAAAGTCCTAACTGGTAGGACTGTGAAGTGGGGGTAAGATATCTGATGATCAAATACAACCAAAACGATTGTTGAGTGTAACTGAAAGGAATTTAAAGTCCTGTTAGGGTTGCAGCCTTAACTGGAAGAACCACAAATTTGTTACTTGCGAGAACTAAGGGTTCCGTTAAAGGACACAAGCAGCTGTAAGAAATTCTAGTTGAGAGGGGCAAAACGTGATTGGGCGAGGGGCAAAACGTGATTGGGCGAGGGGCAAAACGTGATTGGGCGAGGGGCAAAACGTGATTGGGCGAGGGGCAAAACGTGATTGGGCGAGGGAAAAACATGAATTGGGCGAGGGCAAAAACATAATTAGGCGAGAGGAAAAACATGATTGGGCGGGGGCAAAAACATGATTGGGCGGGGGAAAAACATGATTGGGCGGGGAAAAACATGATTGGGCGGGGAAAAAATGATTGGGCGGGGGAACATGATAAGGCGAGAGAAAAAACATCATTTGGCGGGGAGGGGAAAAATATGACTTGGAGGGGAGGGGAAAACATGACTTGGAGGGGAGGGGAAAAACATGACTTGAAGGGGGGGAGGAAACATGACTTTGAGGGGGGAGGGGGAAAAACATGACAGGGGAGGCAAAATATGAACATTTTTAAAGTATACATAAAATTCAATACAAAACACAAGGATAAGCAAATATTAGGCGCAAGTGCACCCCTTGCCCCTGTAGCGAGCTGCTTATGTTGATGGTCAAGTGCAATCATAAACCAGAAGGATTGTTGGGTCTGAAGAGGTCTTATTATCTTAGAATTGTAAAGTCATTGTTGGAAAGATTGTAGCATCTTTTCTGGATGGACTGTAATGTTGTAAGCTGGGGTGAAGTCATGCCTTTTGAGGTTGTAGGGGAAAATAATTGCCAATGACCCAAATCATTTTTGTCAGCAGTTTATTACACTGTTAGGAGGCTGAATAAAACTGAAGATGCCCCTTTTTACCTTAGATCACCTGTTCATGCACTTTTTTTTTACCTTAGATCACCAGTTCATGCATTTGTTTAACCCTAGATCACCAGTTTATGCACCTTTTTACCCTAGATCACCAGTTTATGCACCTTTTACCCTAGATCACCAGTTTATGCACCTTTTTACCTTAGATCACCAGTTTATGCACCTTTTAACCTTAGATCACCAGTTTATGCTCCTTTTGACCTTAGATCACCATTTTATGCTCCTTTTTACCTACATCACCAGTTTATGCACCTTTTTACCCTAGATCACCAGTTTTTGCTCCTTTTTACCCTAGATCACCAGTTTATGCCCCTTTTTACCCTAGATCACCAGTTTATGCACCAGTAGATCACCAGTTTATGCTCCTTTTTACCCTAGATCACCAGTTTATGCACCTTTTTACCTTAGATCACCAGTTCATGCACTTTTTTACCTTAGATCACCAGTTTATGCTCTTTACCCTAGATCACCAGTTTATGCTCCTTTTTACCCTAGATCACCAGTTTATGCACCAGTAGATCACCAGTTTATGCACCTTTTAACCTTAGACCACCAGTTTTGCTCCTTTTTACCTAAAGTCACCAGTTTATGCTCCTTTTTACCCTAGATCACCAGTTTATGAACCTTTTTACCTTAGTTTATGCACCACAAAGTCTCAGGCTCAAGTACTAGCAATGTGTGCTTCCATTGTTCCAAGACATGTAAAGCTTGAGGTAATGGTGTGACTGCTTTGAGGCAAAGTAACCACCCACAAAGTTTAATTGCACTGGTGCTCAGTGGATGTTGGTTTTGACCTCTGAAACCTAAAACTGAGGGAGAACTTTTCAGAAATGGTGCCTCACTCAAAATTACTGCAAAGTTTATTAGAAAAATATTGACATCCCACTAAACCCCAAAATGGATGAAAACATTGTCCGTTTGCATGCCCATATTGACACTGCTTCATTCGGTGAAACTCTAAAAATTTGCATATACATGTATTGTCTTACCTGAAGGTAGAGATCAGACGGTTTTTCTGTCAAAATTATATTTTTAAAGTCAAATGTCATATATTTCTCTAAAGTATCAAATTTTCATATTCGTTCATTTCGCAAAATTTTCAGTAGGTACCATTTTTAAGGTAATTAGATAACTTAGGGTGAAGAAGAAATTGTAGTCTGGGGGACAACCTCTCTATGCCTATGTTCATTGTAGAGGGTAAACATGGTTTCGACCCCACCCATGAAACAATCATCACACTTGGCAATAAAACATGCAACACATGGTAGTTATGTTATTGTATATTTTACTTCCCTTTCCTTCATACACAGAAAAACAGAAATGAAACAATGCATTTTCACATTTTTTGTACAAATTTCAAAATAATAATTCTTGAGTTGTTTTGCAACATTGTAAGTTTTCAAAACACCTCACATACAGTGATTACATACAAGAAAAATCCCCAAAATAAATGGCTCTTGCTTCTAAGTGATAGCACAATTAAAGGCATAGCTAGGACAGGTTTTTAGAACTTTAGTTTTTAACTAATAAAAGTTTGTAAAATATAAATTCAGCATGCACAAAAGTGATTGAGAACAGCTTAAACAGAGGGAATGACTAATGTTTTCTATGAAATTACTAAACCAAATGAAGAGGGACAAAACGAATGACAACTTAAGCCTAACCCTATTTTGTTTTCTTTGTATTAAAACTCGATTGTCATTTACTTTGCAAAATGAATAAACTGTCATTCGGATTCTTCACTGTTTGTGTGCAATGTATATTGTCATTCGTTTTAGTTTTCCCTGAAGAATGACTGAACAGGAATACAGCTACAATTTTTTAATGTAATTCTTCTTATTTCTTTCAAAAATTTCTCAAATTGCATTCTACTGCTAAATCTTGGTCAAGAGTATAATAATACCCAATTTCCTGTTCACTATAACACCTTCTCCAATTCAAAATTTTTGGGGAAAACTGAAAAACACTAATATAACATAAGCAATTTTGTAGCTGTCCCATTCTGAGGTAACAAAACATTGTGCAATTTATGCTAATTAGGTATCAAAGTTTTAAAACGCTGTAAAATGTTCCATTTGTAAACATTTTGATGGGAATATTTGGCTGTTTTCATGGTTTTTAGTTAACCACTTAGCTCATGCTGCTACCTGTCCATACACCATTAACAAACCTCTTCAGGATGTATATCACTATCAATGACATCATCAAATAGTTATACACTTGTCAGTTGTATGACTCACCCCTACTACACTGAGCAATGTCAGTCAAAGGTGAGTCCTTGATATGAAATAGTGACTCACATGTGCGTCATTGTACCAAATTGTCTGCAGTCACCAGAGTGACTCTTGGGTGGGTCAATTTACTTCAGACCCATTGACTTTGTACAGAAGTCATTGATTTGGGGCAAGTCATTTCACAAAAAATGTCAGTCACCTAAGTGACTGAGGGGTGTCAGTGTACTTGTTTTGTCCACCAACTTTGGTGCAATGACTCGCGTTGTTCGGGGGTATAGGGGCGAGTCACACAATTGACAAGTGCATTATTACAAAAACCTACACTACGAGTGAAGATAAAAGGATTAGTTCAGTGGTTAGACCTATCTACTTTGAATGATCAAGGGCCAAAAGAATGTTTGTATGCAATAGTAGAAAGTCTACTGCAGAATTGTGATGTCAGACCCTCACTGTCTTAACAATTGTAAATGTATCGTATTGATCAACAAGAACCAAAAGGTTTTATGCTTCCAATGCTTTTTTTTTTTTTTACATAAGCAGATTTGCAAAATTTGTATTAAGTGTTATGTTATTGCATGTCATGAAATATATGTTCCATATTTATTCATAAACCACACCCACCATGCAGATCAATAAAATTGTTAGCATTTGCACAATAATTAACAACATTTATTTTAGCAAGAATGATGTAAAAACAGTTGCTCATTTATTTCAAGAATTTGTCAAAGAGCCCTGCCTACTCATTAATATTCATGACATCACTACCACAACAGACCATGACCCATTTGTGTACCTGATATAGCATAAATCTGATATATTGTTCATGAAATACTTTTACATTAAGCCACTCCCACCATGCATACTAATGACATCTGCTGATAACATAAGCATGTGCACAATAACCAACAAAATTATCATGCCAATATGACGCAAAACGGTTACAGTTGCTCATTTATCACTTTACAAAAATCTTCACTGTAAGCCCCGCCCACTTATTAATATGCATGTCACCACCAAAAAACAATAGATCGCATCTGACCATGAGCTATCTGTGTACCAAATATGACACGAATCCAGTTTACCGTTCTTGAGATACTGTTTATATAAGCTCTTTTAAGCAAAATCATATTAAGCCCCGTCCACTAGGCATATTAATGAAATTCAACGTTTTTACATCATGAACATATACACACCAGCTAACATAATTATACCAAATATATAACAAAACAGACATATGCTTGTTAAAATTTAAACATTTCAAGATTTTTACATTAACCCCCGTCTACTCATTAATATGCATGACATCACAATCAAAAACAATAGGGCACATCTGAAGACCATTGGCTATCTGTGTATCGAATATGACACGAATCCAGTTTACCGTTCTTGAGATACCATTTACAAGCTTTTTTCAGCAAGATGATGTCAAGGCATATTAATGAAATTCAATGTTTTTACATCATGAACATGTACACACCAGCTAACATTATAATTTTACCAGTTTAAAATATAAACATTTCAAGTTTTACATTAAGCCCCGCCTTGAGATATCACAAAGAATGTTTACAACCAGGGCTATTTGTCCACAAACATACACACACAAGCAGGCTGTCACAAACATACACACACATACATACACACACACGGCATCATGACCAAATAGGTTCCTGATACTATTGCATCGGAACCAAAAAATGACTTGGCACATTAAGCATTTACTTTTGTACATTGTTTTGGTAATCTGTTGCACGTTTCAGTTTTACAAAATATCAGAAAAGTTATTCAAATGAACTGAACAAAAACTTGAGGTATGTTATGTCACAAAATGAGTCTTGATTTCAGACATTTCTACACAAATCAGATGACTTCCTGAATTATGTTGTTCCTTTATGCATTCTCTTCCTCTGAACTTATGCTTTAAAGGAGCTGTTGGTCAAAAATGTGAGGGCACCCTTTTTTGTGCTACGAGTACCCATTGCCAATACTCCTGGTCCTGTCGTTTGAAAAATTAATTAATTAAGTATTCGTTAGAAATGATTTACGGTTGAATTGAAAAATTTAAAGGTTATCAGTGCCATCATGTGCAAGGGAATTCAAATATTCTAAAGACTTGATGATAATACGCACTCACCTTTCAGTTGTGTGTTCCTTTTAGTTCCTTTGAGTAACTACAAACATTTGACTCTCGGATGGAGTTTACAAAATTGTTTTTATAGCATTTAATACTAAAAAACACATCAGCAGACTTTGAGCAAACTAACTCAGGTAAGAAATATTTCACATCCTATAACAAAACGTACGTGGGTTTAATACTTTATATAAGTGGAGTACTGCAAATTTGTATGAAACATCTTGCCAGGAATATGGACTTGGATGAAAGTGTAAAAACCCATATTTCAACATACAATCTTACTAAGTAGATAACTAAAAATAAACTACAAAATTACTCTTAAATTAACTACAAAAAACACCTTTCATCCAGCTTGATATGTTTCATGGCTCTGACTAAAGGGGTGTCTTGTTCAAAAGACTTACAATTTTTCACAATATGGGGTCCAAAACTAATAAACTTCACTATGGGGTCCTCCCAAAACTAAGAATGGTCATTGCACACTTCTCTCTTTGATCTTATTCATTTCACTATATCTTTCAAATTCCTGAAAACCACAAGAACATTTAGCCAATTTTGCATTTTGACAAATTGCTTAATAGTTCGACCAACTTTTGACCTGTAAACTTGTATTTGTGTACTCCCCTGTATTCATGCAAACGTATCCTAATGGGCACCCTAATGGGCACCCTAATGGGCACCTAATGGGCACCCTAATGGGCACCCTAATGGGCACCCTAATGGGCACCTAATGGGCACCCCAATGGGCACCCCAATGGGCACCCCAATGGGCACCCCAATGGGCACCCCAATGGGCACCCCAATGGGCACCCCAATGGGCACCCCAATGGGCACCCCAATGGGCACCCCAATGGCTACACCCCAATGGCCACACCAATGGCTACACCCCAATGGCTACACAATGGCTACACCCCAATGGCTACACCCCAATGGCCACACCAATGGCTACACCCCCCAATGGCTAAATGGCTACACCCCAATGGGCACACCCCAATGGGCACACACCAATGGGCACACACCAATGGGCACACACCAATGGGCTACCCCCAAATGGGCACCCCAATGGCTACACCCCAATGGGCACACTCCTGTAACATTGTGTTTGTGTACTCCCCTGTATTCATGCAAATGTATTCAGAAATGATACAAACCCATGTTGAACTCATTGGGACTCCTTTTAGGTTTATGTACATATTGACACCCGAGACAAATCATTTGGGTACCAACATGTACTCAATGGAGTCTTATCAGGGTTCCCACACTTACAATCAACCCAGATTCCTTGTCCCCTATTTACAGTCTGTGACTTTTTTCCTTTTCTTTGTGAACACACTCAAATTCAATTAACGGCACAGAAACACAACAAGAACTTAGACCTTCTAGCTATACTGTAACAATCTCTAAACTCTCATGACTTTTCCAGGTCATAGCCCATATTTTTTTATATTTCCATGACTATCCAGGACTGAAAAGTAAAACAGATGCATTCCACGATTCAACAAGAATCAAATGTTCATGGAAAACCTGCTTGTGAATTTTTTTCATCCCTTTCTGTGACTTTCTCAAAATATAAATTAAAAAAATTTAATGACAATAATGTCAACTGCGACAATAACACTAAACTGTTCTGAAAGCAATTAACCTCTATAAGTTAAAGATTGACAGTTTTTGAACCAATCACCGCATGTATTTCCCTAGCAACAAAATCTGCATAATTAAGTGGGGAAAAAATCCTATGCGGTACTGGTACAGTACATCTAGCTAGCGGCGTGTGCTCATGCAGACAATGCATATACTGCACTAAACAAATATCTGCATACACAGGACTTTAAATGATTGCACCAACAGGCTTTGTAAATTGAATTCCTGTAAATTGGATTCCTGTAAATTGGATTCCTGTAAATCAATCGATTCCTTTAAATCGGATTCCTGTAAATCGGATTCTTGTAAATCGGTTCCTGTAAATCGGTTCCTGTAAATCGGTTCCTGTAAATCGGTTCCTGTAAATCGGATTCCTGTAAATCGGATTCCTGTAAATCGGATTCCTGTAAATCGGATTCCTGTAAATCGGATTCCTGTAAATCGGATTCCTGTAAATCGGATTCCTGTAAATCGGATTCCTGTAAATCAGGATTCCTGTAAATCGGATTCCTGTAAATCGGGATTCCTGTAAATCAGGATTCCTGTATATCGGATTCCTGTAAATTGGATTCCTGTAAATCGGATTCCTGTTACGCAGAATGAGTAGCAAGCAGAATTTTGTTTATTCTTTTTGCTAAAAACTTGAAAAGATCCGGAGAAGTGCCATAAATGGATCAAAACTGCTGCAGGCCACATGCACATCTAAATGTCAATGCAAGGCTTGTTTACCGCCTTTCTACAGTGGGCGTGGCCTACTTTCGTTTGTAGAATAGAAAAAAGCTTTTCTAGATGTCTTTAAGAGAACTAACCAAAATGGCATCTAATACAGTTGTTAATCAGGAAAGTAAAATCCATACTTTAGCCCACTGTAGGTGCTTATCCCAGGTAAGTGGATGAGAGCACATGACTAGACAGGATCACAGGTCAACTCACCAACAGTACTGGTACTCAATTTACAGCTGAGTGGACTGGAGCAAGTAGAGTAAATTGTCTTGCTCAAGGACACAATGCAGCACTGCGATGGTGGACGTGAAACTTGGCACCTTTTGCATAGGAGCATGATTCCTTAACCACTGCACCTCTTAATACAGTTGTAAGTTAGTCATTTTCAGCTTTTGAAACAAAAATATAATATATGCAAAACAATGGTGTTGAAGTTTCCTTATTTAAAGTAATTCCACTGTTGTTAATCCTTTGTTAGTACCTCATATTGAAAGAAGCATAGTTTTCTCTCAAATTGATATCAAAGAAATACATTAACACTGGATTGATATGAGCAAAACTTGAGTAAGCAGCTAGTTTTTCAAAAAATATGGCGTAAATCTTCAGCGTGGAAAACACAAACTTTCCACTGTGGATCTGATAACAATGGATTAAAGGGCCCCACAGTTATGATAAACCATATTCCGTGACTTCCATTTGTTATTTCCACAACTATTTATTTACGTGATAGCTGTTAACCTTATACATCACAACAATCTCTTTGTAATTTAATGACTTTCCAAACTTTGAAACTAAAATTACCATATTAAATACCCATCCTCTAACAAGCGCCCACCCAATTGACTGATAACATATTTTTTTATTAATTTAAAGACTTACAATACATTCTTTGTTTATTTTGCATCTGATGCTCACGATGTTTTTGTGGTGGTTATTGTGGGTTGGTATAGACCCAGTTCACATATATGTACAATGTAGTTGAAATAGTCCACTGTACATGACCCCTAAGCATGGCCACTTATATTAGGAAGAAACTTTAGACCTAAAGAGTGCAGCTATTCTATTTTCATATGCGCCCTGGGTGCTCATTACGTCAAATACGGTAGTCGTTTTCCATGACTTTCAAGGAAACATGGAAAGCCTATCTTGGAAGACTTGAGGTAGCTGCATGCAAGACGTTGAGGGTTGATGCTCAACAAATGAATTGTGAGCCACTACGCATATCATCAATATCGCTAGCCTCTATTCAAAAAGAGAACTTCTGAAATAAACTTCATCCACATGCCAGAACGAACTTGACATTTAAACAAATCTTGTGTTAATAATGGGATTGCAGGATTCCCACACTTGCACACAAACCAAATTGTATGACTCTCAACTGGCCCACTTGAAAACTTATCACATTTACCCTTTATGGTATAGAAATAATCCCAAGATCTATGACATTCCAACACCTGTAGTGATCTGATATGCTCCTCTAACTTGTCTGGCCCTCACTACAGCAGAGAAGAAAAAACTACAGACTGACCATGCTATACAAGAATCATCACAGAGTTCAACCCTGGACTCTACCTAACACTGTCATCCTGCACAGATGATCTTTCAATCTGCAAGAATCTTTAAGTTTGAAGGAGGTAGAGTACCAAGAAGAAGAAGATTCATGCAAATGAACCAATATTCTTGGAGGATATGGGGAACAATTTGATGACTGACTGGAAAGGGATATGACATGCAGACAAGCCACACTCTGGTAACAATGGATTGGTTGATTGACAGTTTTTAACATCACTGAGGAAATTTAGATTACTGGTGATAATAAATAAATTCAAAAGGCACAGATATACAGTGGAGAGGTAAATAGTAGATGACAACATACACTAGTGTAATGGGTGAAGCTGAAGAAAGGGAAAATCAGTTTACATATATGTACAATGTAGTTCAAATAGTACACTGTACATGGCCCCTAAGCATGGGCACTTATTGTGCAAAGGAACTTCAGGCCTAAAAAGTGGTACAATTCTATTTTCATATGCGCCCTGGGTGCTTATTACGTCAAATACGGTAGTCGTTTTCCATGACTTTCAAGGAAACATGGGAAGCCTATCTTGGAAGACTTAAGGTAGCTGCATGTAACACTTTGAGGGTTACATGCAGGCCCCCTAAAACTTTGCTAATATTAATTAATTTTTGCCCAAATAGTTTTTTTAAGTGAATGGTCATAAGATGAAGAAAACACAACAGTTGGAGAACCAAAGATTTGATGATAATAAGGTGGAAATAAATATACACCTGTGTAATGGGTGTAGCTAACGCTGGTGCCAGGGATAGACATTGGACAGAAGTGAAAATGAAAATGGTAAATGTTTAATTAATCTCTGCCTAAATAATTAGAAGGAACACAAAGAAGCAGATGACTTGATATAGGTGTATCTTATATGAAAGATGACTTCAAAAGAAACAAAATGGTGAAGAAAGCATTCCAAAATATTATTCTGGTGAAATAGATATTTAAGGATTAGTTCAGTGGTCAAACAAGTTCATCTTATATGAAAGGGGACTTCAAAAGAAACAAAATGGTGAAGAAAGCATTCAAAATCTTATTCCGTTAAAAAGATATCCAAGTTAAAAGTTTGGTATCATTTGTGTAGAAATGACTGAAATCAGACTAGTTGTGATGTCATAGCCTCAGATTCCTCAGTCTTTATGTATTCTATCATAATTTAGTAAGGGCATTTAATATACCACCTGAAGAAAGTTCAAGGAAAAATAATTCAAATAGTACAAAATTTAAATAAATTTTCTTTAAAATACATTAACAATTGTTAAAAATGTGAGGATAAGGATGCCAACTTTCTACAGCAAACTTACTACACCAGTTATTTCTACACAAATAAGACAAGAGCTTTAAAGTTGAATATCTCCTTAAGGAATAAGATTTTTAAACATTTTCTTCACCATTTTGTTTCTTTAAACTTTACTTTGAGAAAGATGTTCTTGAAATTGATATACTACATAAATACTTGGTGCACTCCTTCAATTTAATATGTAATCAATTTAAAAAACACACCTGTATCATGGGTGTAAAGGGAGGGGTACACATAGTCAGATAACATCTGACTGTAGTATACACTATAGCCACTACATGGCTGCTATACAGACAGAAAAGGATATATACCTTATAACGTTGAAACTGCTGCATTGGCTTATCATAGAAGCGTAGATAAATTCTGACTACGTGTTAGAAAAACTTTTTCCGCAACGATCGCAGGTCAACTTCTGACAATGCCTTTTAGGGTCATGGAACACTTTTACGTACATTAATAAAAAATAAATAGATATATGCAATGATACTATATGAAGACGTTTACTTACGTTTTGTGTGTGAGTTTAATAAAGAAAACTGAAAAGTTCCGTTTTGTATAAGAGCCTTCGCTACTGACTTAATTTCAAACAGCGCCTTGGATGGATGTATCTAATTAGTTGAAAAGATGTCGAACAATAGAGCGAAGGTGAAGTCAACGTGCATATAACATTAAATCGTACACTGCGCGAATTTACTTATCAACATTTTCAAAATAGCAGTGCCAGCACTCTCAGGTGATACGCGCACTAATTGTGTACGTGTTTACTAAAGTGGGGATTTGCGAAGTAATCAAAATGTCATTTCTTCTGTAATTTATATGTTTCTTACGTACAAAATGTTTATCATTTCATTTGTAACTTAGTTTGAAAGATACTTTAAAGTTTCAAGATGCTAATGAAATCAAATTCATAGCTTGTAAGTACTTTTGTCAGTTTGAGAAGGGTTTTCATTTCATTATTATGTTATTTGTTGTTGTCCGAGTGGTTTTCAATGTTACGAGTGTATTATGCATTGTCTCACTCAGTCTGCAAGTATTGCCTTGCAAGTAGTGCCCTTCTCAGTGAGGTGTTTATCTCATTAGGGTACACAGGGTCACTGAACCCCTTGAAAATCTGATACCAATTGTTTCAAAATTGATCATTTAACACCATTTTGAATTTTCAGCCTAAGAATTTGAATTTGCATAAACTGCAACTTTGATGAATCATAATTAAGAAAATACAGGAGCTTCTTTGTGATGGAAAATAAATTCAATTGGTCAAGCTGAATTCATCAGAGTCATCAGGCACATAGGGACGGTGCTTATCCCCGGTTTCATGGCGCAAGCCGATGAGAGTACATGATTTCCACTGGAACGGGACGCCAGTCCATCACAGATTAACTGACCAACAGTACTGGTACTCACTTAACAGCTGAGTGGACTGGAGCAAGTAAAGTGTCTTGCTCAAGGACATAATGCAGCACGCATGACTGGAACCGAACTCGGTATCTCTCGAATATGAGCATGAGTCCTTAACCACTAAGCCACAGCACCTCTCTCCATTGATCAAGGATGTTACTTAAAGATTAATGTTAGGCCTGAGTGTTTAGATGCGTATTTAATGCACGGTTCAAAGGACTTTGGCCAGAGTAGAATGACCCGATTTTAGGAGTGTCATTCGCAAGTGCAAAATCCTTTGAAGTGTGCATTAAATACGTATATAAACACGATGCCAAAAAACATTAAACTTTTTTACAAAATTTCCATGTTAGATTGTTTAAAATGCATTTAAAAAAATATAAAAAAATGAAAACGAGAGAAGTTTACATACATTTTTTCGCTTGAGAAATTCACCTGTTGTAAAAATGGACTAAAATAGTGAACGACGTGCATTTACACGAATTTAATGCACGGATCATGACAATGCAAACATTCCGTAGAATTTTTATAAATTAACTTATTTTTCAACTTTTAAGGGCTCTCATGACGGACGTTCATGTTCTGAAGAATCGAGAGCAAAAAAACAACCAGAATTATTGTTGTTGTGATAAACATTAAATCCAGTTTTGATGCACAAATCAACATGATAGCAAGTAGCTGGACATTACCTGCAAGAAAAATCACATTTCAACCCGTAACAACAAAAATAAAAAAGTTAGAAATAAAACTAATCCAATACTTTTATTTCACACAAAAAAATTGTTAATTAAAATAATACAGAATAAGCATGACCATTTCATATAAACTTGCATGAACTGAAAGGGATTATATTATGGAAATCTTCAGCATGTATGGCACTCCGAAAGAGGTTGTGAATCTATCTACCTCATTCCAGTAGGCTGCTCTCACTGACGACAAATATGGGAAATTTGAATCCAGTTATGCAGACACACCATAAATCTTCCATAATGTAAGATTAGCTGCAACATATTTGATTTCTTTCCGACTGGTGATAAGCAAGTTTGGACACCTATGTGCAAAATGATATGCAGAAACAATAGTTCATCTTAAAATGATTAGTTGGGTGATGAAAGAGGACTTACACTGTTAAATCCTTAGAAACTTTCCTTTGTCCCTCTCTCATACGAAATGAAGACAACTGCTCTTATTCCTTTAATGATAACACTTTATGAATATCTCACTTTCACTTTTGTTAAAGGCGCATATTATCGGAGTCTCTAAAATAATCCAGTGCGTGTCATGTATAGGCTGTGTGTACACAAACAATCATACAACCTCTCTGTATTGGAATATTCATATAGAGCACTCAGCGAGTGAACAATCGTTCATTGACATTAAATTCATGAAAAAAATGAATCTTGAGATTTGATTGGAATGTGGAGGAAATGCCCACAAATTGCCACAAAATAGATGCTGTCACTTTTCAGTGAAGAGCTCCTTTAATAGTTTTCTCCCCACCCCCTCTGAAGGTGTAAATACTTGCAACTCTGTTTACATTCCATATCTGCCAATTTGCATACATCTACCTCCTACCCAATGGATAAATAGCCTGATTTGAGACTAAGCATTTACCCTTTAGGTCCTCCTCCATTTAGGCCCTCCTCCCTTTAGGTTTCCTCCTGCTCATTGCTGCCATCATCTTCTTCTTCTTCTTCTTTTGAAAGCCAGCTATCGCCGCTCACCACAGGGGCGCTGTCCACCGTGCTTTCATCTACCTCTTCTTTATACGATGTGTTGGTCTTGAGTGCCTGCACCCTATAGTCCAGTCCCTGGTAGATGTGATCTGCATCGTTAGGAGTGGCCTGAAATGAACAAACAAAGAATCCTCTCAATATGTTCAGCAATGTTAATGCCTACATATAGATGCTTATAAAATGTTGTTTTATTGTCTCGCTCAAAAGCATTCATATCCTGAGAAGAGCAGTTTTGAATTGTAAGATTAGAACTGCCAGCTTCTGACTTTCTGCTTGGAAGATATATGCATGAGCGAGATCTAAAATAGAAGATAGCAAATTCAATTGAACAAATGGGCCATTCTTCTTCTGCCTGTCACGTCCGTTATGTAATTGAGAATGGCCCTAGGGTCTTCCAGGAGTCTGCTAGTGCCATTCTCCCGCCAATCACATACGCTAAATAATGGAGAATGGCCCTAGGGTCTTCCAGGAGTCTGCTAGTGCCATTCTCCTGCCAATCACATACGCTAAATAATGGAGATTGGCCCAAATGCATAAAATTGCCAAGTTTTCTGTGGTAGATTTCCTGATTACTTCTGAGTCTTGAAGTCATACCTGCAGAAACAAAGATTCTTGTAGGCGAAAAAGAATACAAATTTGAAGTCAGATTTTGATGTAATAATATTAATGCTTACATATGAACCTGTACCAATTCGTCTCTCTTTCTGCATACTGACGAATGTCTTATTTAGGTGGAACGAAAATTAACGCGAAATACTGAATTATCATTTCCGCATACTGACGAATGTCTTTGAAGCTTCATAAAATACGATTTTGCTTAAAATATCTCTATTGTAAGTACAATTGTCAAAAGATTATCATTTTCTCTTTCGAAGGATATATAAAGCTATATGTTTATCAACTTTGATTTCGTCAAGCTTCAAAACTCCAAAGGTGGAACGAAAATTAACGCGAAATACTGAATTATCATTTCCGCTTACTGACGAATGTCTTTGAAGCTTCATGAAATAAGATTTTGCTTAAAATATCTCTATTGTAAGTACAATTGTCAAAAGATTATCATTTTCTCTTTCCAAGGATATATAAAGCTATATAATATGTTTATCAACTTTTATTTCATCAAGATTCAAAATTTTCTGAACATTTGTCGGTATGCGAAATGAATCAATTCAATTTTGACATTTATCACTACACAAACGACATTCGTCACTATGCGAAAAGATGGACGAATTAACCAATAGTGAGATTTAAAACATTGAAAGCATTAAACTACACCCTCGATCTGCACTTGTGTTTCACTCCTTGGCTCTGGCATTACAGGAAACATTAAAGGGCCAAGCAAGTCTATCTCATATGAAAGAGGATTTCAAAAGAAACAAAATGATAAAAGTATTCAAAAATCTTATTCCGTTAAGAAGATATGTAAGTTTCCAGATTGGTATAATTTGTGTAGAAACGAATGAAATCAGACTAGTTGGTTGGTTTACCAAGGTTTATAATGTCCCAATAGACCTCCATTGGAGTTTTAAGTCAAGACGCCCACAGCCGTTTTATTATCCTGCATGAAGCTCTGGTTGAAGACCCACCGGGAATCAAACCCGGGACGCTAGATTGGAAAGCTGAAGCTTTACCGCACTTCCACGGAAGTCTGGTTGTGATGCAACAGCCTCAGATTCCTTAAAGTCTTTATGCATTCTATCATATTTTGTCCTGCCGTTTTGTGGCTTACAAACCATTGGATATGTCAGGAAAGTAGTAAAACAGAATCTAGTAATGGTACTCATAATATACCACCTGAAGAAAGTTGAGGTCTAATAGTCAAAAATTTAAATGCTTTTTCTTTAAAATACATTAACAAATGTTAAAAGTGTGAGGATAAGGGTGCCGCCCTTCCATAGTAGACTTACACCAGTTTTTTTCTATACAGATAATACAGAGTTTTAAACTGAAATATCTCCTAAACGGGATAAGATTTTTGAATGCTTTCTTCACTAATTTGTTTCTTTTAAAGCCCTTAGACAAACTTGCTTGATTACTGAACTAGTCCTTTGACATCACATATTGATGGCGATCATATGCCACCACACTGTGACAACACATAAGCCTCATTACTTCCTCATTCACAAATACATTCCGATTAAAAGACTGCATCAATTAGAAAATCCCACCTTGTGCGTCAGCGTCATAATCTAATTTCTAGGTAAACTGTTCTTCAAGCTTTATAGGAATGCATTCACAAAATCCAATGCTGCTTCATTTTATATCTACACTTTGTTAAATCTATAAATCTAACTTCAAGATTTACATTTAAAATTGCCTGGATGGATTCTCAATGTAGAGTCTAATCTCTTTATCAAAATCATCCAGAAAATTCATATATTTGAGTATTCGGTCATTCTAAGTTTTTTTTTACGCACACTATACTAACCAATAAGGATTGCTGATTTTGTTATAATTTACTGAGTTATTTCCTTTTAACTGGGCGAATAAAATAGTTTGAAAACTTTGGTCTTGATATTCTTGATAAAATTAGGTAAAACTTTGATCCATTGGCGGTAAAGAAATAAAGAATATTCTTGACCAAAGTTGGCTGTTTAACGTTAATGTCCATGGAGAGAAGGGTTTGTTTTCACCGACAACTCAATTGCGCACGCATTGTGACGTCAGACCGAATACTCAAATAGGGCCATTCTGGAAATATTTGTTAGTTTCTGTTATGCAATTTGTACAAAACAACAAATGGTTTGGTAGCAAGGCCATTATTTTTCTTTTAAAAATATGGGGATACAAATAACTATTTAAGAGTAGAAGCTGAGGATCAGACTCATGTGCACAAAATGTTTTAATATCTTTTGAAAACTACGAAAATAGAAAATTAAAACTTCCCTCAAAATTTGCATGATATAAGCCATTATACACTAATTACCTTTTGAATGGAGGTTATGTTTTTGCCTGTGTTTGTTTGTTTGCCTGTCATCAAGATATCTCAAGAACTGATGATTGGATTTGAATCTAAATCTGTGTGTAGTTTTGTTTCTGCTTACAGAAGTGAATAAAATTTAAGACATTGGAACAGGGGAAGGGTGGAAATAGGGGGTGGGGACATGTTTTTGCCTGTTTGTTTGTCTGTAATCAAGATATCTTTAGAACTGATGATAGGAATTGGATTAAATAAATTTGGTGTGGTTTAGATACTGCGTAAGGAAGAAGTGATTAAAATTCGAGACATATTGAAACAGAGGAAGGTGGAAATGGGGAGGGGGTGGATTGTAGGAATCACTAGTACTCTACATATTACTGGGGCTATTCATTACGTCAAATAACAAACATCTTTGGCAGGTGGCAAGAGAAAATAAATCAACTTACCGTAATTAGGTATATTTTGATGTTGCCTGTCTCCCCGTCAATAGCACTGATGCGGATGTTTTTGCTGTTGACTTTCTCCACTATCATGCCAGGCCACACTTTAGCGTTTAGAAGCACCCTAAGGCTGCCCTGTGCCCTGAGAACTACAATATGAAAGATATTTGACCATGAATGAACACTACCAGGTTTCTCTTATGTAGAACACTATTAAAGGTATAGAGGGATTTCATCACGTAACTCTTTACTCAACTGGACTCCATTTTGCAGGGCAGAAGTATCAATCCATTTTACGCACCTTCACACAGCTCAGCAACATAACACGTACAGCAAACATACTACATGCTAACTTACCAGTACCAGTTCAACTAATATTACTAATTGCAATTTTTTGCTTGCTTCCAATTTTACTTCATATTTTCCTTAAATTTTATATTTTCACCAGGTATACGAAGAGTAGCTTTTAAGTTAACGCCACTTGATTGTTCGTTATACTCAAACTAGACAAAGCCTACGTACCTCATATAAAGTGTTCACTGCAAATCCTAGTGTGAACTGTAGGTTGAAGCTGTCGCGTCGTACAGCAGAAACCCACTTCGAACCTCCATCAAGATCGGATGGAAATAGAGAAAATGTCATTTTATTTCCCCGCACACATCTATTAGTGCAACCAATGGCACACCAATATTCCAGCATATTTACCTTTTACAAAAATCATCTTATATACCAACAAGCAAACGTAAGTCTAATGAAGTGTACAGCAGACGACAGTGTTCCTGCCTGACAAAATGGCGGTGTAAACAAAGTCATGCGACCTTATGACGTCAGCTGAAACACCTTATAGACCTTGTTGTTACACCAATTTGTTTCTTGAATTGTCGTCCATCATATATATGACAATAAGGATATGATATCAACATGCTTGTTACACCAATTTGTTTCTTGAATTGTCGTCCATTATATATATGACAATAAGGATATGATATCAACATGCTTGTTACACCAATTTGTTTTTTAAATTGTCCTCCATTATATAAATGACAATAAGGATATGATATCAACATGGTTGTTACACAATTTGTTTCTTGAATTGTCGTCCAATATATATATGACAATAATTCAAGAAACAAATTGGTGTAACAACCATGTTGATATCATATCCTTATTGTCATTTATATAATGGAGGACAATTTAAGAAACAAATTGGTCATATATATGATTGATTTATTTGCAAATTGGTCATATATATGATTGATTTATTTGCATTGTTATATTTTGATTAAGTGTTCTTCTTGCTACGGGGGTGGGGTGGTGGTAGTGGGGAAGGCAACGACTTTTTTGTTTTGCTTTTGGGGTGAGAGGGGTGGTAGAGGACATGTATATCCAACGTTTCTAGGGTTAACTATTTCTTGCTCATTTAATTTATACTTAGAGTAATTACAGGGAGTGTTTTACTAGTTAAGCTCACAAGAGTTTTTTAAAGCACTTCCTTTCACATCATTTGTATTGTATTATATTGTATATATCATATTATGTTACTTCTTTTTGCTTCAAACTTCTACCAAAGCTTGTTATCTGTCATTCTGTTGTACATATGTTAATGTTGTGAAGAAACAAAATAAATGAAATGAAATAAGAATATGATATCAACACGCTTGTTACACCAATTTGTTTCATGAATTGTCGTCCATCATATATATGACAATAAGAATATGATATCAACATGGTTGTTACACCAATTTGTTTCATGAATTGTCGTCCATCATATATATGACAATAAGAATATGATATCAACATGGTTGTTACACCAATTTGTTTCATGAATTGTCGTCCATCATATATATGACAATAAGGATATGATATCAACATGGTTGTTACACCAATTTGTTTCTTAAATTGTCGTCCATCATATATATGACAATAAGGATATGATATCAACATGCTTTTACACCAATTTGTTTCATGAATTGTCGTCCATCATATTTAATCAGCTTCAACAAAAGGAATACAATCAACTTTGATGATTTAGTAATAAAACAAGCAAACTAGCTTTAAGTACCCAAAAGTTCCTTCATACGTTCACCACACTGTAGTTCCTTCATACGTTCACCACACTGTAGGTCCTTCATACGTTCACCACACTGTAGTTCCTTCATACGTTCACCACACTGTAGTTCCTTTATACGTTCACCACACTGTAGTTCCTTCATACGTTCACCACACTGTACTTCCTTCATACGTTCATCACACTGTAGTTCCTTCATACGTTCACCACACTGTAGTTCCTTCATACGTTCACCACACTGTAGTTCCTTCATACGTTCACCACACTGTAGGTCCTTCATACGTTCACCACACTGTAGTTCCTTCATACGTTCATCACACTGTAGGTCCTTCATACGTTCACCACACTGTAGTTCCTTCATACGTTCACCACACTGTAGGTCCTTCATACGTTCACCACACTGTGGTTCCTTCATACGTTCAGCACACTGTACTTCCTTCATACGTTCACCACAATGTACTTCCTTCATACGTTCACCACACTGTAGTTCCTTCATACGTTCACCACACTGTAGTTCCTTCATACGTTCACCACACTGTACTTCTTTTATACGTTCACCACACTGTAGTTCCTTCATACGTTCACCACACTGTAGTTCCTTCATACGTTCACCACACTGTAGTTCCTTCATACGTTCACCACACTGTACTTCCTTCATACGTTCACCACACTGTAGTTCCTTCATACGTTCACCACACTGTAGGTCCTTCATACGTTCACCACACTGTAGTTCCTTCATACGTTCACCACACTGTAGTTCCTTCATACGTTCACCACACTGTAGGTCCTTCATACGTTCACCACACTGTACTTCCTTCATACGTTCACCACACTGTACTTCCTTCATACGTTCACCACACTGTAGTTTCTTCATACGTTCACCACACTGTAGGTCCTTCATACGTTCACCACACTGTAGTTCCTTCATACGTTCACCACACTGTAGGTCCTTCATACGTTCACCACACTGTAGTTCCTTTATACGTTCACCACACTGTAGTTCCTTCATACGTTCACCACACTGTAGTTCCTTCATACGTTCACCACACTGTAGTTCCTTCATACGTTCACCACAC
This sequence comes from Chiridota heheva, assembly GCA_020152595.1. NCBI lineage: Eukaryota > Metazoa > Echinodermata > Holothuroidea > Apodida > Chiridotidae > Chiridota > Chiridota heheva. The sequence goes on along the minus strand of JAIGNY010003294.1, from coordinate 510,598 downwards.
TGTAGGTCCTTCATAAGTTCACCACACTGTAGTTCCTTCATACGTTCACCACACTGTAGTTCCTACATACGTTCACCACACTGTTACATGCACAATCCATTGTACAAAAAGATCCCAGCTTTACATTTTGATAAGAAAACCAACAAAATTGATTGACTCACTTATTCTTGATTCTAAATGGGAGACGTCATCAGATGCAGTTTTGTCGTTCAGTCTCAGCAGGCCTCTGCCTCTCTCCTCCCAAATCTGTTTATCTTTTTGAAATATGTGAAGTTTGCAGGGAGCCTTTGGAGAAAGAAAAGTGATTCATAACTTAAAGGTGCTCTTGAGATGATAATCAGGTGATTGTTTGGCTAATTCATGGCATTTAAGAAAAAGGATTAGTTCAGTGGTCAAGCATCTCTGTCTTATATGATGAAAGAGGACTTCAAAAGAAACAAAATGGTGAAGAAAGCATTGCAAACTCTTATTCCATTAAGGAGATATTCAAGTTTAAAATTTGGTATCATTTGTGTAGAAATGACTGAAATCAGACTAGTTGTGATGTCACAGCCTCAGAATCCTCAGTCTTTATGTATTTCAAATAAAGTTGTATCTAATTTTTCAATAACTAAATTATTTTTCCCCAAACTTTCTTCAGGTGGTATATTATAAATACCCTTCCTAGACTCAGTTTTACTACTTTCTTGACATATCCCATGGTTCTTAAGCAACAAAATCGCAGGACAAAATATGATAGAATACACAAAGACTGAGGATTCTGAGGCTGTGACATCACAACTAGTCTGATTTCAGTCGATTCTACACAAATGATACCAAACTTTTAACTTGAATATCTCCTTAATGGAATAAGAGTTAACAATGCTTTCTTCACCATTTTGTTTCTTTTGAAGTCCTCTTTCATATAATATAAACATGCTTGACCACTGAACTAATCCTTTTAATTTAATAAAGGTCTTATTTTAATACTTGTATTATTGAAAAATGAATTAAGAATTCACTAGAAATAATAAGGGTTGATTTTCACATTCATATCAAAGGTTTTTAGTGCCATCACTAGCAATAAAGGTGTAGTCAAATATCATACACACTCCAAAATCATTTGCTCTTACATTTTGGGTTGAATACTCCTTTAAAACAATTCTAATAAAACACAATTTACTGTACATAACACATACCCCATAGGACTTATAAAGTAACATGTTTATTGTAAATTAAAACAATACTCACATTCCTCAAAAGTCTTAGTGTACTTTATTGCAGTTTTTTCATGCGATTTTGTGGTTTATAACCACTGGATATAGTCCATGGGCCAGACAACTTTTTGGTTTTAGTTTAGGGGCAAATTGTGTCATATATCATTGGATAGCTATTTTTGTCTACTTTGATAAAATCCATGATAGCAATGCATAGCAATGCCAATTGTACAGCTTTTTTGACAAAAATCGTTTTTTTAGTGAATATCGGAAATACTTACTCTATGGTCATGCATCATTAGACCATATTAGAGAAATCCAGGTTCTTGCAATTCTAAACAAAAATTAGCCGTCAGAATTCTGTAAGACACCCACCAACGAAGTAAAAATTACTTTTTTACATCAATATTCTAAGAAACAATCAATAATACCAAACTGCCTATCTTAGCACCCTCTATCCAGGTCTAGTAAAGATGTTCATTGAACATTTTAATTGGCTAGTCAAAATCATTTGAACTAAAAGCCAGATAGCTATGATCGAGAAAGGAGGTGCATGGGTAAAAAAAACAAAGTAGGGAGATGGGGGTGGGAGAGGAGAACTAAATATGATTGTAGAGGGAAGCATGATGAAGGAAGGAGATTATTTTATCCGGAGGGATTTTCTAGAAGAGCTTGGCTATCTAGTTATGGGGAGCAAGGAAAGCTCTAGAAAGGTTGTACAGGGGGCAAGCAAGGAGAACGTGATGGACTGTGAGGGGTTGGGGGAGCAAATAAGGAGGTGAAAGTGAATGAGGTGGGTGTGACCTATTCTAAGACGGGTAATGTGAACGTTGTCGACACGGGAGAGGTTGTGGATGGTGGGTTTGAATGGAATGGTGGGTTTGATCGGAATGGTGAGCTGGATGATGTGGAGTTTGTTATCAATTTGGGAGTCCCATTAGGTTTGCCAGCGGTCACGAACAAGGGAAGCGATAAGCAGTTTGATGTCAGAAGGGGTTTTGGGAAATGGGGTAGGGGAAAGGGTGAGGGCAAGCTTAGCAGCTGCATCAGCCCTGTAATTCCCAGGGATGCCAACATAGCTGGGTATCCAGAAGAAAATAATACTTTTCTTGCAGAGGGTTGGTGACAGGATTTTCCTGAGGAGGAGGTGGGATGTGGGGTTATCCCATTTAAGATTGAGTAAAAAAGTAAGGACAGCCTTCAAGTCGGAGAAGACGGCAAAGTGGCTGAGCGGAGAGTACTCAATAAAGTTGAGGGTGGGTAGGATGGCCTTTGCCTCGGCTGAAAAGATGGACGAGTAGTCAGGAAGTCTGCTACTGAGGGTTATGTCTTGGATGACGGCAGCAGCAGCTGTCTTCCTTGGAGCCATCAGTATAGATGGAGGTGAAGTTTGAGAGTTGGTCTATGATTTGGTTGTGGAGATTGATGAAGAGGTTAGGGTGGGTTTGGGTATTGTAATGAGTGGAGAGGCCCAGGTAGATAGATGGGAGGGGGGTGGCCCAAGGAGGAAAAGTGGGCCAGGAGAAGGAGTTGAGAGTGGCGGGGTTGATGCCGAGATGGAGGGGTCTGATTTAATTCGTAAGCTGAAGGGAGGGGATAGGGTTTTAGTCCTATTAAAGAGGGTGGAAAAATTGGGGTACCTAATGAGGTTGCAAACAGGGTTCTGGGTGTTAGTGAGGACTCTTAAAGCATAGGAGAGGCTAAGCTTTCTACATCTAAGTAGAAAGGGGGTTCGTTGGCTTCAACATGAAGGCTGGTGATTGGGAAGGTCCTGTAGGCACCCAGGCAAAGCCTGAGGGCTTCATTTCAAATGGTGTTGATGTGGTTGAGGTATGAGTTGTGAGCAACACAATATACAATATTGCCATAGTCAAGCTTGGCACAAATGGTGAGCCTGAAGATTGTGAGGAGAACATGGCGATTCGCACCCCAAGTGGTGTTGGAGAAGAGGCGGAGAATGTTGAGGGAGCTGTTGCATTTCAGTTTCAGGTTGGTGATGTGTTGCTTGTACGAGAGCTTGGGGTCTAGATTTAAACCCAGGAACTTTGTGTGTTTAACTTTAGGGATGCGATTGCCATTGAGCACGAGGTTGGGGTGGAGGTTGTTGAAATGACAGAAGTGCATGCAGACTGTCTTGTCTTTGGAGAATTTAAAACCGTTATTGTTGCACCAGACTTGCAGCTGGTTGAGGCTGACTTGGAGTCTATTTTTGATAAGAGGAAAGCTAGGGGAGGAGTAGAAGATGGTGAAGTAGAGGGTACGTTTGATGTTGGGGCCAAGGTTGTCAGCAATGTTATTGATGCTCAGGTTGAAGAGAGTGGGAGAAAAGATGCTGCCTTGGGGGACGCCCTCTTCTTGGGGGTAGGGATTGGAGAGGGTATGGCCAATACGAGCTTGGAACTGCCTGGGTATGTAAAGTTTGGTGTAGAAAGGGAGGGAAGGGAGGAAGTTAAATGTGGTGAAGCGGTTGTTGTTGCAGAGGAAGTTGATGATGTAAGTATTTGGTTTAGTCCCTTTTTACAAGAGGTGAATTTCTTAACAAAGCACAAAAATGTATGTAAACTTTTCTCATTCATTCTTTTTTTTTGTTTTTATGCATTTGAAACAATCTAACATGGAAACTGTATAAAAAGATGAATCTTTTTGGCATCGTGTTTGTATGCATATTTAATGCACAGTTCAAAGGACATTGCACTCGCATGCTTTTGATTAGTCAGTTGAGATGTTTTACGAACATTTTCACTGGACATGGATAAAGGGTGCTATAATAGGGTGCTTAGGCTTGTTTTTTCCTTTAAATGAAGATATACAAATGTGTAAAAAGTAATTTTATGAGTTTTTACCAGAGTTATAATGGTTAATTTGTTTGGAATTGCAAAATTGTATTTCTCTTATTGTCACAACAAAGAAGTTAGAATATAGTACTTCCCTGGAGAAAATTTACACATGACATGTTGATAATTTGAGTACTTCTTGATGTGCTACGTTGCCTTGTTTAATTTGTTCTCGTTTCACAGTTTAGGCATTTTGTTCTTTTGTACATGCCTCTTTTCCTAGCTTCAACTTGGTCAACAATACATGAATATGGACGTCCTTGTATGGGCCACTTGTCTAAGTTATAGGCCATGGAGTGGAGATCTGCATCCTTACAAACAATGATATACTGTATGGTCAGATGATGGTTAACCTTAAAACCCTGAAACAGTGAAATGCTGGCTAATTCTAAGCAATAAGATCCAACTGTCCAGTAGCCTATCAATGGAGCTAACTTGCTCTTACAAGCACTCAGTTACCAACTGCCCCTCCCAACATCTTACTCAACAGGTAAACTTGAACCACTGACCAGAAATAACAGGGATGCATCAATTTGCATAAACCGAAGAGAAAACAGGAATTTCAAGACTACCACACCATGGCCTTTACTTATTAACTGAATACTTTATCTGAACTTAGGAATTCCAAATATGGAAAACCTGTGACACTCATATGGTCTAATGATACATTAACTGCATCTGAACCTATCTTCAAACGTAATTCAAATTGCCCTTAAAAAACCATGGCACTTTTTAGAGCCTTCTATACAATCAATTTGATCATAGAACATTTTAGATGAAGTTTTTAATCTCTTTGAAGTAATAATGTTACATCAAAATACTTAAACATAGACTTTGTCTGACATTTCTTTGAAATTTCAAATGATTTTGACGAACCAATTGAACTGTTCAATGAACAACATTACTAGACCTGGATAGAGGGTGCTACAATAGGGAGTTTGGTATTATTGATTGTTTCTTAAAATATGGATGAAAAAAGTGATTTTTAATTCATTGGTGGGTGTCTTACAGAATTCTGGTGGCTAATTTTTGTTAAGAATTGCAAAAACCTGGATTTCTCTCATATGGTCTAATGGCACATGACCATAAAGTCACAATATTCACTGAAAAAACATGTTTTTTGACCAACAAGCTGTACAATTGGCATTGCTATCACTGATTTTATAAATGTGGACAAAATTAGCTATTCAATGATATATGACACAATGTGCCCTTAAACTGAAACCATTTTCATGTACAACCAGGACTGGCCCTAATGTAGTTTAAACTTTCTTGACTAATACGTCAAGAAAGCACTTAAAGAGAATCTAGTAAATTAACGATAATTTATACTACCTGAAAAATGTTCAGGCTTTTTCTTTAAAATAAATTAACAATTAAGAAGGATAGGGCATCATCCATCTACAGTAAACTTTCCACACCAGTCTTTTTAAACAATTGTGTGACAACCTTTAAGTTCAATACCTTCCAGAATGGGAAAAGATATTAAAGTAGTATCTTGCTTGTCGCCCATCATACATGTCTAATCACTGAACTCACCCTTTCACTACAAATCCTTTAAACTACAAATCTTTTGAACTATCAATCTTTTAAAACAACAAATCCTTTAAAACAACAAATCCTTTAAAACAACAAATCCTTTAAAACAACAAATCCTTTAAAATTACAAATCCTTTAAAATTACAAATCCTTTAAAATTACAAATCCTTTAAACTACAAATACATTTCACTACAAATCCTTTAAACTATCAATCCTTTAAACTACAAACCCCTTAAACTACAAATTCTTTAAACTACAAATTCTTTTAAACTACAAATCCTTTAAACTATAAATTCTTTAAACTACAAATCCTTTAAATTACAAATTCTTTAAACTACAAATTCTTTTAAACTACAAACCCTTTAACATACAAACCCTTTAAAATACAAACCCTTTAAAATACAAACCCTTTAAACTACACACCCTTTAAACTACACACCCTTCAAACTACAAACCCTTTAAATTACAAATCCTTTAAACAACACTCTTTAAACTACAAATTCTTTAAACTACAAACCCTTTAACATACAAACCCTTTAAAATACAAACCCTTTAAACTACACACCCTTTAAACTACACACCCTTCAAACTACAAACCCTTTAAATTACAAATCCTTTAAACAACACTCTTTAAACTACAAATTCTTTAAACTACAAATTCTTTTTAACTACAAATCCTTGAAAGTATAAATTCTTTCAACTATAAATCCTTTAAACTACAAATTCTTTTCAACTACAAGTTCTTTAAACTATCAATTCTTTAAGCTACAAAACCTTTAAACTACAAATTCTTTTCAACTACACATCTTTTAACTACAAATCCTCTCAACTACAAATCCATTTCACTACAAATCTTTCCAGCTCCCAATCCTTTAAACTCCAAATCTTTTAAGACAATGAATCCATTTAAACTAAAAATTCTTTAAACTACAAAATCCATTTCACTACAAATCCTTAAAACTACAAATCCTTTAAATCTAGAAATCCTTTAAATTGCAAATTCTAAAAACTACTAATCCATTAAACTACAAATTGTGAATTCTCAAGCTTTACCTGTACCACGTTCTCCTCTCCTTCTTCCCAGTGAACACCTGAACCTCCTCAAACTTGACTCTCTTATTCTCCTTTGCTTTCTCCATTTCTTCTGCACTCTCTATAGGACTTTCCAGATTGCTCTGAATAAAACAAAACAAGATTGCAGAAAAACCACTTTGAAACTTAAGTACAATCATTGTACACAAATGACTGAGGATACAGGCTACACCTAGTGACTAAGATCCGGGAAAGTGCAGATTCTCATATAGTGCTTCATTGTGTCGTATGAATCACGACAGCTAAAGGGCTATGGATATCTCATTTAAGATATGTGAAAAGCATAAAAACTGAGTGGAATAGTTTTTAGAATTTTTGAAAAGCTTAATATTTAGTTTTCAAGTTATGACCAAACAAAGTTTCACAATTTGTTAATTTGTGTGGAATGTGTGATATAATAAGAGGAATACATATCAAAACCTTTATGTAATTTTTTCAATTCTGTTCTTCAAATTCCGCTACTTTTGAATTTTTAGGATATATATTCTAAATACATGATGATTCAGTGTGTGACCAAGTTCCAAAAAAAGTTAGCCCCGTGTCCAAAGCTGTATTTCAAACAAAATTAGCAGAGGAATAAAGAACAATGGTTTTACAAAAAAGACGAAAGATCCTTTCCCCATTGATGTCACAGATTATTAGACAATATCATCTAAAGATTATTATTTTTTTGAATTAGTCAATTTCTTAACCAATTGTGATGAAGCTATTTGCTGTTTTAATGGTTCAGATCATATTTTAAACAAACTAAGCCCATTTGCTTCTAGATGTCCATAGTCCTTTAAGGGTAGATGGATGGAGCAACAATTAAAGACCAGTTATTGTGTTAATGTCGAGATAAACATACAACACATTTCAATGTTTCTGATTGGTCTATGTATTCACACAATTACTAACAAGCCAATCAACAACTGTTGCAGAAGTGACATTGATGACATATATTAAAATTATTGGCAACATTTCAAACAATCTTCTTACAATGAGAATTCTTCTTGAAAATATATTTTCTTAAAGCTACAACAATACAATTAATTGACAAGAATAAACATATAAAGCTAAAAGGATTAGTTCAGTGGTCAAGTATGCCTATCTTGTATGTAAAAGGGCTTCAAAGAAACAAAATGGTAAAGAAAGCATTCAAAATTCTTATTCCGTTTAGGAGATATTCAAGTTTAACCCTTACTCTACCAGGGCTTTGAAAACAGCGAGCCCAATTGAACTTTTTTTCATATGCATTTTTGACAACTTTTCTTTGGTTACAAGTTTGGTTGAAATAGAGGCCAAGATATTTATCTTTTGATAATGAAAGCAATTTAGGAAATAATGGACAAAAATATGCAAATTAAACAATTTTCCACTAAATTTGATCAACAAATGGTCAATCTTTGAGGAAGTATAACTTCTTATCAATATTGAAAACAGATTTGTGTTACATATTTAGATCTTTATGAAATTACTTTCCAATGATGCTTATCCAAAATTTTTAGAAAAAAAAAAGAAAGGTGAAAAAACATCAAAAATGATTATAGTCAAAAGACCCCTGAAAGCTGCAGCAGAAAAACAATTATGCAGCGGTCACGATGAGCCTCAAACCTGGAGCGCTTGCGTGCTAGCCTTGTACATTTCCTCTGCATCATGTACTGTAGTGATGGAAAGGGGAAATATAATTCTTATAGGAAAAGTTCTGAATAAAAGGGAGTATGCCTTTATTTATATATCAAATGAAGGGAAATTCCAAGAACTTTTGAACGGCAGTTCAACAAAGCATGTGCGATGTATGGTTTGGGTACACAATTTTTTTGAGAAGAAAACAAAACGGGTCAAAAATGGCAGAAATTTATGAAATTTCTCCAGAACAAAAGAATGCAGGTAGGGATTATAAAAATTAAACCAGAAACCAATACTGTTGTCTTAGGACTTGCATGTTTGATTTTGAAACAAAAATGTGATCTTGAGGTTATTGTAAGATTTTGAGAAAAAAAAACATTTTTTGTAAATTCTTAGCAATTTTTGAAATTTACCCTTTTTCAACATACATTTTCTCACAATTCTGTAATATGACCCTATAGAAATTTACATTTTGTGAAAGAAATATCTAAGTACTTTAAAATGATACCAAGATTACTCCTATAGGACTGTGGTAAAGTCCCAATTTTAGTTTCAGAAAAAAAATGGTTTGAAAAAAGCAATACTATTGCTTAATGGTAAGGGGTTAAAGCTCTGTCTTATCTACTGTATACAGAAATGACTGGAGGTGTAGTAAGTCTACTATGGAAGGTTGGCGCCCTTATCCTCACATTCTAAGAATTGTTAATGTATTTTAAACAAAATTTATTAACATTTTACTATTTGAACTATTTCCCCTGAAATTTTCTTCAGGTGGTAAATTATAAATACCCTCACAAGATTCTCTTTGACTACTTTAATGACATATCTTATGGTTTTTAAGCCACAAAATCACAGGACAAAATATGATATAATACATAAAGATTTTGAGAATCTGAGGCTATTCCATCACAAATAGTCTGATTTTACTTGTTTCTACACAAATGTTACCACACTTCAAACTTAGATATCTCCTTACAAACTAAGAGTTTTGATGCTTTCTTCACTATTTTGTTCTTTTAAAAGTCCTCTTTTATATCAAATGGACATGCTTTACCCCTAAACTAATCCTTTAAGATGAAGAGTTGTGTTATTGAGCAAAAAATTGATGCTAATGAAGGAAAAATCTTGTTCTTACCGGGACTTGTCTCGACATTTGGTTTAGCTTCTTCCTCCTCATCTTCTTCTTTCTGTGGTTGTAAGGAAACAAATTGGCATTTCTTAATGGTGCAAGGACAGGTAGAAACTTGATACTCAGAATGGAATAGTCTTTAAATTCCAACAAAAAGAATATCCAATTCTTTCTGGGGATCCCTAAGGGAAACTGTTAAGTCCTCTATTGTGTGTGCACAAAGCATAACATCTGAACCATGCAATTCAGGTGTACATTGAGTGTATGTGTGCTCTGAACCTTCATTCTTAAATCAATCACAATAAAAATTCTTCCCCACCCCCCTCCCCCTTCCGGGGGGATCCCTAAAACTGTCAAGCCCTCTATTGTGTGTGCACAAAGTATAACATCCGAACCATGCAAATCAGGTGTACATTGAGTGCATGTGTGCATAAATGAATCACAATATAATTTTCTTCCACCCCCATCCCCAGGATTCCACAGGAAGAATTGGAGACTCTTCCTTATGGCCAATCCAAATCTTTAATGTATGCAAAAGTTGTAGGCATAAAAGAGACATCTTAAATTCTTTAAATGCAATTTTTTAAATTTCAGTCACTGAAAACTGATTCTTTCATATATATTTAGGATGTGATGGAGACCACCTAAAGTCCACTTCTCCCAACAGCTAGATGAGGAGTAGGAGCTGCAAACAATGTACTACTTCTCTGATGTTTGGTCTATCAGTTTACATAAAGCTAAATCCATCCAAGCCATTAGGCCCATTAAGCCAGTGCTTATCCCCAGTTTCCATGGCGCAAGCGGATGATTGTTTGTTTGTTTGATGAGGGCTTAACGGCACCACGACGACGAGGGTCAAATTGTGCCTTAGAGGTCAGATTATTCTAGATGTAGGAAGGAAAAGAAACAGGGGAAGAATGAGAGAAATTCAAAACAAAAGGTCAGAAAGCTGTGATCGAGAAAGGAGGTGCATGGTTGAAACAAAAACAAAGTAGAGAGGGGGTGGAAGAGGAGAATTAAATATGGTTGTAGAGGGAAGCATGATGAAGAAAGGAGATAATTCTATCCAGAAGATTTTTGTGGAAGAACTCAGCAATTGAGTTGTTGGGAGCGAGGGAAGCTCTGGGAAGGTTGTACAGGGGGCAAGCAAGGAGAACTGATGGATTGTGGGGTGCAGTGGCAATTGTTGCAGAGGGGTTGGGGGGAGCCAATAAGGAGGTGGGAGTGAGTGAGGTGGGTGTGACCAATTCTAAGACGGGTAATACGAACGTTGTCGATACTTGAGAGGTTGTTGATGGTGGATTTGATCGGAATTGTGGGCTGGATGACATGGAGTTTGTTATCAATTTGGGAGTTCCATGAGGTTTGCCGGCGGTCACGAACAAGGGAAGCGATAAGCAGTTTGACGTCAGAGAGGGTTTTGGGAAAAGGGGTAGGGAGAAGGTTGAGGGCAAGCTTAGCGGCTGTATCAGCCTGTCATTGCCAGGGATGCCAACATGGCTGGGTGTCCAGAAAAAAGAACACTTTTCCTGCAGAGGGTGGGAGAAAGGAGTTTCCGGAGAAGGAGGTGGCATGAAAGGTTATCCCATTTAAGATTTAGTAAAAAAGCAAGAAGAGCCTTTGAGTCAGAGAAAATGGCAAAGTGGCTGAGCGGAGAGTACTCAACAAAGTTGAGGGCGAGGAAAATGGCCTTAGCCTCGGCTGAAAAGATGGATGAGTAGTCGGGAAGTCTGCTACTGAGGGTGATGTCTTGGATAACAGGCAGCAGCAGCTGTCTTGTTGCCTTCCTTGGAGCTATCAGTATAGATGGAGGTGTAATTTGAGAGTTGGTCTTTGATTTGGTTGTGGAGATTGATGAAGAGGTTAGGGTGGGTTTGAGTTTTGTGATGAGTGGAGAGGCCCAGGTGGCCCAAGGAGGATAAGTGGGCCAGGAGAAGGTGCCGGGAGTGGCAGGGTTGTTGCCGAGATGGAAGAGGTCTGATTTAATCCGTAAGTTGAAGGGAGGGGATAGGGTTTTAGTCCTATCAAAGAGGGTGGAGAAATTAAGGTACCTAATGAGGTTGTAGACAGGGTTCTGGTCTAAAAGCATAGGAGAGGTTAAGCTTTCTACATCTAAGTAGAAAGGGGGGTTCGTTGGCTTCAACATGAATGCTGGTGATTGGAGAGGTCCTGTAGGCACCTAGACAAAGCCTGAAGTCTTCATTTTGGATGGTGTTGATGTGGTTGAGGTATGAGTTGTGAGCGACACAGTAGACAATATTGCCATAGTCAAGCTTGGCACGAATGGTGAGCCTGAAAATTTTGAAAGAGCATAGCGATTCCCTCCCTTAGTGGTGTTGGAGAGGAGGCGGAGGATGTTGAGGGAGCTGTTGCATTTCAGTTTCAGGTTGGTGATGTGTTGCTTGTAGGTGAGCTTGGGGTCTAGAGTTAGACCCAGGAACTTTGTGTGTTCAACTTTAATGATGCGATTGCCATTGAGCACAAAGTTCGCGTTGGGGTGGAAGTTGTTGAAATGACAAAAGTGAATGCAGACTGTCTTGTCTTTGGAGAATTTAAAACAGTTATTGTTGCTCCAGACTTGCAGCTGGTTGAGGCTGATTTGGAGCCTATTTTCAACAATAGGAAAGCTAGGGGAGGAGCAGAAGATGGTGAAGTCATCCACGTAGAAGGTACGTTTGATGTTGGGGCCAAGTTTATCCACGATGCGGATGAGAGGACATTACTCCCCCTAGACGGGACAGACGTCCATCGCAGATTAACTTCCCAGATGTTCATTTTACAGCTGGGCCAAAGATGTTACTTGAAGTTTACATAGCTGTAGAAAATCAAATGAGACTTGGGCAAGCCTCCAGCATCTCAGTTGTGTGCAATACCCACTGAGTTACCTAACTTCTACCATTACTTACCTTAACTCTGTCAGAGAGGTTCTCCCCAAAAACATATTGTGCAGCCGCCTGTAGTTCTCCCTCCTGTTTGGGTGGACTCTGCAAAAAATTAATTATGGTTGGACCCTTGGTGCAGAATGGTGAACATAGAAAGATTTTTCCCTGTTCTAACTGTTCTACTCTGAATGTAATGATCCTTTATCTTGGTATCCCTACCTGTCCAAATACCATTAAACAATTGCCAAAAATCATCAATAAATTTCCATTTCTCAACCATGAATACCTTTAAGATTTATAAACAAAGTAAAATTACTGATAACTTAGCGTCCATAAATACGCCATAATGCACAAAAGTAATAGGTTTATTCCTGAAAGAAAATCAAATTATGGAAAAATCTTTCAAAAAGAACTCAAAAAGTTCTTTTTGGATTTAGAATGCTTTTCTGAGTTAAATTTTTCAACTCACAGATAAAAATTGAAAATGACAAGGGAAATGATTTGCTTTTGGTCCTCTTACTTTAACTCTACATGAATATACATACACTTTTTTAACTAGTTACTAATCCACTTTAAAGTGCAACCTAGCTCTGTTTAAGAGTGCATACCGTGACCCTTGAGTCCATGTTCTGACCAAACACAAAGTCACTTTTTCTTGAAGTGACCAATGAAGTGGACGTTGATGTAACTTCTTTGCTGTCTCCCGCGGAAGTCTCATCTTTCCCACTACGAAAGGGAAAAAGCATGTAAAATTTGTGGGTTAAAGAAATAAGTGATAAGATCAAGCCTTTTCTTCTCATATGAAAGAGGAGAATAAAAGGAATAATATAGATAAAGTAAACAAAAATGTTTTGAAATGGCCAATGTTAATGTTGCAATCAGACAGGAAGTGACATCACAGCATCACATTTCTTTAAAGCATTGTACTTTAATGAAAAATTCTCTGAGAGTTTGTGGCTTACAACCTAATAGTCCATGAAATCTCACATATCCAAGATCACAAGTTCTGCTGCTTTTCATTTCTGACGTATTTACAAAATACTTTAATGATAGGGCGACTGAACAAATCGTCCATTCGTTTATCACATCAAATCTGGATATGGGCAACTCAGTACTGTTTGGTCTGCCACAAGAACAGATTAATAGGTTTCAATACAAAACTCTGCTGCCAGTATTATTACTTGTTCTAAAAAGCATTGCCATATCTCTCCTGTCTTAAAGAATTTACACTAGTTACCCATATCATATCCCACAATGTATAAAATTCTGCTTATTGTTTATAAAGCCCTTAATGGACAAGCTCGTTTTACATTCTGATTTGTTGAATATATATGTTCCCTCCGTACTTTAAGATCCACCTCTAAATTTTTGCATAACTCCAAGCATTCCTGCCCAGAGAAAAAAAAAATAAATTGTTTCAACCCCTCGTCTTTGGAACAAGCTCCCCCTCTTCATTAGGCATTCACCCACTCTCCATAAATTTAAAAAGGATTTCAAAATCCACCTAACGATTAAAGTTTTTTCATAATTTCTTTATCCTTTTGTTTTACTAAAATTATTATCTTTTATTTATCATTTGCATTTGTTGTTATTGCTGGACTGTACTTGCATATCTAATAAGTGGTATGTGTGCACAACAAATTATATTCATTCTTATTATCAATACAACCATTGGCTATGTCACAAAGTTTTAAACCAGAGTTGAGTTACGTTACTATGATTCACCATCTGAAAAATACCAAAATAAAACATTTCATTTATATTTTTATTTATTACATTTATTGTTTTATCAAATGCATAATTAATTGCTAATAAAGTGAGGGTAAAACTTCTCTCTTCCACAGCAGTCATTTTCATAAAAACTTGTGATATTTTTTCTTGAAAGGGTGTGGCCTCTCTTACAACCACGATTATGTGCATGACCATAACCCAAATTGAAAGTTAGTTCTACCCTGAAGATAAACTCACTCCGCTTGAGTAGTGGGGGGAATTCATTTTAAATCATACTTACCTTTGGTGCTTATCAATATGCAATCTGGTCAGGTCTGACAGACCTGATTGCATGTTTATAAGCGCACAGAAGGTATAACTTGAAATAAATTATTTTCCTAAATAAGCTTTGTGACACTTACTTTGAATCTGTCGTGTTTGAAAATTGTAAGAAATAATTTTGTGGCGTCGCTCCATCCTGTTTTGTTATGTCTTTCTTTCCACTTGAAAAATCCACTTTATGCAAATGAGAGTCTGTAAAAGTTCCAAACACACCAAAGCCTACTTCTCGATCTGTTTCACCACTTGATAGTTTTAAAAAGTTCAATCGCGGTTTACTTTCCGATGAGTTTTCCGTCTCAGAAAGGGCCTCCTCGCTCTTTTTGTCATTGAATGCATCTTCACTTGTCGAATCTGCTGTTGATTTGCCCATTAGGTATTATTGTAGATAAAAGAGAGTAATCACACATTTAATACAAAAAATTAGACAGGGCATCCCTGATATTTTCTTCTGTAAATGTTTTTTTTTTTTTTTTTTTTTGGAAGGGGGGTTTTTCGGGGGGGGGGGAAGATTTTCTATTACAATTCCTTTGTACGACTACAGATAAATTCAGATTAAAGGATTACTTCAGTTCAAGTTCAAGAGAGACAAAATGGTGAAGAAAGCATTTAAAAATCCTAACCTGAGATATTCAAGTTCAAAGCTCTGTCTTATCTGTATATAAATGACTAGTGTAGTAAGTCTACTATGGAAGGTGGAATCTTCAACCTCACATTCTTAACAATTGCTAATGTATTTAAAAGAAAGTTTATTTAATTTTTTTACTATTTAAATTATTTTCCCTCAAACTTTCTTCAGGTGCATATTATGAATACCCTTCCTAGATTCTGTTTTGCTACTTTTTTGATATATCCCATGGTTTTTAAGCCACAAAATCACAGGACAAAATATGATAGAATACATAAAGACTGAGGAATATGAGGCTATGACATTACAACTAGTCTGAATTCAGTTGTTTCTGTACAAATGACACCAAACTTTAAACTCAAATATCTCCTTGACGGAATAAGATTTTTGAATGCTTTCTTCACTATTTTGTTTCTTTTGAAGTTCTCTTTCATATACGATAGCCTTGCTTGACCCCTGAACTAATCCTTTTAGGTTTTTGAATATTTGCTATGCCACCAATCAAATTGTGTCAGGTACAGACTTTCTCATCATTTTCAGTGACTGAGTTTTATAAAAGAGATTTGAAAGATTATGTCAATATGTCTGTGCAGTCATACATAACAAATTGGGAATATACTGAGAATTCCTCTAACTTTGATTGGCAATAAGGGCCTGTAAAACAAATTACTAGCTTATCACCCGAACCGAGTTGGAAAAGTGATGCGGGTGAGCAATTTTTTTTCTTTTCTTTTCAAGGTCCAATAATTTTGGTGATTTGCAGCATTGCAGATCAGGTTGTAATATAAATTTTAATCTAAAGCAATCGTTTCCTATTTTGGTAGAAAGTAGAAAGAAACTTAAATACAGATGCTAAATGACTGATCCGAGATAAAATTATGGTACTGAATAAATAAAAATCTTAAATTCTCCAAAACTGACTGACGTGTGTTGGGTGATAAGCTAATAATCTTCTTTATTGGGCCTAAAAGTAGGAACTAAAAGAGCTATTCACAAATTCAAACTGTTCTATTTCAAATTAAAACTGTTCTATTCCAAATTCAAAGTGTTCTATTCCAAATTTAAATCTGTTCTATTTCAAATTCAAACTGTTCTATTCCAAATTCAAACTGTTCTTTTTCAAATTCAAACTGTTCTATTTTAAATTCAAACTGTTCTATTCCAAATTCAAACTGTCCTATTCCAAATCAAACTGTTCTATTCCAAATTTAAAGGTCTAAGGACATGTAGAAATTTTTATATTAGCTGAAAAAGCATTAAATCTGGTCAGATCAGTTGTTGAAATTTGAAAAAAGAAAGTTTAGTTTTTGGAGTTATAGCTAATCAAAGCTTGATCAGTTTTACATTCATGCAAAATTTGTGATGTATACTGGCCAGACAACTCAATATCTTTATGTAATTCTTGACATTTCTTTTCTAATTCTTAATAAAAATGGAGGGAAAGTCTGTCTTGCTAAACTTTTATTGGGGGCATGGCAAAGACTTGTTCAGAATATGCTGCACCATTTCAAAGAATTATGACAGACATTTCAAAAACAAAGGATTTCCAAAAAAATACCAAAGGTTGTTCTGTAATATATTACATAATTTGCATAAAATATACAAATCATGCTAGAGAAAAAAAAACACTGTAAACTGGTCAATGTTTAACTAAATTTGATGAAAGATTTTGCTACTATGATGGTTTTTAATAGATTTTCAGACAGTTTAGGTAATGTTGCCTCATCGTGTGCATATACCTTTAATAGAAAGTCCTTTGTTCTCAAATCAGTCACTGCTCAGCATTATAATTGTTTTATATTCCGTAGGTGTGGGTGTTTAGCAAATATTTTATGGCCAAACCTGTTACTTGAATGTTGCATAAAAATTTGCAAGGCAAATATAACTCTGAAACTAAAAACTGCTAAATTTGAAACTCAATGATTGTTCTGCAAATGAAACTCCTCTTCATAGGTCATTAAAGGAGACATAAAGCCAAATATTCCAGCTTGATACATGATAGAGAATAAACCAACTAACAAAAACCCCATCATAAACTCTTATTCCTTCCTCAAGTTATCTAAATTTAAAGTTGGAACATGGATGCTGCTTGTGTAATTTTTTTGTTGAAATCATGCTAATGATCACATAATTTGCGCTATGTGCTAAAGCACATAATGTATTTTTTTTAAATTCTCTTTCTAAAAATCTTTGACATAAACTTTTAAGGGCTTGAGTCGTTATATCATAAGTACAAATTCATAGACCCATGCAAAGGAAAATTTATTTCCTAGGGGTTAGAAAATTTGAAATTGATTATAAAGAAATACATGATTATTCTAATCTGTACTGGATGTATTACATCATTTCTAGGGGTGTATAAACACGATGGCCACTCCTGTGTTAGTTTATATTGACACAATTATTGTTTTAATAAATTAGAAAATATATACTAAATTGTTTTGTATGATGTGAATTTTCTTCAGATGACTTACAATTATAATTTCTATTATATTATATGAAGAAAAAGCCAGACTTTATGTCTCCTTTACTGTGTTTAGGTTTGGAGTTTAGGTTTACCACAGACAAAAATAATTTCATGAACACAATATACTTAGAATGAAGAAAATAAATGTGGTATTTTATCCCACTCACAATTGTCTTAAAATTCCATAGAGATAATTTCACTTACCTAGGAACGGATTTGAAAATCCCGTGTGATTTTTGAGCAATGATGGCCTGAGAAAAGGTTTTTCTTGCACTTCTGACGTATCCTCTGCTCATCAATAAGAAACGGAATAAGAGGTTTATAAATGTATGTTACTGGATAAACAGTATCTCCCAAATATCTAAAGATATTGTTATTTTTGCTTGGACTAATCATGTAAAACAGCGATTTTCAATAGGCGGCCCGCAGGCCAATTCTGGCCCACCAGACAATCCAATCTGGCCCGCTAACAATAGTCATTATAAAATGCAATACAGTGCATTGGATGTAAGATCAATCCGAATGAGATTGGTAAAAATCGCAAAATAGTCATTTTTTTTTTTTTTTTTCCTAGGCAGATCAGCTCACTAAAACATCACAGCTTATCAAATAAAATGTTATCTTTAGTTCTGCTATAAATTGGGCTCGTGGCTTGTCAAAGGAAGGTGGATCAGAGAACCGCCGACATCTGATGTACATCCTTCTAATCGTGCACTCTCAACTTTTTTGAATTCAGGGATTGTTTTGACGGGTTTTGTTTGTCACATGATGCTGGCTTTGCCATGCGATTGGCTCATGGCCCAAAGTTGTTGTGAAATGATGGCCCTTCACAAAATTTAATTAAGAACCCTAACACATCTTTATAAACATAAACACATCTTTACAAACACAAACACATCTTTACAAACATAAACACATCTTTATAAACATAAACACATCTTTATAAACATAAACACATCTTTCACAATTTAATATACTATTCGTCACACAATTACATGGGGGACGTTTGTATAGCACATACAGTATATATTGTTGCTTAATTAATAAAAAAAATGTATTTAATTTTTTTTTCTTTTAACTTTTTCATTTTTTTTGAATGAAAGAAAAAATTCTTCCCGCAAATTCCTGTTTTTTTCTGCATGTCATATCTGCCGGACACTGTAGATTTTTTCCAGGTCTGAAAATACAAAACTGTTTCACCCATGCACCCTTAAATGCATGCAATTACAATTAAGAATTTTTATAATTTGCAGGACAAAACCTGTGAATTTTATTACTTCTTTTTACTCTAATTAATCATGTAGATGCAAGTAAATTGAAACAACCTGAATTATTACAATTTGTTAGATAATTTATCTCCAAAATATCTAGAGATTGCAAGGGTTCTTTCAAGTTTCAAATACAGTAGAAACTGAAAAAGATATCTAGCAAACAAGAATGATGTCCACTATCCAAATCTAATGAG
Organism: Chiridota heheva; assembly: GCA_020152595.1. Lineage (NCBI taxonomy): Eukaryota > Metazoa > Echinodermata > Holothuroidea > Apodida > Chiridotidae > Chiridota > Chiridota heheva. The sequence continues at coordinate 491,708 of JAIGNY010003294.1, read as the reverse complement.
TATTAACTGAAATTGTGACTCAAGCCTTAACTTGTACCAGAGTCCTAAATCTCATTCACAGAGTGGGTGGGGGAGGAAAAGGTGGGGGAGGGGGGGGGGGGAAAGGAGGGGTCATACATTTCTTTCACAAAATAGGGAGACAGTATTTTTCAAAACATTGTCATTTTTTAAATTCTGCCAAAAAGTGTGGAGAGGACAAGTCCCCCTGTGTCCTCCAGGAAGTACAGCCCTGACTCATATTGCTATTGAACACAAAAAGTCAAACTGTACTATGGCATCAAGGAACTAGAAAACCAAATGTTTTGGGGTTCCAACGAGCAATATGAATTTTAAGCTTGAACTTTTGTATAATAAATGCTGCTGCACACTGGGCTCAAAATAACAATGACAACCAATAACTTACAGTACTCATAAGAATGGAATTTCACAATTAATTAAATTCAACCATTTGCATCCCATTAACATGTACACACTACCTAATAACTTAATTGTTTCAAACATGAAACAAAACAAACATGCGGTTGTTAAAATATGAGCATTTCAAGATTTAAATTTATGCCCTAATTGTCTACTCATTAATATGCATGACCTTCCCACCCAAAACAATAGGGCACATCTGCAGTCTATGAACAATCTGTGTATGTATAATCTGAATCCCAATATCATTCTTGAAATACTGTATTTACAAGCTTTCTTCAACAAAATCATGTTAAGCCCCACCCACTATGCATGTTAATGAAATTTGACACTTTTGTACCATGAACATATACACACTAAGTAGCAACATAATTACTTCACATATGAAACAAAACAAGACATGTGGTTGTTAAAATATAACCATTTCAAGATTTTAACATTAAGCCCCGCCTATTCATTAATATGCATGACTCACCACCAAAAACAATAGCACACATCTATGGACTATGGGCCATCCGTGTACCATATATGAACTGTTTCCCATGTATCTTTCTTGAGATACTGTGTTTACAAGCTCTTTCAACAAAATCAGCTTAAGCCCCACCCACTATGCACATTAATGAAATCCAATGTTTTGGTACAATGAACATGTACACACTAGCTAACATCATAACTGTACCAAATATGAAACAAAAGAGATACGCGGTTGCTAAAATATAAGCATTTCAAGATTTTAATTTAAAGCCCCCACCTACTCATAAATATGCTTGACATTAACACCAAAAAACGATAGGGCACATCTACAGACCATGGGCTATATGTGTACCACATTTGACATGATTCCCACGTATCGTTCGTGTTTACAAGCAATTTTTAACAAAATCATGATAAGCCCTACCCGCTATGCATATTAATGAATTTCAACATTTTTATACCATGAACATGTACACACTAGCTGATGTCATAACTGTACCAAATATGAAACAAAACAGATATGCAGTTGTTAAAATATGAGCATTTCAAGATTTTTATATTAAGCCCCACATGACATCAGCACCAAAAACAATAGGGCAAATCTACTTGCCATGGGCTATCTGTGTACTACATATGACATGAATCCACTGTACTGTACTGTTCTTGAGATATCATGTTTACAAGCTCAGTCACATACATAAATACACCCATACATAAATACACCCATACATACATACCCACACACATACAATACACACACACAATTATGACTGCATAGGTCCCTGATGCTGATTGCATCAGAACCAAAAAATGTGTTTAGTAAAACTATAATACCAGAAAATTACAAAACAAATAGTTGCATTTTTCATTTTTGGTATGTTTAGTTTTCAATAATCGCAAAACAATTTCATGCTTTAGGATGGTTATCTACATTCAAAACCTTGTTGGCATGGGAGAAATATTTTAGCTTGTATTGAGAATACACAAAATAAATTAGGTTGTACTGTGTTTGAAATACCAGAGGCAAACAAGTCTGACAACGTCACGCAAAATAAAATAAAGAATTTGAGCTCATCACAGCTATATGGGGCTTCATTAGTTTCTGGTGTGGAAAAATAGAGAAAAAGACTTTACCTTCTTCGTCTATTTTAGGAGCTGATTTTGCAACACCATGAATCAGTGTCGGAGGATTCAAGCGAAACTCCGGTTTTTGCTCTTCTACAATGAAGTGAAAAAACAATGTCACTCTTAAAATCGAAAGCTATATACTTTCAAAACCTTCATATCAAATTCAAAATGTGAAAACCAGCAGAAGAGAAGGAAGTCAGATATTGGTGGGCAGATCCTTTCCTCGTCATCATCTGTAAACCATCCCCTGCTGATATCCCAGGTACCCTTTTCACTGCTAAGAACACAGTGAGAGTTTGTAAGTACCCCTGTCCAAGTCTGGGCTCCAACCAGAGACCACTCAGCATGAAAGTCCAGTACTTTTCCAACTGACCTATCCTGCTTACCTTCATCAACAAGGCTTGAAAACCCATCAAGCCAATCAAAAACTAGCAAGTGATCAAAAACCTAGCAAACTGATCAAAAACCTAGCAAACTAATAACCAAACGGTCTTAGGAAATTACATTATGATTACACTGCACAATGAAACACAAGTCACAAATGTCCCTTTCCAATAAAATTAAAAACTCTCCAGGTTCCTGAATTCTAAACAAGTTTGGTCTCCAAGTTGCCAGGGCTTTTGTAAAAATCACAAACAGGATTCCTGATTGATTACAAGACGGAAACATTACACTGGTAAATTAAGTTTGTAACCATGTTCAAGTTTCTGCTAATTGAAAAATCTCTCATTTTGGGAAATACCCATTAATTTGCATAATTTTTTTAATTTTGCAGAATTTTTAAATTTGTGGGAAATTTCCTGCAATTCAATTCAATTTTTGGAGCATTTTCTTCCTTATTCTGGAATTTTCCTTCTTTTTCCTTAATTTTTAGGAAATTTTCTTTAATTATCTGGAATTTTACTCATATTCAGGAATTGTTTTCGTTCAATTTTTGAGAAAATTGGCCAATTTTGGGGAATTTTTTTTCAACTATTGGGGAATTTTTCTTCAACTATTGGGAAATTCCCATCAAATAGTACCCAATTTCCAATCAAATTTATTTTAATAATCTCCCAATTTTATCTTCCGACAGGGCAGAAAGCATGCAATCTGGAAGGTGAAATCCTGTAAGGGGGGAACTTTGCCCACTGACTTCGAAAACACCAGAAGGAAGAAAACTACACAATCTTTTATGGCTATCCTAAAGTGATTCCTGAAGGTACAGTAGCTTAGTTGGTAGAGCGTACGACTGAGATGCTACAGGTCCCAGCTTCGAGGCTCACCCAAGTCCCATTCGATTTTCTACAGCTATGTAGACAGATACACCAAACATCAAAATGAAAGAGCGTCATCTGCAGCTCCTACTCCTCATTCAGCCTTTGGGAGAATGGTCGGATGGTACTCACTATCCCTCTGATGAGGACGTCAAATGGCGGTTCCGGCAGCAGGAGAGTCCCCTCCTGCCTGGCTCTCTGAACACTATTTGAGAAGAGAAGCGTGTAAACACGGTGTTCATTCACTTCTTGTCCTGATTTGAACAGTCAGTCAAGCTCTGTATCTAAAGTCATCGATGTTTAAAACGTAAATCAGAAGAAGGTTTTTAGGTGAGTCATACCTGTAATTGTCCAAAACTGTGGCCGAAAAGCTTGCGCTTCAGTCTCTGAAAAAGAAATTAAATGGAGAACAAATATTTATTACCTCTTTACAACTTCCATACCAAAAAGTGTGTTCCACTCATGTATGGTAGTTTTAGGTATTCAGACAGCAATTAATAAAAATTGTTGGAATTTAACATCTGACCAAAAACTTTTACCCACTTACAGTTAAAAAGTTAATCCATCAGAGCCATTAGGCCCACAGGGCCGGTGCTTATTCCCGCTTTTCTTGGTGTAAGCAGATGAGAACACACAACTCCCCCTGGATGGGAGGCCAGTCTATCTCAGGTAAACTCTCCAGCAATGCTGGTACTCATTTTACAGACTGCCTTTGAGTAAAGTGTTTTGATCAATGACAGTGGGAATTAGTAGTAGTCAGATACTGTTTTAGATGAATTGTATTCAATCTGTTATTCACATCTATATTTCCTAAAATTGTTTTTTCGAGGTACTTAAAGCAAAAGCCGCATATTTTTAAAATATTAGTTAAATTGTGTTGAAGAAATTATAGATTTCTCTAAGACATACTAACAGTGCAGTTCCTGTACCCATTGATAAATAAAATATCAAGGGGAAAAAACACTTTATGTGAAGCACAGAAATATATAGAAAGAAGTGCAACAAATATGTGAAGCACAGAAATGTATTAGAAAGAAGTGTAAAAAACACTTTATGTGAAGCACAGAAATGTATAGAAAGAAGTGTAACAAATATGTGAAGCACAGAAATGTATAGAAAGAAGTGCAACAAATATGTGAAGCACAGAAATGTATAGAAAGAAGTGTAACAAATATGTGAAGCGCGGAAATGTATAGAAAAAAGTGCAACAAATATGTGAAGCACAGAAATGTATAGAAAGAAGTGCAACAAATATGTGAAGCACAGAAATGTATAGAAAGAAGTGCAACAAATATGAGAAGCACAGAAATGTATAGAAAGAAGTGCAACAAATATGTGAAGCACAGAAATGTATTAGAAAGAGTGTAACAAATATGTGAAGCACAGAAATGTATAGAAAGAAGTGTAACAAATATGTGAAGCACAGAAATGTATAGAAAGAAGTGCAACAAATATGTGAAGCACAGAAATGTATTAGAAAGAAGTGCAACAAATATATAAAGAAAGGTATCATCTAATAAATACATTTCAGAAGTAAATGCCACAGTCACTTCCATTTTTCCTGTTGATTGTGAGAAATCTGTGCGATGTTATCGTTAAGGAAGAAAGAGCGTGAAGTTTTTTCAGGATTTGTAGGATGTGTGGATTGTACCAGGGCATGTTGAGGATGCCAGTGAGAATGGATTGAGAGTAGGAGAAGATGACGAAGCGGGAGCACATATATTGTTCCTTCCTCAAGAAATCTAAAAAAACGAACCATTTTTTTTATTTTTTATTTTTTTAAGTAAAAAATCTTCCCACAAATTCCAGTTTTTTCTGCAGTTTACATGTATAACCGTAGGAACAGTTTTTCCTAGTCTGGACCTTGCAAATATTTTTTGCTTTGTGATTTTTGGCTGGAAGAAAATTGTATTTTGTATTTTCTTTTCTCATTTCTTTCTTTCATTTTTATTTCCCCCTTTCTTTCTTGATTCTTTTCCTCTTTTATCTTTCTGGAGACCTGAAATATAGTGCCGTGGTCTACAATATTTTCCACCCCTGCTTATTACTTTGCCCTTAATTCAGTGAGGATACTTCCCATGATATTAATATATTTTTCCCACTTAGTATACTGTAAATGTATAACAATAACAGTATTTGCTCGAATGAAACTGATCAAATTCAAGTAGTAAAGGATCAAACCTGACATGTTAAATTCAAGAAGTTTCATTGTAACAAGAACAACATAATTTTTTCTGTGGCCTTATGACTACAAAAATATAAGAATAAAATTATATTGTACTGATGAGAACAGAAGAATTTTCCTGTGGCCTAATGACACAAAAAAAACAAAAAAAAACAACACACACAACAAAAGGTCTATTGTACTTAAAATAGAAGGGTTTTCCTAAAAGGGTTTCACAAACAAAATTTAACAAAAGTTTTGTTGTACTGAGAACAAAAGAATTTTAGTGTGACTATAATGACTGTAAAAAGATTAAGCTACCTATCAGTAATTAACCACTTGTATAACGGAAGCCTACTCTACCTTGCTTTTTGGCTTCTTCAGGATTTGCATCATCTTCAGCAGGCCTCTGTTGCATAAAAAGATATCAGATAGTTTTTCAATGTAAGGTTTCTTGAACTTATTACTTGAAATATGTTACTATTTGGATATTGTAAAACAAGATTTCTTATTAAGACAATACAAACATGTATTTACAGACAATTGGTGCACATTTCAGTGAGTACTTTAACAAACATTTGATTTACTGTACACAAAAAAATAGATGAGAATTTGTATGAAAATAACTGGTGTAAAAAGTCTACTGTAAAAGAGTGTTGTTACACCCATAAAACTGTAAAAGAAGGAATTTCGCCTGGGAGGGGGAAGGGGTGGGGAAGTGGGCACTTCCATATGTGAGGTATATATATGCTGCACAAGTAGGTGCCTTTCTTGCATCATTTTCGTAGTGCAGGTCCCAAAAAATGCCGTATTACTCGGTCAGTTTCGTACTGCTGGCCCATTTTTACAATATTTTTGTTGAATATTCTTTATATTTCTTTCCCAAATTTCAAAGGTTATCAAATTGTGTTCAATTGTTAAATCTGGGTCGAGGGTATAATATCCCTTTTCCTGTTCACTGTAGCCAACTTCTCCCATTCAAAATATTCAATATATGATTAATTCCAGGTAAGGGTTTCACATGCATGAATTTTCAAAGTACATTTTCCACTTGTAAATCATTTTTTCTTGGAAAGTCATTAACCAAGATTTCAGAAATTCTTTTTGCTTTCTTCTAACTGATATATTTTGATCAAGACTTGAAGTTTGGTGAAACAGAACTACTGTAGTATTTCCACCAATTTTGTAGTGGAAATTTGAGTTGTCCTCTGTTACAGTTCTTATGCTTCAAGGATAATCATTATTGGTTGACTATGAAGTATGATACTTTCCCTATCCACCACTAAAGAATTTTAACCCAAAACATGACATATAACAATCTTGTACCATTTTGAAATAACCATATTGCCATGTCCTGTCTGTCACAAAAATACATAAAAAAGTTGTGTATTTCTTATATAAATACATATTTTTGCTTCAAAGATGATTCCCATCTTCTATCAAGATGACCTCACCTAAAAAATAAAATAAAAATAGCCTTTGCTGTATAATTGATCTGATATTCCATGTCAAAATCTGTCCTGTCTGTCACAATTTATCCCTTTCTTATATTTTGTCCCTTCTGTCACATTTAAAAAAAATCATCTCTGGGTTGTTAAATAGGGTAAACAGAAAGCTGTTTTACTTCTTAACACTCCATGTTGTTGTTAAAAATAATATAATTGATCACTTTATCAATAAAAAAAGTAAACAAAATATTATTTATAAAGAAAAACTCCCTTCAGCCTTTAGTGCACTCTTTAATTACTATGTCTGCCTTCTTCACCCATCATTATGTTCCTGTCATGTCAGTCATACACTTTTCTGTTGCATGCCCACTGCACACATATGTACTGCACATGTGATTTGCTTGCATACTACTGTACAAAAATGTGTACATGTGATATGTGATATGTGCGTCAACATCTAAAGGCAAAGGGGGTATTGATGGTATTAGGGGGACCCTTAAATAAAATGTCACAGATTATGTCTTGGCCAATGGCAGCAACCGGAACACTGAACAGAACATATCCTATATGCATCACTTGGGGATGTTACTCAACACATGGAGGACATATATGCCTCATGGCAACCAAAGAGTGTAGAAATTCTTACCCTTCCTGAACGTTGTGGTGTGCACTATTTTTAGAGTGTGGCTGTGGACCTTATGTTATACGATGACAACATACCAGCGTGAACTGACTTAATCCTTACTCTACCACGTGGCGATATTATCGCCGTTTTGGGTTCCCCATCTTTGACTCCGCCTCACAAGCGCATTTTCAAAAACAAGTGCTGGTGGATAGAGATCGCTTTACCAACAAATTTGTCGTATATTACGCCATGGCTAAAAATTCTTACGACACAAGTTGTACCTGCGTCGTAAGATTTAGATATAGCATGTGGAATTTTACGCTAGAGTTTTTCATTAAGATAAATGAAAATCATGAACATCTTACCTCTGTGGTGCGATTCATAGTTTTATTTCACACAAAAATGATTTTAAATTACTCATAAATAAAAGGAAAATGACACAACTACAAGACTAATAGCTAAATGATTCAACATGCCGGTAGTGCTGTACATAAACACATATAGGCTAGTACATAGGCCCTATGCATGATGTACATACAGTGTACAGTGTATTTGAAAGTTTTAATGTTCTTTTGAAAGCAGGCTGTCAATTGTCATTGATATTATTAGCTAGGATTTAACTTTCCTCCTGTATTGTGTTGATCTTGTATCTGTGAAGTGATCACAATGCAAGTCAAGTTACTACACTGTAAGGAAGTAGGTGTGTTTAAGTTCTGAATAGTATATTATCGTTGACAATTAGTCAAAGTTTACTAAAACCTCGTGAAAATTTGGATACAATAAACAAAAGTATTTTCTGGTTTATTTTGGGATTGTTAACCCAAATTTCATGATTCAACAATCAGCATTATACAAGGATTGCATATGAACTTTTTCTTAATATTTTTATGATAATAATTGTCCGATTTTTTAATGTTTTCGGTATTTTAAGTGCAATTTTCATTCACTTTAACAAAGCAGGCCTACACAGGTGTGTGTGTGTGTTAACAATACTTGCAAGCTTCGCAAGCGCAGTGCCGGCCCTGTACAAAACGCAGTGCCCTGTACGTACAACGGCAAATTTACACAATACGCCGAAAATCAAGGGCTTGTCGTAACCAAATACACTGGACAAAAGTTTAACACAACCCCTGGTCTACACTTCAAGTTCCATCATTTAAAATAACTTATATTAGAAAAAAACAGTAAAACTGAATAAACTGTAATGCAAAAACGCCAAAGATTAAACATAAATGTGTGAATTTCACTCAAGATTGTTAAGTTTAATCTATTGACATCTTTTTGCACATACTTGTTGGTCCCAAATAATAAGATAATAAAGAAATTCCCTTTTGAAGTTAAATGTTGAGTAATTAGTTGACCAATAAAATAAGCAAACCAAAATTAGCTTAAATTCAAGCATGAATGAATGTGCTCCAATTTACTGTCTATTAAGGAGGTAATCTATGATTATTAATGTTGCAAGTAACTTTATTATTACTTTGTAGTACAATTGTTGTTGTTGATTAAAAATAAATTTGAGAAAAGCAATTGATCATCACATCACTATAGCTTAAATGATGTGTTTATCAAAATATTAATTAATAATGTCCTGTCCCTTCTGACCCGTCCTGTCAACATTAATGAGCCATAGTGTTTTCAGGTACATATTTTGAATAACTAAGTCACATGTTTACTGATTATATGCATAAAAGTGATTAACTTGACAAAAAAACAAAGAAAACAGTATATTTCATAGGGGAACAGATAGTTTTTTCCAATGAAAGTCATTTAAATACAATTGAGTGTTATTTTTGTCCAGTCTGTTATGCTGATTTTACTTTGTCACTATACAGCCAGTGAATCCTCTAGTTTCAAGGATTGTTTTTTAATGTGAATTATAGATTGTTTACCATGACTATATCCATAACTCAGGAGGTTACATCTTACACATTGTTTTTGGCAGGCCTTTAAAACAAAAAAGATAGTGTAAATCTGTCCCGCTGGAATTAGCCATATATGCAGAGGCAGATTATGAAGGTGGCACACTAATGAAGTTTAGTGGTGTGCCTCAGTGGCCATATGTTGAATCCTACCCCTCACCAACACCACCAAAAGCGATTGTTACAGACCCTGAGCCATGCAAAAGCCAAGCATGTCATATGAACAGCTTAAGGACCTTTAAACTTTCTTAGATTATGCAAAGAAAACGTGAAATACAAAATATACCTTTGTTCCTTTGTTGGTGTCTGAAGTAGTAAGGCGTGAACCGGAGATATTGCTTGAAGATTTAGCTGCCAGATCCCCTAGAAGAAAAAAAAAATTCATACCATTTACAAAGGTTCGTACCAAACACATTTGATGGAGAAGGTTGTATTAAACACATTTAACAGAGAAGGTTCGTACCAAACACATTTAACGGAGAAGGTTCGTACCAAACACATTTAATGGAGAAGGTTCGTACCAAACACAATGGAGAAGATTCATACCAAACACATTTAACAGAGGTTTATACCAAATACATTTAACGGAGAAGGTTTATACCAAATACATTTAACAGAGAAGGTTCATACCAAACACATTTAGCAGAGACGGTTCATACCAAACACATTTAACAAAAAAGGTTTATACCAAAAACATTTAACAGAGAAGGCTCCTACCAAACACATTTAACAGAGAAGGTTCATACCAAATACATTTAACAGAGAAGGTTCATACCAAACACATTTAGCAGAGACGGTTCATACCAAACACATTTAACAAAAAAGGTTTATACCAAAAACATTTAACAGAGAAGGCTCCCACCAAACACATTTAACAGAGAAGTTTCATACCAAATACATTTAACAGAGAAGGTTCGTACTAAATACATTTAAGAGAGAAGGTTCGTACCAAATACATTTGACAGAGGTTTGTACCAAACACTTTCAACAGAGAAGGTTCATACCAAATACATTTAACAGAAGTTCATACCAAATACATTTAACAGAGAAGGTTCATACCAAATACATTTAACAGAGGTTCATACCAAACACATTTAACAGAGAAGGTTCATACCAAACACATTTAACAGAGAAGGTTCATACCAAATACATTTAACAGAGAAGGCTCATACCAAATACATTTAACAGAGAAGGATCATGCCAAACACTATTAGCGGAGGTTCATACCAAATACATTTAACAGAAAAGGTTCATATCAAATTCATTTAACAGAGATGGTTCATACCAAACACATTTAACAGAGAAGGTTCATATTAAATTCATTTAACGGAGAAAGTTCATACTAAACACAATTAAGGGAGACGATTCATATCAAACACATTTAATGGAGAAGGTTCGTATCAAATTCGTGTAAAGAAGAAAGTTCCTACCAAACAGTGTACTAGGGATGTACCGGATCCAAATTTTTGGATCCGGCGAACTGGATTTTGCGGATCCAGGTTGAAATCGGCGGATAAAAATCCGCCGAACCGGATTTTTCATTGCTTACAACAATTCTCATAATCTTAAGAAACAAAGGGAAAGGGGTGGGGGCAGGGGATTGTCAAGTTGGCTACTAATGGCTAGCAACCCAAAATTTTTGGAAAATAATAATTATTGGGCATATTGTGATGAAATCAAATCAAAATTAGTGAAAGTTCTGGAATAATCCTAACATCTTTAATATTATAAAACTTGAGACTGTCATACATGTGTTCTTACTGAGGAAGTCAAAAAGTCAAATGACACTATGGAGGGAGAAAAGGGTCATTTATCTAACCTTAACATGTATTTGAAGTGCAAGTATGTGCAAATTGTGTAAAAACTAAACTAAAATAATTAAGGACAGTAACAAGGTAATAGAAATGGATATGAATTCTTTCATGTTTTACATTTGGAAAGTAATTATTCTCTGAATTATTTTTGTGTTATTTCATTAAAACACCTTGGTACCCTGAATTAATTGTGAAACAGTTCGCTTAGATAAGTGGGGAAAAACATTTTTCTCTTTTTCAATAGCAGGAGAATCTAAGCAATGAAAAATTGTGGAAAACAAATTCAGTCAACCTACATGTACATGTACTTTTATCTACAAATTTCATTAATGTCTCTAACTATAAAATTGTTAACAACTGGTGTGGTTTTATTTATTATCTGTTACAGCCCAATCTGTTTCAAAATTTCTATTGATTTTAAACAGCTACATGTCTTTATTTCCTTTTAAATGATCATACACGTAACATAAGCCAATTTGTTCAGTGTTTTCAAGAAGAAAATACATTATCTATACCGAGAAAAATCTAGATATTCATGTTTGTTTTATATTTCATATAGTTGTAATGTACCACAGTCTCATAATGTAAATCTTCAATTGTTAGAATTGCCAAAAATCCGGTTCCGGCCGGATTTGGAAAAAAATCCGGCCGGAACCGGATTTTTTTCCCAAATCCGGCCGGATAATCCAGCCGGACCGGATATCCGGTACATCCTTACAGTGTACCTAAGTGTCATAAGGTTCTATTAATTATTCTACATTTGATTTGGGCATTGACTTTGTAAGATATTCATGTTCAATTTCAAAGAGGTAACAAAAACAATTTCTTTGTTATTCAATGTAATGTCACCAAAACTTTACTGACATGCTTAATGAATATAGCCTTACTCAACTAATAAACACCATCACCAGGCCAAGTTCCAATAATATCATAGACATAGTTATGACAACTAATGAGAGACTTGTATCCAATTTGCATACCACCACAGGTATCAGTATTCATGACTGTAGTTCATTTTGACATAAATGTCTCTACTAAACCCAGAAGTATCCAACCATGCAAACTTTGGAACTTCAAGAAAGTCGACCCTGACCTGGTTAAATTATCCCTACAACAGTCCAGCTGGGAATTTTTTAAACAAAGTATTGTCAAAGCCATGCAGCACATTCCACATAAAATGTCATAAAAAGGGCAACCCCAGCAATAACTCATCAGATGAGGAAGCATGACACCATAAGAAAGCTAGATCAACTAGATGCCTCCGAGTCTGGTCTAGATATAAGCTTCAGCAGAACCTAGTAAAGAAGTTTGTGATGACAGCACATTCCAACTATCTTAACAACATTATTGGATATATTCTCACACCTGACTGCAAGAGATTCTGGACCTACATCAAATCCAAACGTAAAGATACTGTAGTATTGAAATCTCTACCCTCAGTACCGATAAGGGTGCACATCACCAACCAGTCCAAAGCAAATGCACTCGACTCTCAGTTTGCTTCAGTTTTCACCCGAGCAGATAGAGTTGAACAACCCGATTTGGGCCATCCTCTTATAAACTTATCAGGGATTTGCAGATAGAGGAACACTAAGTGTATAAACTACACCAGCTGAAGACCAACAAAGCAACTGGCTCATATGATATCTCGGCCCAATTTCTCCACGAATATGCTGATGAAGTCACACCCGTGCTCACCAACATATTTCAGCAGTATTACACCCTTGGGAAGTTTTCATCTTACTGGTCCAAAACCATGGTAAATGGGATGTACAAGAAGGGTCATAAGACTAACCCTGAGAACTACAGACCATTCAGACTGACTTGCATTTGTTGTAAGATTCTGGAGCACATCCCTCTTAGTCATCATGCCAAACAGCTTCGCAACCATCACATAATCACTGACAACCAGCAAAGATTGAGAGATAAGCTTTCTTGTGAAACACAAGTTATCCAAGCAGTTGATGATTAGACATTTACCCTCAACACACATGGTCAAACAGGATGTTCTATTCCTTGATTTCTGCAAAGCCTTTGACAAGGTACCCCACAAGTGTCTTCTCCATAAACTTTCGTACTATGGCATTGCTGGCAAAACAAATAACTGGATAAGATGTTTTACAGACAGAACACAATGTGTTGTTGTGGATAGAGAAGAGTCTGACTGGTGCCCAGTTGTTTTTAGAGTTCCCCAGGGCTTGGTTCGGGGCCCAGTCCTGTTTATTGATGGTATCACTACCAATGTCACATTCAGTGTCAGACTTCTGCAGAGGACAGTGTCATCTATAGGTGCATCAAGTCACCTGAGGACCAGCTCCTCCTTCATTAAGACCTTCTCACTGTTTTTTTTCCCTGGACTGAGGCTTGGGGAATGCCAGACTGCATACTGTAGTTTGCAAAGTGTGCACGAAGAATAATTGTGGATTTAAAAATGTGTGTGTATGTTGGATAATTGTGGACTCAAAAATGTGTGTGTATGTGTAAAAAAAAGTGTGCCAAGATCTACAAAATGTGTGCCAATGTCTAGAAAATGTATACCAATAATCATCTATGTGATAGTGGGCACCAGAGGGAAAAAAGAAAGCTGGAAGATGAAAGATAACATGGAGGACAGTGACAAAAGAGAGAGATAGATTTGGGTAGAGAAGTTGGCCAGAGGTATGGCAGGCTGCAGAAGATCGCGAAGGTTGGAGAGTGAGCGTCATGGCCTTATGTGCTGCAAGGAACAGAGAGTCTGAGAGAGATTTAAGATTAAGGTAAGGATAGTGGAAATAATACAAAAATATTCAACAAAAGGCTGAAGTTGCAAATATGAAAAAGTTTACCTGTGATTAGGCTATCAAGAAGTTTGACTTTTCTAAACTATTTAATGAAGAAAACTAAACTTTATTGATAGAAGTGCACCTAGAATCAAAAGTGTGCACCTAGAATTACGGCTGTGTTTTTGTTTAATAGGATAAACGTTTAAACGGCTGAATTTCCATTCATTATATGTTTAAACTGAGCACCCCCCCCCCCTCCCCCATTAGACCACGAAGTGTTGAGAAAAAAAAAGGACATTTTTTGCAGAACTGCTTCTAGCCCTACAATAACCACCCAAAAATAAGCAAGGAATGCCAGAAAACTTGAAGAGGGGCTTTATAATAAGTCTTCAAACTACCAGTAAGGCTTAAAAAATAATGATCCATGGTTGGAGACCCTTTTAAAAAGATGCAGAAATGAAATATCAACAGGTAAATTTGCCGTGCCTTGCAAGCATTTAGATACGTTTTCAACACTTATGACTGTGCCTTACAAATTTCCAAAGTGCGCCGCCAGCCAGGCGTAGTGAGGCATAGAAAAAAATATTCCAACCCAGCCTTATTTCCAGTTGTACCGTATTTGATTGATACAACCCTCTGGAAAATGGCCATGATATTTGCGAACCACGCTGAAATCTAAGCAGCTTTGTAATTTGTTGTTCCTTTATTTTACAATCTTTTTTTTGTTTTTGCACAATTTATTGGACTCATCGGGTAAGCTTTGCATTTATTTGTAGTGAAAATAACAATCTAAGCCTTTTGTCAATGAATTTCTGGGTCAGTTTTACAGCTTGTAAAACAGGTGTTAACCTAATGCAGATTTATGCCTAACAATGTTGTTAATCGGGCCAAAGCCTCTTCATCAAAAATCTCTAAATTTGGCAAATCAAAGTCAAATATGGCCCCATTCATAGCTACAGTAATTAGTGTGAATTTCTACTCCTTTATTAAGGAGTTTATTTTTAAGGATTAGATTCTTTGTTGACCGTATGTAAAGTTTGATAAAAGTCATTAAATGAAAGTTGTGTGTGTGTTTAATGTTATTGATTTTCAATGGCAAGTGTGAATCGCAAATGTTTCAAATTTTGAGAGGATTATACTAAAACTTTAATTAAAGGTTTGTAATCATCACAGCCCTACCTAGAATTACAACTGTGCAACAAAATCATGAAAATAACTTCTCTCAATAAAAAATTATCGCAGATTATCCGAGCTAGAAAAAAACCTATTTAATCTGACGAGAATGAGTTTCAAGTTAAAGAAATGCGCTTACCTCACCATTTCTAAAAGTATTTCTAACAGAGTATTCTTACTCCATTAAGGGTGATATCATTCCCATACAAAGCTCTACCAAGTACTTGGGAGCCACCATTACTTCCTAGACCAAACACATAAATTCAATCAAAGCTAAGGCCTCACGAACACTAGATCCCTTCTGCAGGAACTTTGGTCCATGCGATACCTCTGTAAAGGAAAGAGCCTACTACAGTGTAGTAAGACCCCAGCTCGAGTATGGTTCTGTAGTGTGGAACCTATTTATGAAGCATGACAAGACGAAAGTTCAGAGCATACAAAGGCAAGCAGTCCGTTTCACAGTAGGAGACTACCGCAGAACACCAAGTGTTACCACTATGCTCCAGACACGTAAATGAGATACACTGGAACACTGTAGACTATTTACCCAAGCTACAGTACCTTGTTCTTTAAGATCAGGAATGCCACCGTCAAAATTTCGGTAATACAGTTCAAAGTAAACTAAAGGCCAGCCAGACGTTCACATCATCTTCGCTTCCATGTTTCTTCCAGCATGAACACCTACTGTACATGTAATCTCCCACTCCAATGCTTCAGTTCGGCAGCATTATACGGACCATTAGAGATACCTGCCACCTAGTTTCCAACCATGGTTAATAAACCCTCCCAGTTTTACTTGCACCAGTGTTCATCTTATCTTTCTTTTCATTGCACTTGGACCACACTGCAGCATCTACCATCCAGGACAGCCTTTCTTGCTCTTTTAGGATGTCGAGCAACCAAGCATCAAGCTAATACATTTACTCTATCTTCATCAGCTTTACTTCACAAAGGTTGCTGATTTTAGGTATAGGAAATCACCCACTAAAGAAACAAAAATGCATGCTGAAGCAAAAGTCAATGGGATTGAACATGTGCTTAAAAGTAGTTGCCCTAAAACAAATATCAGCCTCAAATAAACACCAACATTCATAAAATTCCTACAATTTACTGAAGTAAGTTTTGTACAATCTCCTGTGGCTATCCAAATATAATTTGCTTAAGATCCTGTCAAAAGTTGGTGAAGAAAATCAAATTCCCACCCATTTTTTCCCCGTGTACGTTAAAAATCGTAACATGCAGTGTCACACACACAAATGCATCTTTATGAACATTCACAACCAATTAGGTAGGCGTCATTTAAGTGATTGAAGTTTTATAGCTTACAGTGTAAAGACGCTACAATGAGTGTGGATTGCACTTGCATGTTTTTTTTCTGGTACAAGCTAAAAAAATAAGGCAAAAATTGAAGAAAAAAAAGACAAAAGAATAAGGTACAGTATAAAAAATGCACAAATGTTGCTCAACACGTGCAACGGTATCTTCTTTAAAATATCTGGTGGATCTGTACGCTCCACTTGCTCTTTGATTACATGTACATATAACACTCACATCAATCATACATTTGGTGTCTGATTACAAGATTCTCATCCTGTTGAACGAATTTGAGTCCATTTCGTCAAAAAACCCTTGCTTTTTCCTACACAGGAATAATCTAGCTTAGTTCACCTGCCTACCACTGTACCAGGTTAAGGAACATTCTAGCTAAAAGGTAATCTCATTTCTGTAAAATTTGGAGGTTATATAGAAAACCCAGCGATATTAAAAAAAAAAAACTTTTTAGTGAGAATTTGAGAAATTTGTACAGAGAAGCCAACAGATATTAGCACCAAGCAGTCATTTAACTTGGTTAAGTTAAACAAAAATCGCAGGAGTATCATTACCTTCACAATAAGAGATCTGTGCTCAGTGGTTTGATATTGTAAACTGCTAACAAGGATTTACATAACGCCGGCTACAAACAGCATTGAACCTAGTACTTTGCGTGGTACCATTGGACTGATGCCAGCCATGATAGTATGGTTGCTGTTAGTGATGGCTGGCCATCCGAGGGTACTACAAAATCCTATACCCTCCTGTAATGTTTTAAGCGAGGTGTTAAAAGTATAGGAAAATCTTAGTTTTAAATCTTTATGAAAATGAAACCATTTTACCTTTTTTTTTGCCCACAAAAATTAGAATCGATGTTTGAAGCCCATGCATGTCTTCAAAAACTGTTGTTAAGGTGATTTTAGTTACTTTTATTAAAGTATTTTAGACTACTTTTCCTTCCGTAAAAATCATCTGACGAGCTCTCCAAAGTAGGTCAAAGTTCAAAACACTGCCATCGGGGCTAAAACATTTTAGAGGGGGTAATATGTTTTAGATTATTTGAGGAAAAACTTAAAATAATACATATTAAGTACAATTATATAATCTAAACATTTCTTGATGTTTTATTTATTTGTTTTCGGACAGTTTTTTTAAAAACTAAAACTATTTAAAAAAATTATATGAACAAAACAAAATGTTGTCAGCGAAAACTCAACTTGCAGTTAAGTGGAACATTCTAAAACTTATTTGGGGACGTCTAATAATAATAACAAACATGCGGTGACTAGAAAATAGCGACCAAAATATGAATCTTGGAAAATTTTATCCCGTCGTGGTGCTAAATAGGTAAAGTAGGGCAAATAGGATGCTAGGTTTGATAAGAAGAAATTTGTGTTTTCTTGGTAGAGAGGTTGTTCTTAATTTGTATAAGCAGTTAGACCTCTTCTTGAGTAGGCTATTCAGGCTTGGAGTCCCTTTTATGAGAAGGATAAGTTCATTTTGGAGCACGTTCAGCGAAGAGCCACTGGACTTATTCCCAAAGTAAGGAATCTCTCTTATGAATCTACATTTAGGCTGCGAATACTTTATTTGACGACGCTTGAGTTGAAAAGAAAACGTGGCGATATGATTCAGGTTTTTAAATTCTTATCTGGTAGTGATGCTTTGACTTCCTGTTATTTCTTGCATGTTTCAGCTAATCCTCATGTGACACCACAGGTTTTCCTAGCGTTATGCCAATCTATATACTTAATACATATATAGAAAAAAGTAGGTCACTTTCTAATGCGACTTTTCAACCGTATATGAAAATTCCTTTTTTTGACCACTTTTGAATCTTAATTACATTTTTTGACTCTTCTCACATTTGCTGGAGACTCCCTTCTTCTTTTATAAGCCGCAGTATTTGTTCTTTTTTCTGATGAGATGTACAAACGATGGATTTTCTACCAACATTACGGTGTAAAAGCCCAACAACTTGCTGCAAACCAATTGAAGTGCTGCTTCCTTATCACGTCATCGCAACGTTTCTTTGATTTGCAGCAAATTGTTGGGCTTTTACTCTCACGAATAGATATTCAGCATTTTAGCTTTTCCCAAAGGGTTATTAACGAGTGGAATGGTTTGTCTGAGTGGGTAGTTAGCTCTAATTCTGTTCACAATTTCAAAGTCAACATTGATGGTAAGTTCTTTCCTACTAACTCTGGGTCTTTTTTTTTTTTGTGGTGGTAGTGGTGGTGTTACTAGTTTAAGCTTTTACAGGGTGACTAACCTGTAATCTTGTTATGTTATGTGTATAGCCTAATAACTAACGTTAGACCTATAGAGTAGGCCTAAGCCTACCATTAATTTGGCTCACTGGCTGAGGCGACACAAGTATTCATAAAAAATATCCCATTGACTGTAGGCCCTAGGCCTAGGTCTAATGATAAAGTTTCCCCTCCAACTTGGCAAAGCAGTACTGAGCTCGTACACTGTTACGCCGACTCCGACCACGAGAATCAGTGCGACGGTACTAAATACGGCCCACGGGTGAGTACATTTACCCTACGACCAGACAGCCAGAGCAGAGAGGAATTGACAAAAAAAAGGTCCAAGTTACGTTAGCCTACCACAAGATTCTTAAACAAAATATGTAACATTAGGCTCAACTTTCATTATGTTTTGCCAGGTGCTGTAAAATACAAATAACAATATAAATTAAGAATTACCGTTCTGACCAACTAAACTCATCTTGTACCGTCTCCTTACTAGGTTAGAATCAGAAAGAAATTTCTAAGGAACCGCAGATAGGGCCTACATGTACAAATTGAACTTTTATAACACTCCGCGGCGCGGCGTTAACCAGTTCAGTGTCCCGCTAGCGCTAACGCAAATTCAAAGTAGTCTGTGTACGTACGTATGTGCACGTAAACGTACGTACGTACGTGCTATGCAGCTTGCACTGCAAGTTTACAAACTGACAAATGCAATCTGCAGATTTCGGAGAGTGTGAACTGGATCGAACTGGTCATGCAATGATTAAATATTTTCAAGTGGGTTGAACTGATCGGGGGAAAGGGGAAGGTGCAGGGGAAAGGGGAGTAGGGGCAAGGGAAGTACGGGCAAGGGGAGGATTGGGGGTGGGAGGGTGGGGTGGGGTGGAGAGGAAAGGGGGTCATTTCCATATGTGATATATATATATATATATATATATATATATATATATATATATATATATATATATATATATATATATATATATATATATATATATATATATATATATATATATATATATATATATATATATATATATATATATATATATATATATATATATATATATATATATATATATATATATATATACATATATATGTATATATTCATATATATATATATATATATATATATATATATATATATATATATATATATATATATATATATATATATATATATATATATATATATATATATATATATATATATATATATATATATATATATATATATATATATATATATATATATATATATATATATATATATATATATATATATATATATATATATATATATATATATATATATATATATATATATATATATATATATATATATATATATATATATATATATATATATATATATATATATATATATATATATATATATATATATATATATATATATATATATATATATATATATATATATATATAAACATATAGATATAAACATATAGATATATATATATATATATATATATATATATATATATATATATATATATATATATATATATATATATATATATATATATATATATATATATATATATATATATATATATATATATATATATATATATATATATATATATATATATATATATATATATATATATATATATATATATATATATATATATATATATATATATATATATATATATATATATATATATATATATATATATTTCCATGTTACAGTATGATAGGTTTGCAGATTTTGTTCTCCAATTTTCATAATTTTTTCTCCAAAAATAAACTGATTGACGAATAAAATATTTTAGGGAAATTTTGCACTTTATGTTTATAAAACTCAATTAACATTTCTAGCATCCTCTTTTGTTAAGTTGTTCTTTTACTGTTACTTAATCTTTCTCCCTGCTTTTATTGTATACAATTTTCAGATTGTATTCCTAAAACCACAGTGTGCACTTACATTAATAGGGCAATCAGTATCGCTTTGGAATTAATTTTACGCCGCCACATTTTAATCATAATATATGCAGGGCCGAATTCAGCAATGAGCAACGTGGACAGTTGCCCATGGGCCTCCACATATTCCATGAACAAAAATTGTAAGGAAAAAATGTGGTAGCAACCTATTAATTTGCATTGGTAGGAGTGGTAGCAACCTGTTCATTTGTACTGAAAATTGGGCAGGCAAACAGGCTTACAAAATGAAAAGGCGTTTGCCTTTTTCAAGTTATTCGCAAATCGTTCAAAATAGAGCAGTTGATTCAGGTCTATTAACACAGAAATAAGAGCAGATGAGTGGAATTGCAAGGACCTTTTTAGAGTGATACATAGCAGTGGATTACAAATATCTTTAGGTCTTTGAATTATCTGATTGTTCGCAGATATTCAATTTAAGTTATTATCCAAGTTTCGAATATTTGAAGAAAGAAAACAATAGATAAGTCAGAATAATGATGATCTGTGTTGTAAAAAGTTTTTGTTGTTTGGTTGCTTTTAATTCTTTTTATACAATAATGTTCATAAATTTATGCAGGCTATATTTTAGGCCGATTCAACTCTTATCCTGGAAGTTTCTTATTCAACTTCGTCCTTGGAGAAATCTTAAACTTACCGTACAAGCAGAATTGTACTATAGGTGCGGGCGGTGCACATAGAGAGTTTCTGCGTGAAGCTGTGAAGGGGAAGAAGGAGGTGTACCTAAGAATTTACCAAGCTCCATATTTTTTTTTTTTCCGCGTGGATTAAAGTATCGAAAGTATTCACATAGAATTTAAGAAAATGGAAATTGTGGTAAACATTTCCCGAAACTACAACAAATTTTTACACAAAACCGATGAAAATTGCCCAAAAATGTAATCAAGTTCACGGACATTGACAACAAATTCCAAACATTTGCAGAAAATGGACAGATCAAAGAGAAAATTTATCGAAAATGAAACAAACCTGGCCTGAAATTGAAGAAACTTAAGGGAGATTTCCCAGATATTTAGATTTTCCGAAGTTAAGCTGACAACATCACACTTGGACACTTAGTCGGGCAGAAATGGAAAATATCGGATGTGCTGTTTAAATAAGAGACATGCATCAATAACTTGACCGACTCAGATAGACAGCTAGATATCCAAAACAATGTCTCCGACCGCCTGACGGCACGATGTAGACAGCATCATACTTGGATACTTTATCAGTTTATAGTCGAGATTTACCTGTTTACTGTCTAAATCGGAGATATAATCTTAATGCCTAAATCGTCTAGATATCATGCAGAATTAATGATTATGTGCCATTTTTTGGCATAAGAAATTATCAGACATCTTCAGAAACATTTAGAGGCTTTGCCTTCTGTGCATTAACCTGTTAAGAGAGCTATAAATTAAATGTCAGATTTTTGTGTTATTTTAAGTCACCTTTGAGCAAAATGGTAAATCTTCAGATCAAGGCCACATAATCTGACAACTTTGCCCAAATTTTCTCATCTTTATGTAAAATTTCCCCTTGGCTTGTTTAAAAATTATAACTTAAAATACTAGCTTATATCTGAGAAGATTTTGAAATTAGAATTTGAAGTTGTCCTCTTTGCATAATTTACATTTTGGAAATTTGTCAGTTTGTGTTAATTTTCAGCCATTTTAGGGGAATTAAAAACAAGAAATCTGCGCAGCTTGCGAGGGCTTCGCCAAAAGTCCTCATATTTTGCTCAGGACCAGTAAGGTTTACCCATACACCAGCTGACCAGGGTGTAGATCTATATATGAGGGTTTTTTTTTTCTTTTTTCTTTCTATATTCCTTTCTGTCTGTCCATCCATCCATCCATCCATCCGTCCGTTCATGCATCCATCCATCATCCATCCTTCCATCCATCCATCCATATATTTATCTATTTATTTATTTATCTATTACTTTATGGCTTTATGGCCCCTTATAGGGAATTTCGTAACTGATGCCTTGAATTTTTCTTATGACAATGCTCACTTGTCGACTTATCAAAGTCGTGCTATTATTACTTTGATCATAAAGCCCGGTAAAGACCGTGTTTTTGTTAAGAATTATTGTCCAATTTCATTGTTAAATACTGACCATAAAATTTGTGCTGAGGCAAGAGTTAAAGTAATTAAGTATAATTGGTCCGTATCAAACAGGCTTCCTTAAAAATCGTTTTATTGGTGAAAATATTCGTTTTATTCTCAATCTCGTTGACTACTATTCGAAGCTTGATGATAAGGGTATTATGCTTTTAGTTGATTTCGAAAAGGCTTTCGACAGTGTGGACTGGGACTTTATTTTCGAGTGCCTGAAGTGTTTTAAATTTTGGAGAAAGCTTTAGTCGGTGGATTAAGACTTTTTATTCCTATAACAGTGCATGTCTTATAAATAATGGTTACTCATCTGCTACAAGGGGTGTCTGCAGGGATGTCCCCTGAATCCTTATATGTCCCGAGGTTTTAGTGCTAAGCACAAATTGTAACCCTTTAATTAAAGGGAATTCTATATTTGGTACCAATATTAAAGACCATCTATCGTGATTAAAATGTGGAGGCGTACGTTTTATTCCCAAACGATACTGATAAGTGCACATTGTACAAATGCTCTCTGACCAATCAAAACACACAAATTGAAATCTATTTACCTCCACATTACAGAGACGATAACTGGCCTTTAAAATAATGCAGTACGCGGATGATGCAAGTCTTTTCCTTGATGGTAGCTTTAAGTCCCTCTCTGTAGTTGTTAACATTTTAAATATTTTTGTAAATTTCTTTAGGTCTGAAGGTAAATTTTGATAAGTATTTGTTGTTTTCTCTTGGTGCGTCAGCTCAGGATATCTTAACTTTTCCGCATTTGTATGGTTTACATTAGACAACCGGCCACCCCAAATTTGAATATTGAGTTACTTTGATTAGAAGCCCCCTTGGCAGGTCAGCCTCTACATACGAGGAATATAAATTCGGCTCTTGGTTCATATAGTAACATATATATGTGTCCTACTATTTTGCAGACAGACTGCAGACTGCAGGCTGGAATTATATATATATATATATATATATATATATATATATATATATATATATATATATATATATATATATATATATATATATATATATATATATATATATATATATATATATATATATATATATATATATATATATATATATATATATATATATATATATATATATATATATATATATATATATATATATATATATTTATATATATCTTTTACCTGCTTACAGTTTAGCTGAAATGTCCGTATACCATAGTCAAATGCAGGGACCCGGAGACCGGGGGACCGGAGTGGATAAGGGGAGGGGAGGTGGGTGGGGAAGGAGAGGGGGGAGGGGGAGCGGAGGGGTCCATCAAATGGTCGTTTTTACTTCAGCATGTTCATGGTTGAAACAAGCAGGATCGAATCAAGTATAATCGTTTTCTTCCTCCTCACAATTTAAGCTATCATCACCTTAATTACTTTAGAATGGAAGGCCATCCAGCTGTCCATTGACCTTTCAGTCTTCGGACCTTAAGATTTTTCGAGACAATATGTGGTGCATCACATCATACACCATGGTGGCTGTGAAGTCTTTAAGTTTCCTTAGTGATGTATGCGTAAAAGTGTTAAAAGGGACTAAACCAAAAAACAACAAAAATCCAGGTCCTTGCTTCCTGAGAGCAAATCTCACCCGTATTTGAACAAGAAGGTACCTCCGAAATCCGAAACCCATCTCCCCCACTCCCATCTCCAATTCGGCTGCTTTTAAATGCATCATAAATTGCTTTACAGCAAAATTAATTGGAATAATAATTGTGTGGTTTCCGGTTATAGGTCTTTGTTTTCCAGGTCTTCTTTTTCCAGGTCTTCGTTTTTCAGATCTTTGGTCTTTGTTTTAGTGACAGCCATTTTTGGCGAGGGGAGGGGTGACTAGGGCGCTTTATCCCCCACCCTCAAATAATTTAGTTGAACATGTGTTGTCACTTTACCCGACCAAATCCAGCCCACAATAATTTGAACGCCCTTAAAATAATTTAGTTGAACACGTGCTGTCACTTTACCCGACCGAATTAGCCCACAATATTTTGAACGCCACCGTCTCAAGGTTGACGAAGAACGGGGAGCTTCAGCCAACATGATTGTGTTATCACCTTACCCGGCCGATTTAGCCCCAATACGTTGACGGGGTCGAGGTCTGGGAGAAGGGTAGGGAGGGGGGGCTAGGAAATCCAACTCAAGTTTTAAGGTCTGTGCATTGAACATATTCGGTCTATTTCACAAGATCGAAAGAGCCCAGACGTCATAGCAGAAATATTTTTTTTTTTTTATTTAAACTAAAGAAAGTTTTTTTCTCAGATGAAAATATATGTACCTCAGACCTTTGTTTCAGGGGCTAACACATAGGTTTTTTTGAATGATTCTTTTTTTTTCTGTGTATGTGTCACCCCTTTCCCGAAATAAATATCAAAATATATACATTGTTTTATTCCCATACATTTTTTTCAGGAACTCTTTGGAAAATGATAACATTTTGTAATTACAATGATAACTGGAATTAGGCCTATCAAAACATAAATTTACAGGTACAATAAAGATACAAATATCGGCCCTCTTTCCGCGTAGTGATGAATGCCATATGTGTAATGACGAATGTCAAATTGAAATCATTAATTCCGTATGCTGACGAATATTCGGAAAATTTTGAAGCTTGATGAAATAAAAGTTGATAAACGTATTATATAGCTGGAATAAAAAAATGCTAATCTTTTGACAATTGTACATACAATAAAGATATTTTAAGCAAAATCTTATTTCATGAAGCTACAAAACATTCGCCGTCAGTATGCGGAAATAATAATTCAATATTTCGCGCCAATTTTTGTTTGACCTAAATAAGACATTCGGCAACATGGGACGATATATGCAGGCACGTTTGTAGACAATTTTGACTGGGTGTAAAATATAATATTTACCCACGCCCTTAAGTAAAATATCCCCATTAAAAAAAAATCAAAACAGGATCTCACCTTCCCGGATGCAAGCTTCCACGCCCCTTCCCCTCCCCAATTATTGGAGTAAGAAATTAAACATAAACATATTGGTGAAATTTCAGAAGAATGACAAAAGTTTCCTGAAAATTGAAGAAATTGAAAAATTGAAGGGAGAAATGGCGTATTCAACCATAACCCTAAGCCTAATCCTCTTTTTGAAAATTTCCCGAAAATTGACAAACAATTCCAAAAATGAAATGTTAAAGAAAAATACTGACAATATATTTCCACCTACTTATAAAAAAAGGTTACCTTTCAATACCTTTATTTATCCTTTCCTAATTTCTATATTCAGTTATTTCTATAATACAAAATATTGAAGGCAATATATATATATAATATATATATATATATATATATATATATATATATATATATATATATATATATATATATATATATATATATATATATATATATATATATATATATATATATATATATATATATATATATATATATATATATATATATATATATATATATATATATATATATATATATATACATATATATACATATATATATATATATATATATATATATATATATATATATATATATATATATATATATATATATATATGTATATATATATATATATAAATATTTTATATATATATATATATATATATATATATAAATATATATATATATATATATACATATATATATATATATATATATATATATATATATATATATATATATATATATATATATATATATATATATATATATATATATATATATATATATATATATATATATATATATATATATATATATATATATATATATATATATATATATTTTTGTGGTTGTGGCTACAGCCTATGTTATGCCTAAGTTAAGAGCACATGTCTCCTAAGACTTTTAAAAGTTTTAATGTCACGCAAGATTCTTCTTTTCCTAGCAATACAATAGTCACTTCCATGAGGGATCTGCGCTCTCATGTTTGAAAATAAACCTATAAGTAATTGTTTAATTTTGATCTTCATCCCATGTGTCCATAGCTAAAAACACCAACAAATTGAACACAAGAATGTAAAACATGTTATGATGTGTTGACATTATGTTCTGATTGAAGAAAGACATTGTAACTTTGCTTTTATACATGTTGAAAAGATCTAAAGAAGTAAGAACTTGTTTTCACTAATCTCAGAATCTTGATTCCCTAACGGAATCAGATTTTTGAATGTTTTCATTATTATTTTGTTTCTTTTAAGTCCTCTTTGTTATAAGATAGACTCGCTAGGCCTCTGTACCATTGTTGGTGTTACTAGAATTTACTATATAAAACCACATTACAATAATTGTATTATTTTATTTTGTGAGATTTCATATTTTTGGTAATCATTGACTGTAAGTAGCATAATGAAATTTCAGCACAAAATTTCATCAGTAATAATGATAAATCAAGGCAACGTTGTATTTTGAATTTGTTTTCTTCTCGGGTGAGGGGTTGAGGTGAGGTGTTTTTCTTTCTTCAGTGTGAGTGTGTACTTGTGTTATTCGTTATTATTCATGACAAGGGTTACATGTATTGTAAATTCACAAAATCTATAATTTCGTTGTTTATTTTTGCGGAACACACTTCTTTCTAGAGGTGGACTACATTGTAAAAGTATTTACTTATTTAGTCTTCCGCCATTGTACTAATATACTTTTAAAAGCCTTGGTACAGTGGTATCGATATCTGCGTTTGCCAGTGAAAATAAATCTTGAATCGTGAATCCTAAATTTGAATGTAATTTTGTATGTTAGCAAGTAAAACGTCTTCAAATATGTATGTACAGTATCAGCAAACTGGATACTCATTTATGTTTCTATAAAAGACTATTAAGGAGTCTGTCTTATCATCAAACTCCACCTAAAAAGGTTACGTAATGTTAGCCTTATGCAGAAACACATGCACGTGGATTACGAATAGTGTTAACTTTTTCCAAGATTGAGAAGATTTAATTTGTTCTCAATTTGATTCTAATAGCATTTATCTACAGGTTATCTATCTGCACCAAATGATTGGTAAATATTCTCCACCATAGTCTCTCATCTTGTGTATCGGCCATTGTAACAACGTAATGGGTGTAGTAAGGGGTCACTATACAGGTAGTGGCCAATCAGAAGTCAGCATTCCAGTCATGTGATTACTTTTTCATGAATATTCATAAATACCAATGTTGGCTTCTGATTGGCCACTACCTGTATAGTGGCCACTGAGATTTTCCCTCTTGGTCATCGGAAAGACAGGATCTCACCTTCCCGGATGCAAGCTTCCACGTCCCTCTCCCTCCCCAATTATTGGGGGTAAGAAATAAAACATAAACATATTGGTAAAATTTCAGAAGAATGACAAAATTTTCCTGAAAATTAAGGAAATTGAAAAAATTGAGAAGAAATGGCGTATTCAACTATAACCCTAAGCCTAATCCTCTTGAGAAAAAAATTCCGGAAAATTGACAAACAATTCCAAAAATGAATTGTTAAAGAAAAATACTGACAGCATATTTCCACCTACTTATAAAAAAGATTACCTTTCAATACCTTTATTTATCCTTTCCTAATTTCTATATTCAATTATTTCTATAATACAAAATATTGAAGGCAATATATATAAATATATATATATATATATATATATATATATATATATATATATATATATATATATATATATATATATATATATATATATATATATATATATATATATATATATATATATATATATATATATATATATATATATATATATATATATATATATATATATATATATATATATATATATATATATATATATATATATATATATATATATATACTTTTGTAGTTGTGGCTACAGCCTATGTTATGCTTTTTGTTATGAGTGGTACTTCACTTTATTATTTTACGATTTAGTTTATGTTATTTCTTCAATTTAGCGATGCTAAATTAAGAGCACATTTCTCCTAAGACTTTTAAAAGTTTTAATGTCACGCAAGATTCTTCTTTTCTTAGCAATACAATAGCCACTTCCATGAGGGATCTGCGCTCCCATGTTTGAAAATAAACCTAAAAGTAATCCTTTAATTTTGATCTTCATCCCATGTGTCCATAGCTAAAAATACCGACAAATTGAACACAAGAAGGTAAAACATGTTATTGATGTGTTGACATTATGCTCCGAATAAAGAAAGACATTGTAACTTTGCTTTTATACATGTTGAAAAGATCTGAAGAAGCAAGAACTTGTTTTTACTAATCTCAGAATCTTGATTCCCTAACGGAATACGATTTTTGAATGTTTTCTTTAATATTTTGTTTCTTTTGAAGTCCTCTTTCTTATAAGATAGACTCGCTAGGCCTCTGTACCATTTTTGGTGTTACTAGAATTTTTTATATAGGACCAAACTAAAATAATTGCATTATTTTAATTTGTGAGATTTCATATTTTTGGTAATCATTGACTGTAAGTAGCATAATGAAATTTCAGCACAAAATTTCATCAGTAATAATGATAAATCAAGGCAACGTTGTATTTTGAATTTGTTTTTTTCTCGGGTGAGGGGTTGAGATGAGGTGTTTTTTTTTTCTTCAGTGTGAGTGTGTACTTGTGTTATTCGTTATTATTCCCGACAAGGGTTACATGTATTGTAAATTCACAAAATCTATAATTTCGTTGTTTATTTTTGCGAAACACACTTCTTTCTAAAGGTGGACTACATTGTAAAAGCATTTGTTTATCTAGTCTTCCTCCACTGTACATAATATTATTTTTAAAGCCCTTGTATCGTTATCTGCGTTTGCCAGTGAAAATAAGTCTTGAATCGTGAATCTTAAATTTGAATGTAATTTTGTATGTTAGCAAGTAAAACGTCTTCAAATATGTATGTACAATATCGGCCAAGATACTCATTTATGTTTCCATAAAAGACTATTAAGGAGTCTGTCTTATCATCAAACTCCACCTAAAAAGGGAATGTAATGTTACCCTTATGCAGAAACACATGCACGTGGATTACAGAATGGTGTTAACTTTTTCCAAGATTGAGAAGATTTAATTTGTTCTCAATTTGATTCCAATAGCATTTATCTACAGGTTATTTTTCTGCACCAAATGATTTGTAAATATTCTCCACCATAGTCTCTCATCTTGTGTATCAGCCATTATAACAACGTGATGGGAGTAGTAAGGGGTCACTATACAAGTAGTGGCCAATCAAAAGCCAGCATTTCAGTCATGTGATTAATTTCTCATATATATTCATATTCAACGACGGTCGTTGACATAAATACTGTTTCAAACGAGCATCACTTAAGGGAACCTTCGGCTTTGTTATCTTGGCTTTTCGCTGACGAAGTGGGTTCCTTGTACCGGTACCAAGCTGTTGCAATCGCGCTTTAGCGGAACCCATGGCTTTGCGTGTCGAACGTTGTCCAGCCGCTTTCGCTCGACGGGATGCAGCTTGTTTCACGCTTTGTCCGGCCAACACGTCTTCCAGAATTCCTGCACCAGTGGTCAACGCTTCTTTACCGGCTTCTTTTGCCAAGCTCGCAGCACCACGTTTCACAAAAGGTAGTGCTGTCGTAAATAGTTGAACAGCGTTTCAATCATCGCTCTGTACAGATACGTGGGTGTGGAGTCACTGATGACTGCCTTTGGTAAACAGTGTCATTACAATGGGATTCAATAAACTCATGAGATCATCAATGACAATGATATTATTACGTCTTGGATCGCAAACGTTTCAGATCTTCTTCGGTGGGTAGGCCTTCCAATAGTTTCCACGTGAGGTAAAACTCGCTTCAGCGCTTCATGATCGGGTTGGTTTTCGGCATAGAACCAATAGATGCATTCAGGTGGTGAGTTAATGAATTCTGTACGACGTTCCAACAATGTTCTAACCCAACGGGTCTTTCCACATCCCGTTGGACCTGCAATGATACAGGTAAATGGGTGTTTCAACGTCCCGTCTAACGTGTCGTTATGCGACGTCATCGTAAATGATCCTAATCATGTACGACATGTCTTTATATATTGAGAGAAATCACAAAAACAAATTTTATAATTTTACGTTTGAGGTACTTTACAATCACCTGGCACACCCAGTCAAGAAAAGCTATACACCTCATTAAAAGGACTTTATGGAACAATCGAGAATATCTTGTGATGGCAATCTGATGACCTAGATGAAAAAATCTCAGGGGTCACTATACAGGTAGTGACCAATCAGAAGCCAGCAAAGGATTCTGCGGAACAATCGAGAATATCCTGTGATGGCAATATGATGACCCAGATAGAAAATCTCAGAGGTCGCTATACAGGTAGTGACCAATCAGAAGTCTGCATTGCAAATGAACCATACACTTCGTTAAAAGGACTCTGCGGAACAATCAAAAATATCTTGTGACGGCAATCCGATAACCCAGATGAAAAAATCTCAGGGGCCACTATACAGACCCCGACCAATCAGAAGCTCCGTCGTCGAGAATATCTTGTGACGCAATCCGATGACCCAGGTGAAAAAATCTCAGGGGTCACTATACAGGTAGTGACCAATCAGACGTTATCAATGCAAATGAAGTATACACTTCGTTAAAAGGACTCTGTGGGACAATCGAGAATATCTTGTGACGCAATCCGATGACCTGAAAAATCTCAGGGGCCGCTATACAGATAGTGACAAATCAGAAACCAGCAAAAGATTCTATGGAACAGTCGAGAATATTTTGTGACGCAATCCGATGACCTGGAAAATCTCAGAGATCACTATACAGGTAGTGACCAGTCAGAAGTTAGCATTGCAAATGAACTATACACTTTGTTTAAAGGCCTCTAGAACAATCGAGAATATCTTGTGACGCAATCCGATGACTTAGAGGGAAAATCTCAGAGGCCGCTATACAGGTAGTGACCAATCAGAAGCTCCGTCGTCGATGATATCTTGTGACGCAATCCGATGACCCGGAAAATCTCAGGGGCCACTATACAGGTAGTGATTAGTCACTACCTGTATAGTTTCCTCCAACTACTATACTACCCATTCACCGGGCCCTTTTGTTGCTTTTTCATTAACAAAAATCTATTATATAACATTTTTGTTCTCCCTTTAAATGATGTGGTTTATATTTATGTGTATGCAATAAAGAAGAATAACCATAAACCGTTATCAAATATGTTTGCATTTAAAAGGGTTTTATCCTGTTGTCGTACATCACCTTATACCCATCCGCGAAATCACTGGCGTACTTCACCTCACTAGAATGCAGATCTTTCCATTTTGGCGGACCACTCGTGTTCTTTATAAACTCAGAAGAGCAAAAAGCTGTGTTGTAAACGCCCTCCTTGAAACCCCTAAAAAGCTGATCTTGGCTCGCGTAATAGGTCTTCACAATATCTATCTTTGGATCCCACTTCAGATACTTAGGGTTGTACTTTAATCCAATTCTTTCGAAGTATTTTGGAAGTATCTTTTCGGGATAGGTCACTAGATCGTCAGCATCAATTATGGCCGGTTCGATGCCAGTGGATTTTCGAACATGTTGGTAGAGGTCGTATAAGGTGTCGTCAGAGAGCTCTTCCCAACCTTTGTAACAATGATCGAAGTACATGTCGAAATCGTCAGAGTCGTCACGAAACATCTTTTTGAATAGCCTTCTCGATGACACAGCAAGCTTCCTAGGGTCCCGAATCAAGAATGTATGCTGAAATGTCACCTTTGAAAAGGGGAGAAAAAACACGGTTATTGATTTTTGTCCAAAAAAATGCCATTGTTTTACAAAAAATGTATGTAATCAATATCTTAGCCGTAATATAAAGCTAAAGCTTACTATTCTAGAATCTATCTTAGTTCTGTTACTCGAGATAACAGTCCGCCTTTTGGGAGAAAAAAATCATTATTTCCCAAATGGGCGAATCTCTATTACATCATTGTGTTAGAATTTAGTCAGCCGCTTTATTAGTCTTCTACATATACAATTCGGCGTGGGTACACGTACGGTCAGCGATAAAGCTGTATCTTGCCATTGAGTTGGAGTAGATCATCGTGGAAAAAAAATGCTTTTTTGGTGATATAGGCCTATGCACTACGGGCCGTGAATACGCCGTGGGCAGGGATGATTTCCTAAAAACATAACAAGGGGCTCACAGAGAGAGGGTCAAAACACAATGTGCCCGGGTAACGTTTGTTTTATCTTCCCAAACAATGATAACCTTCTGACTTATGCCCTAAACTACTTAAGGATAAGTCAAAGTCTTTATTTTGAAGAAGAAACTTCTAGGCCTATATGTTGCTACTTTCAAATGCCCTAACTAATCCACCCTCAAAATCAATTGATTTCAGAGAGATTTCAATATTTTGGGAGGAGGGCTGATACCCTAAAGTCAGGTCAATTGATAAGAATGGTGTCTCAGCCACCCTGGGTCCCCTAGAAATCAGCCTTGACCGCGGGCCAGTGAATTATACACCGCGGGTCAGTGAATAATACACCAAGGGCCAGTGAATTATACACCCCGGGCTACTGAATTTACACCGCGGGCTAGTGAATTTTACACCGCGGGCCAGTAAGTATAAACAATTATACACCATGGGCAAGTGAATTAAAGACAGCGAACCAAAGAATTTTACACCACGGGCAAGTATATTATACACCGCGAGCCAGTGAATTTTACACCGCGGGCCAGTGAATTATACACTGCGTCCTGTGAATTATACACCGCGGGCCGTGAATCATTCACCGCGGGCCAGTGAAATATACACCGCGGGCCAGTGAATTATACACCGCGGGCCAGTAAATTATACACCGCGGGCCAGTGAATTATAAACCGCGGGCCAGTGAAATATACACCGCAACCAGTGAATTATACATCGCGGGCCAGTGAATACAACGCGGGCCTTCTCGGCTTCCCTACGGAACCGATCATCGCACTTGCATGCGTATTGTTTACATAAAAAGAAGGCAGTCATTAAACATAAAATTTCATCGCGAATCTGGCAACCATCCCTTCCTTCCCATTTCCCCATGATTATACAAAGAGCGTGCCGTACGGTTTCTAAGCGAGTCAATCGCATCCAAAAAATATTACAAGCTTTTCACAAAATGAAGAAAAATAGGTAGAATTCAATTCTCTGTTTAAAAATACTAAATTCATTGACTAATGTAGAATGAGGCGAACGACAAGGCTTGTTTGAAAATATTCAAGAAAAACTACTCAAATATCACATTACGTGTTTTTTAGTACCCGTCATAAAATGCTGAAACAGTGCACATTGCTAACGATAACTGGCGTGACTAACAGACTAAACGACCGTATGCGTTCAACAGCAAAAGTTATTGCGCAGGTCAACTTTTTTCGGTGTTTTACGAAGAAACGGACCGGCAAATGATATTCGAGAGATTGGTTTTTATTTGGATCTAGTAATAATCAGTAGGAATATTTAACAATCAACCTTTCCCGCTCATTATCAAGAATTCCAGAGGCTGTTTTATGAATGAGTTGTATTACCAGTACGGGGCATACACAGAGGGCTTGTGGTTAATGTTGCACCAAGGGAGGTTGATTTACATTAAAGTTCGCCCATTTGGGAGAAGATTTCGTTCTCCAAAAAGGGAGATGAAACCGGAATGAATAACAATATTTGGATCAATTGTTAAACGAACTTGCAATTCATAAAGTTTGGACGTTAGAGCATTGCCAGAAGCATACAAATCTTACGAAACTTTCCTATTTTAAGAAACATTTGTGTTGCTTTGCCCGGACTGGTAAAATGTACCAAGCACGTTGTAGTGTTTTTAAAAATGTATATCCTAATTCAAGTTAATAAATACCTTTTCGGGTAGCTTGTCGTAATAGCCATTGATTCCAAAAGAAGTATCCTTACAGAAGAGGAAATTCTTGCCTTCATCCAGAGGCGCCTCCAACCGCCCTTTTAGCCAGTCCAAGCTAAGTACAAAACAAAGATAATTGAAAAATGTAAATTAAAAAGGCAACTATTATTTACTTAATAAAAAAGAAATCTTTAAAGTTTCGAAATGGTTTTGGTTCTAACTTCTCGGAGATTTTGAAATACCTGACAGGTTTCGGAATTATTTACGCACTAAATGTAAACCAAAAGAGACAACGCTGGAACAGACAGGAATATTGATCTCTGGTCGCGGCATCATGTGTCAGAGGCACTACTCACTGTACTTACTAAGGCCTTGTCACACTTGTCAGCGTATAGGCTACCAATCACTCCTTTCCATCTAACACGGTTTTGGATTACATTCTCAATCGCTCTCCATGCACCATGTGCCATGAATGTCCAGCTGCTTTCACCTCTTTCTCCATATCTCTCCTTCAAATGTTACATGGTCGGCTTCGCTTCCCTTTTCCTTGGGTTTTCATGATAAGGCTTACCCAGTGATGTTGGACCTACGCTTCCTTAGAGTGTGACCAATTCATTCCTATTTCTTTCTGCAAATAAGTTATTCAAATGGTTGCTCATTGGTCCTTTCCTACTATTCTTCATTCCTTATTATTTCAGGCCACCAAATTCTCAAAATTCATCTGCGACATTTGTTTATGAACACCTGGATAATCTTTGTGGTTGATTTGGTAGTAAGCCATATTTGTGACCCATAGAGTAGCACTGCTTTTACGTTAGAGTTGAACATCTTGAGCCTTTTGTACGTGTAATGGATCTTGAATCTAAACTTCTGTAAGCATATTAAATGCCACTCTTGCCTTTCTTATTCTTACTTTGACTTCATCTGCTTCACCTAAAATGTTCATTGTGCTTCCCAGATAAGTAAAGGTCACAAAATCATCTATTTCTACCAATTTAATTTGAATCTGATTGTTGTTTATTGTGCATCCGCTTTGCCATTGTCTTGTCTGTGTTTACATACACGCCAAATTTTCCTGCTGTTTCCTCTAGTAGTGTAGTCTTTTTTGTATCTGATGACAAGATCATTTGCGTACTAGGTCATCTAGCTGTTCCCAAAGTGTACACTGAAGACCATTTATCCTCCCCTTTGTTGAGATTTCATCATCCAGTCAATTTCCAGGTTGAATAAAAATGGGGATAGTAATCCCCCTTGTCTAACGCCAGTCTTAATTTCAAATTCCTCATTAAGGCTTCTTTC
The DNA here is from genome assembly GCA_020152595.1 of Chiridota heheva. Classification (NCBI taxonomy): domain Eukaryota; kingdom Metazoa; phylum Echinodermata; class Holothuroidea; order Apodida; family Chiridotidae; genus Chiridota; species Chiridota heheva. The sequence continues at coordinate 455,804 of JAIGNY010003294.1, read as the reverse complement.
ATTAAGAACGTGTAGGTGGTTCCTTTGTATGAGTTGCTGATGAATCTCACAAAAGTATCCGTGATCCTATGGTGTCTCATGATATTCCACCGTCAAATGATTTTCCAAAATCAATTAAATACATGTACTGGTGTATTCCATTATGGACATTGCTCTATGGTGTGGCAATCTGGTCGACACAGAATATTTCTTTTCTGAGACTAGCTTGGTGCTCCCGCAATATCTTGTTCATTGCTTTTTCTAAGTTCTATTGTTTCCGGGAGTAATCTATTTACCACTGTATCTACTACTGATATTGATTCCTCTGTTAATTTTCACTTGTTCGGTATTGTTACCAAGTATCCTTTCTTCCATTCTCTGGGAACATCGTCTTCCTTCTATATCATATACAACCACTCCATTATCATATCTGTTGATGTTTTGATGCCTTCCTTTAAAGCTTCTGATGGGATTACATCAGGTCCAGAAATATTTTCCCTTTTCAGATGTTTATGGCCTTTTTACTTCTTCATCTATTAATTTATTGCAATTGTATATGAAGGCTTAGTTCTGCTGGAGGTATGTCAATCATAGTAGCTGGGAGTCGCCTATTCAATAGCCTTTCAAAATATACTGCCAATCTTTTTAATTGACCTTCTTTAGTGGTCAGCATATTATCGTCTTTGTCTTTCACCGGTCATTTTCGTTGCTTATGCATTTCGGCTAATTTCTTAGTAATGTTGTACAATTCCTTCATGTTTCTTTTTTTCCAGCGGCCTCTTAGGCTTCGTTAGCTAAATATTTTGTAAAACTCTTTATTAGCATTCTTAACGCTTCGTCTGACATAATTATGCGCCAGTGCATAATCTCTCTGTACAATCTCTCTTCCTGCTCTTGCACGACTTCTATTTACCAGTTCGGGAGCAACCCAAAAAACTGGGTACTTTGAAAACCCCCCAAAAATTGGGTACTTTTATGTATTACGTCATCGCATGAGCCTACACATTTGACTAGCCCACACTAAACATATGGGGTTTCTCATTTTCCACTCCGAATTGTCCAAAATTTCAATGGATATCCTGAAATTTTGGAGACGGAGAGTAAATAGATATTAAAAACTTTTTGCCGCTGCTTTTTCAAATTCACCGTCGCAATTTTGACAAAATGAACAAAACAGACTGCCTATAAACTGTTTTATTAATTTTCTCAAAAAAGCAACCGTGAATTTTAAAAAACAGCGGCAAAAAGTTTTGAATATCTATTAACTATCAGTCTTCAAAATTTCAGGATATCCAATGAAATTTTGGACAATCCGGAGCGAAAAATGTGAAACCTCATATGTTTAGTGTGGGCTAGTCAAATGTGTAGGCTGATGCGATGACGTAATACATAAAAGTACCCCATTTTTTTGGTATTTTAAAGTACCCAGTTTTTTGGGTTGCTCCCGAACTGTTTACTACTTTCTTCCTTATTTTCATCACTTCTATTTTCTTTAGGGTTTCTGATGACATTTAAGATTTTCTTTCTTCCTACAGTCCTAATACTGAATCAAGGGTGCTTTTCTATACCTCTTTCATGCCACGCCACTAGGTATGTAAGTATCGTCAAGGTTTGCATATTATGGTATCTGTTTGATAGCTCAACTTGATATAATATTGCTATCTCTTTATTGTTTGGTAATACCACATTGTATTTGGGTCTTTAACACAACCGGAATGACCGTAAATTAATTGTTTAAGAGAAATGAAATACAATTATTTCGATGATTCCTCGTGTATATTAGACAAGTTCCAGAGTTCACAGGGAGTTCACAATTCCGCGGTCAATCTGTTAATTGACCGTTTCGAATCTAAAGCGCTAATTTCCGGAAACCAATTTCAGTAATGCCACATGGCCGAAATTTACGTGTCCATACTGTTCCAACAGGTTTGCCCAAGATTATAATTGCACCATCAAAAATTTAAGATACTCACTTGTATGTGTCTCCATGCAATAAGTTGCCACCATCCAACATGTGCTTGCCTTTAGCGTCATCCAGTTCCTTTCGAGCGTCGGCAAACTGTTGCAGTATCGGCATCATCAACGGAAATCTATCCATCTTTGTTGTGAATATCTTGTTGTAGTAGCAACTGGTATAAGGTTCATGCCAAATCTGTACACCAGGGACTTGGGCGATGCATTTTGTTAATGCAGTGGAAACCGAACGTGGGTGTATCCATACGAAGACACGGTTAATCTCGACTCCAAAATTCATACCATTTTGGGCCTGTCCTTTTCCCGCCATTATTATAATTTCAGGAACTGAAATAATGAAGAAAAAAATATTAGTCAAACATATCTCGTAAGGAAGGGGTGCAGAGACAAACTGAACTGCGAAGGAACTTTTTTGATATCTTGTGGGAAAATTGCACTGGTAAATAAAGTTTCTATGAAACGTTGCTTCTAATCGGGAAATCTCCTTCAATTTTCAGAAAGGTTTCTTTAATTTTCGGAAATTTTTCTTCATTTTGTGAGTAATGGTCCCAACTTTCACCCAAATTTTCAATAAATTTAACAAAATATTACCATTTTTGTTTCATTTTATGTTAAATTTTTTCCAACTCTACCTTCTCTATCAGAAAGCATGTAACTGTCTTAATCAACATGGCTTTTAAACCTGTAAAACCACATGAGGTTATAGACCTCATACAGCCGTTTCTTAAAATATAGCAAAATGAGTAGAAATGATGACACCCGAGGTAGAACCACTTTGAGGACACTCCAGGCAGTGACGTCATATTTAACGTCAGCATGACGTCAGTGATGTCCAAAGCGACATGAGGTCATTCGGGAAGGGAGAAACAGATCAATAACGTCATACAGGCCTAGAAAAAGGTTAAACACTAGCGTTTAAGTGTTGGAATATTCATGAGCTGACGTCACATGGCAATAGAAGGCATTTAGAGAGAAAGGTATTCTTAAGGAAAACAAATGTCTGGGGGGAGGGGGGGAAGTATACTTATATAAATAGTATATGCAAAACAAACAAAAAAAAAAATAGTAAAATATATTTAAAAAAGAATGAAGAAATGATATATATGTATATATATATATATATATATATATATATATATATATATATATATATATATATATATATATATATATATATATATATATATATATATATATATATATATATATATATATATATATATATATATATATATATATATATATATATATATATATATATATATATATATATATATATATATATATATATATATATATATATATATATATATATGTGTGTATATATAAATACATTTAAAAAAATGAAAAGATAAAAAGGAATAAATATAAACTAAAAACGAATGAAGAGATAAAAAGAAATATGAAATCAAAAACAAACGTAAAGATTAAAAAAGTTTAAATCAAAATCGAATGAAGAGATGAAAAAAAGAGAATAAACATCAATTAAAAACTTCACAAGCAAAGAGAATTTTTTTATCAAGATTGAAGAAAACCGAAAGAAAAAGAGCTAAAAATTTAGATACAGTTTTGAAAATAGTAAGGTTGTCAGGGAAGAAGAGACCATGGAAACAGAAATGTTTTGAGTATTGTGAAGGTAGGACAGTTCACAAAAATAAAAAATCGAGTTTGGGTGTTGTTAACAAACACAGTTTCCATGAAAATAACTACATAAACAAGGTTGTTTGGGAAAATAATTTAAAAACAAGCCCGTGCTCCTCAAAGGTAGCACTTTCAGCTAAAAACGAGATTAGGCGGTACTACCTAAATTGAACCTCTAAACGTTGGAAAGCAAGTTTGAATTTACCCTTAAAGAATCATGGCATTTTTGTATGGCGCAGATGAAGCAGGGATTTATCCTAATTTATTTGATTCTGAACTTGTGTTTGTGGAAGGATCCAGTGAAATCCAACAAAAGGAAGACGAACCAGAAAAGAAGGACACACCAGAAAAAAAAAGATGAAAATGTGGTTGTGCTTCCGGATACTAAACAACGTTTGCAACCGAATGGATCGTATCGTTACTATCTGGGAAACGATGAATTCAATTCTGTGATTTGTTATGAAGGACATTCATCTGAGATCATTTTAGCAGTTTGGGGTGAAATATTTTCCAACAAAAAAAAGGAATTGCACTTAAAACGACGCAGTGGGAAGCGATGAAACAGTTGACCCAAAGGTGAACAAAGAAATTTCCAAATTGATCACTTCATCCTCTAAGGAGGACATAGAATCAAACAAGTGGCAACTGGGTGATGGAGTCATGATGTGTGTAAAACGTTTCAAAAACAATATTTATGTAGATGTTCAGCTCTTCATAAAAGAAGAGTCTATACCGACTTGTAAAGGTCGCATGTTTAAGATGAAACAGTGGAAAGAAGTACAGCGTTTGTTTCCCAAGGTAAGAGAAGCAATAGCAAAACTATCTCCATAAACACCTGTACGATTTTACTTTGATGGATGAATGGCAGAATGTACTTATTAATGCTCCCCCCCCCCCCTTCTACCCCTCTTTCACACAATCATTTTCAAATAGGCTTTTACCTTTTCGTCCAATTGGCAATTGAAAACATTTGCCTTGGCAAGAGGTACAGTATAGGAGGGGTCACCTTTCAACGGAGCAAGAACTCAAACGTTTTCCATATGAAAATAACACTAGTTAATTTACAAGAAATGTTGCTGTAAATTGGGAAATCTTAAATTTTCGGAAATTCTTGAATTTTCGGAAATTCTTTTTTAATTACCGAGGAATAAGTTTTAGGAATTCGCCTTGAATGTTCAGGAATTTTCTTTTAATTTTTTTGGAAATTCTTTTGAATTTTCAGGAATTTTTCTTCATTTCTGGGAAATTTTAAATTTCGCGCAATTTTTTTAACTTTAGTCAATTTTTGTTAAATTTCCATGAAACTTCTTTTACTTTTTGTGAAATTTTCTTCATTTTTGTGAAATCTTTAACTTCATCGGGAAATTTTCTTTAATTTTCAACAATTTTACGCATTCTCCTTCAGTTTTATGTTTAAAATTTCACAATTCATTTCAACCAATGAAAATACGTATATGATCTGACCACGCACGATGGTCAGCGGTATGATTATATGACTGTGAAATATCTGACTACACTGTGGTCAGATTGGAACAAATTTGAAGTGACCAAGTACAAGGGCCATATATTTTACCAATTCTTTTTTAGAGTGTATAGGACTCGCTCCCAGCCGTACTAGCTGACTACTTACGGTACCTGCTTACCTGACGGGAGTTCTGTTAGTACACCATGTACATGAACGCACACAAAAAATTGAACCAAAAATACTATTCCCTTTTCCCCATCACCTCTCTTTGGTATATATTAGGGATATTCCCCCATCACCTCTCTTTGGTATATATTAGGGATATTCCCCCCCCCCCACATTATCCCTCCACCACCACCACCAATATCGGACATATTAATATTATCTTTGTAGCAAAGGAATGATACATAAATCTAAACATATTATAAATCCAAACATTATACAGATTTGATGCAACGTTTTATGCATGCAATCAAATGTATAATAAAAAAAAGTGGATTCTCATTTTGTTCTTTCTAAGCAGCAATCTTAAAAAGAGTATGATCGGTTATGAATAGAAAAACAAAACAATTACTGGCATAAAATGATTTATTCCTTTACTCGCAGACTCGGGGTTAATGTTGCATAGTTTACAGTTTAGTTTACAAAGTTGATTTTCTCGCAGGTTACTTAATTCTAACAAAATTACAACAGTACTAGAAAATAGATTTACCTGATCAAACGTCCAACTTACGAAGAAACTGTCACCGGGCTGACAATGTAAAATCAAATGACAACAATTTCATTCTTTATTTTAAGGACGTGGATTTTTGTGGAACTTACCATTTTAAGGGAGGGATTATAAAGTATTAGGCATACCAATTTGGGTGTAATTTACTATAACTACGGTAATTGCATAATTTTAATTTGTGGGATATCATATGTTTGGTAATCATTAACTGTAAGTAGGATAATGAAATATCAGTACAAACTTTCATTAGTAATAATGATAATCAAGGCACCGTTGCATTTTGAATTTATTTCCTTCTCGGGTGAGGGGTTTTAATGAGGTGGGTTTTTTTTCAGTGCGAGTGTGTACTTGCGTTGTTCGTTATTATTCATGATAATGTTTACATATATTTTTATATTCACAAATGATATTATTCTATTGTTAATTTTTGATTATGGTGTGGCTGAACGATATATTTTTTTTGGAAGGAAAGTATAATAAACAATTTCTTGAATAACAAAGAAAATAACTATCAACTTTAGAAGATATGTGCTTTCGTAGTAATTAATCTATTGCACCGAATCTTTGGTAAGTTTAGGTGCGATGGGAGTTAATCATTGAGCCTAGCATTCCGTTTCGCGAGTGACCCATCCACGGAGGCTACCGAATTGTCCCCTATACAGTAAGCTACAATGACGCAAACCAAAAATGTCGCTCTGACATCACGTATAGAGCTTAGAATTGCATAATAGGCCGTCCACCCGTGAAATATAACGATGATTTTTTTATTTTGTTTATCGGAATATCTCATGAATGCCAAGATTCTTGAGAAATGTCAGCATTTTACGGAATAAAATAAAATTATGATTTTGCATGCGCTGAATATCTCTAATATGAGAGGTACGCTAAACGTACGCGAATGTAGTGGCGCTCTTCCACTATCTAAGTACTCATCGTTTCTATTTACACTGCCACAGAAAGCAGGCCTTGCCAGCTGCCAAGCTCAAGAACGTTCCTTACCCCGCTTTAAGGTAATTTCATGATTATTTCACGCATTTAGCTATTGGATGGAAGATATTCAATTTGTTTTAGCACTGCGACTGAGCCCTGAAATGAAAGGCAAGTAGCCTAGGCCCGGCATAACATCTGATGATAACGTTGCAACACGATATTGATAATTAACCGATTCCGCTACTAAATACCGGATCGTATGGATTCGTATGAATAATTTCTCTTCCACTAGAATAGATTTCTCAAAGCTCTTCTGTATAACAAACAAAAGCTTTCTCCAATCACAATATTAAGAAGTAAAACAATGGAGCACCGTCTTGAAATTTGAAAGGCCCAACCTAATGTTACATATCACGTAAACATTTAACGTCGTTAGTTGTCATCGTGGAACCATATTATTATTATTATTATACCGAATATTATAGTGCTAAAATTCATGAAAAAAAAAAACATGTTCATAAGCAGTGTACATGAAATGTAATATAAAAAGAAATTGTAGTCCATATACTGGCTTAAATAGATACGTTTTTAATAAAGATTTAAAAGTGTTTAAATCTGGACAGTCTCGGTCATCACTTGGAAGGTTGTTCCAGAGTGCTGATGCTATTGTTCTAAAAAAAATTGTCACCATAATTGACAGTTTTTGTTCGTGGTACTACGAGACTTGAAGATCTACATGACCTGAGTGCACGCGCTGGAGTATACAGTTTAAACATATTTGTCATATAACAAGGTGATAAGCTACATAGTGCCCGGAAAGTGTGCACAATGACCTTGTACTTAATACGGTAACCCACGGGAAGCTAGTAGAGCTCCTTCAGCAAAGGCGTAATGTGTTCAGATCTTCTTGTGCGAGTGATTACTCAGGCCGCTGTGTTCTGGACACGCTGCAGGTTACCAGCTAAAAAGTCTGTTACACAACACAGTAGCGCATTACAGTAGTCAAGTCGCAAATCAATCAAACTGTGCACTAAAGATTTGGTGGTTTCTGTATTCAGCAATGGGCGTATCCGTCCAATGCTCTTGATGTGCGCATAGCAAGACCGGCTGACTTGGTTGACATGCTTTTTTATGGACATAGCACTGCCAAATACAACAACAAGGTTCCTCACAGACGTAGTAGGTGTTATTCTGTCACTTCCATAATCAACAGCCACATTCAATTTATACCGGCTACACTTTGTGCTAAACAGCATCACCTCTGTCTTACCACAGAGGTGATACAATACAATCCTTTGGCCGTAATTTCTTTCACTTTAACCCGTTTCTGTATGCTGACATTGTGTTATTGCTGTTGTTTGCTGATCTGCAGCCTTTACGAAGGTTATGGTTTTTTCCTATGCACACTATAGCTTTCCAGACCGTTTCGTCCATATGGGATATTGGACGGTAAAGTAACTTTAACGAATGAGCCGATGTATGCTATGCATAGAATAAAGCAAGGGAATAAAGCAATTGTTTTCCATACACGTTATATTTTGTGTTGTTTAGGTTCCCTCCAAGATAAAAATAAATTTGAATTGAATTGTGTCATTATGTTTGCTTAAGGCTAGTAGTAATTTGGTTACTCATGAATTTGTCCTAACTGTAGGAATAAGTCTCATAGCCCTACCTGAACCTACGTGTGCTAGGAATCCCAGCCCAATTCTTCGTGGGCTTACAATACTCTTTTATGAAATGGCTCCAGTCAACTGCACATTGTAATTCTGAAATCGCTAGAAGTAGTAAGAGGACACTATACAGACCCGGCCGGGTCTGTATAGTGTCCTCGCTGGGTCTGTATAGTATCCTCAGTGTCCGGGTCTGTATAGTGACCTCAGTGTCCGGGTCTGTATAGTGACCTCTCCGGGTCTGTATAGTGACCCCAGTGTCCGGGTCTGTATAGTGACCTCAGTGTCCGGGCCTGTATAGTGACCTCTCCGGGTCTGTATAGTGACCTCAGTGTCCGGGCCTGTATAGTGATCTCTCCGGGCCTGTATAGTGTCCTCTCCGGGCCTGTATAGTGACCCCTAAGCTTTTCCCTCTGGGTCATCGGTTTGGTCTGGGTCTGTATAGTGGCCCTGTGAGATTCATCTGGGTCATCGGATTGGTCGGGGGTCTGTATAGTGGCCCCTGAGCTTTTCCCTGTCCGGGCCTGTATAGCGGCCCCTGAGCTTTTCCCTGTCCGGGCCTGTATAGCGGCCCCTGAGATTTTTCCCTCTGGGTCATCGGATTGCATCACAAGATAGTCTGAATTGTTTTGCAGAGTCCTTTTAACGAGGTGTATAGCTTTCCATGATTGGGTGTGTCAGGTGGGGGGTATCATGGTACTCATTGTCGCCCATTTCACAACAATACACCCTGATAATCTGTTGATTAGATTTGTCGAAGAGTTTAAACTGTACAAGTAATATAGATAAATCACGATTATCAATAATATTAGGATAATATCGTCACAATTTATCAAGTCACCTCATTCGAGAAACAGGAAACTTGTCATGTTTGAGACCATGTCTTTGAAAATAGGTAAGATTTGAGCGGCGATATTTTTCAAACGGTGTGATTCGAGCGGCGATATTTTTTTAAACGGTGTGATTTGAAACGAAATTTTATTTTCATAACCCATTGACTTTGCACAGGGAGCAAAATTTGAGCGACATTATTTTGAAAACGTGACTGATTTCAGAAGACATTTTTTTCTGAAACTCCTCATTTGAGAAACAATTTTTTCGGAAACTCATCATTTGAGAAACAATTTTTCTGAAACACTGTCATTTGAGGCAGTTTTTTTGCTCAACTGTTTTTCATTTGAGAGGACAAAGCTGGCATCTAACGGGGAATGACAGGGCAGAACTGCACTTTAATGTGAAATACGGGGGTCTACGGGGGCTTCATCGTGGAAATAATCGGACTAAACTACGTTTTTAACGGAAAAAATGGCGTCAACGGGAGAATGACAGGACAGAACTGCACTTTAATGCGAAATACGGGGGTCTACGGGGGCTTCATCGCGGGACTTCGGACAGAACTTCGGTTTTTTAAAAAGGGGGTAATTCCAAAGCACGCCTCCCCCTTCTCTCCCGTCCTAAACTGTTTTCCTCAAACATTACATTTGAGCATGCACTTTTTGAAAACTATTTTTGAAATTCCAATTAGGGCGTCAAATTTGAGAAGGCATTTTGATGTGTACTTCAGTTTTTGAAATTCCTTGAGCGCTCTTTTTTCTCAACCATTCATTTTTAAGAGGCTGATTTGAAGAAAAAAAGTGGTAAAAACGAGGGAAATGGGTTAAAAAAAACGTCATTGTGTACGCAATAAAGTCCCTTGCTTTTTAGCCCATTTCCCTCGTTTTTTACCACTTTTTTCCTTCAAATTAGCCTCTTAAAAATGAATGGTTGAGAAAAAAGAGCGCTCAAGGAATTTCAAAAACTGAAGTACACATCAAAATGCCTTCTTAAATTTGACGCCCTTATTAGAATTTCACAATGGTTTTCAAAAAGTGCATGCTCAAATGTAATGTTTGAGGAAAACAGTTTAGGGGGCGTGCTTTGGAATTACCCCCTTTTTAAAAAAACGAAGTTCTGTCCGAAGTCCCGCAATGAAGCCCCCGTAGACCCCCGTATTTCGCATTAAAGTGCAGTTCTGTCCTGTCATTCTCCCCGTTGACGCCATTTTTTCCGTTAAAAACGTAGTTTTGTCCAATTATTCCCACGATGAACCCCCCAACGCGCAGTTCTGTCGTGTCATTCTCCCGTTGACGCCATTTTTCTCGTTAAAAACGTAGTTTCGTCCGATTATTCCCACGATGAAGCCTCCGTAGACCCCACGTATTTCACATTAAAGCGCAGTTCTGTCGTGTCATTCTCCCGTTGACGCCATTTTTCTCGTTGAAAATGTAGTTTTGTCCGATTATTCCCACGATGAAGTCCCCGTAGACCCCCGTATTTCACATTAAAGTGTAGTTCTGTCCTGTCATTCCCCGTTAGATGCCAGCTTTGTCCTCTCAAATGAAAAACAGTTGAGCAAAAAACTGCCTTAAATGACAGTGTTTCAGAAAAATTGTTTCTCAAATGTTGAGTTTCCGAAAAAATTGTTTCTCAAATGAGGAGTGTCAGAAAAAAATGTCTTCTGAAATCAGTCACGTTTTCAAAATATTGTCGCTCAAATTTTGCTCCCTGTGCAAAGTCAATGGGTTGTGAAAAAAAAATCGTTTTCAAATCACACCGTTTAAAAAAATATCGCCGCTCGAATCACACCGTTTGAAAAATATCGCCGCTCAAATCTTACCTATTTTCAAAGACATGGTCTCAAACATGACAAGTTTCCTGTTTCTCGAATGAGGTGACTTGGTAAATTGTGACGATATTATCCCAATATTATTGATAATCGTGATTTATCTATATTACTTGTACAGTTTAAACTCTTTGACAAATCTAATCAACAGATTATCAGGGTGTATTGTTGTGAAATGGGCGACAATGAGTACCATGATACCCCCCACCTGACACACCCAATCATGGAAAGCTATACACCTCGTTAAAAAGACTCTGCAAAACAATTCAGACTATCTTGTGATGCAATCCGATGACCCAGAGGGAAAAATCTCAGGGGCCGCTATACAGGCCCACACAGGGAAAAGCTCAGGGGCCGCTATACAGGCCCGGACAGGGAAAAGCTTAGGGGCCACTATACAGACCCCCGACCAATCCGATGACCCAGATGAATCTCACAGGGCCACTATACAGACCCAGACCAAGCCGATGACCCAGAGGGAAAAGCTCAGGGGTCACTATACAGGCCCGGAGAGATCACTATACAGGCCCGGACACTGAGGTCACTATACAGACCCGGAGAGGTCACTATACAGACCCGGAGAGGTCACTATACAGGCCCGGACACTGAGGTCACTATACAGACCCGGAGAGGTCACTATACAGACCCGGCGAGGACACTATACAGACCCGGACACTGAGGACACTATACAGACCCGGAGAGGTCACTATACAGGCCCGGACACTGAGGTCACCATACAGACCTGGAGAGGTCACTATACAGACCCGGCGAGGACACTATACAGCCCCGGACACTGAGGACACTATACAGACCCGGCGAGGACACTATACAGACCCAGCCGGGTCTGTATAGTGTCCTCTTACTACTGCTAGATATCACTAATAAAACATAGAAACAATCAATTTATCAGTATCAACATTCTTATTCGTTAACGCCACACTAGCAACCTTGATATGTATACATTTCTTCAACTTGACAACATATACATCATGGGGTAATAAAATTAGAGGTGTGTCTTCTCTCAACCAATCACAATGCAGACAACAAACTTAGGTGTACTTGAAAATGCTTTTTTTCTTTCAAACATTTATTTGTTTTAACATGAAAAACAGCATTTGAAAATAGACCTCTACAAAAAGTTGATTTTTGACCAGGTTAACACCATTACATACAGTAGTTTTAGAAAGACATGGAAATTTTAATTTCCAAGGTTGGTAGATTCCTGTGTATTAAAGATTTTTATAGCATCTTATTTCTGCAGTATAGAATGTTATTAATCAACTTTATTGATAACAACTATAGATATTTAAAAATGATTATAACAATTATTTCACATACCTTTAATATCAACAACAACTACAATCTTTTCTTTCGTTCATTACATACAGTAGTTTTAAAAAGACATGAAAATTTTGATTTTCAAGGCTGGTAGGTTCCTGTGTATTAAATATTTCTATAGCATACAAGAAATAACCTTACATATAAGTTAACAGTGTTTCTCTTTTTGGGGAAATTATGTGCTGTACACGTTTTAGCCCAATTATCCTCATAAAAACAGCTTTAACGATTTTGCAAGATACACTGTTCAAATTGAAGAAAAAGTAACATGTTCTAATTTCAAAATGGATTTTGTATCTTATTATGGAAGCCATTTTTGTCAGCACTTTTAACAATTCATAATGAAAATGATGGTTAAAGATGTTAGGATTATGCTTATCTTTCTACAGTTGTACTTAAATATGCTTTTTAATAAAGAAAAATCAACAGCTAAACATAAAATATGAGCAGTAATTTCATTGTTTACAATTAAGAGAGAAAGGAAAGAAAATATTATCATTCTTCAAATTAAAATTGAAAGCATACAATGAATATTAAACTTGAAAACAAAAAAGTTTGCATACAGTGCACAGTAAGTTAATGAACTGTAAACACACATACTGCTTGCATAGAAGTGTGCCTCATAGTCCTGTTTATGTTATATTCAAACAAAACTTTATTAACAAAGTGCATACATACACACCAAGCATCAAGTGTAACACAAGATCTATACATACACATGTAGAAACTGCAAATTACTGTATGCAAAAGAAAAAATCAATTTCATGTAGTACCTACCTTCCAAAGTTCTGGGACATGCATCTTTCCCTGATACAACATGTTGCTCACAGAAGTAAGATGATGGGCCACAATTCGTGCATCTGCTCATTGTCAAGTTGCGACAGTGGAGGAAATCGCAGGGGAATGAAGCATTGGCTGGGAATTTGTGTTAGCTACACAGAGGCTCTCCCCCTATGCTGCCCAACCTTTTTGGCTGGTTCTCTCTTTTGTTTGTACGTCTGTTTTCATTGGTTAGCCTGGACTTTGGTGTATGTAGGTGGGTCGTGTTATGGCTCCAAATACATCCTAAAGGCGTCCTGGGATGAATTGGCACAGCTCTTTTGCTTTCATTTCTTCTTTGATCATCTAATGGAAACAAATTTGCGACCCCTTGCTGTCTTGTGTACAACGATTACCTTCCTTGCAACTGTTTTGCGGCCAAGTTTCGCATAGGTTCATAAAGGCATGTCAAAATCAGATGAATATGGAAGAAAAATACATTCCAAATGAAACAATTAATATTAATTATTAGGGTTATTTATCATAAGATTAGTATATTATAAACATATATAAGAATAAAGTTCCACATTATAATCAGAATAATGGAATATCTCTTTTTGCAATCATATTTTCACTGGCAAATTTTCACTAACACTTTCGAGCTCAAGTACTGAAGTATACTGTACCCACTTCAAATTTAGCAATACTTATTAAGAGGGTTTACATGATATTCTTGAGTATTCGAGAATGGTCATGATTCATGAATGCTATTTTGTGCCCACACACCTGCACAACCCGCACATGTGAAATTCTACTACCTGTAAGATATTCTAACTGCAATGAAGAAAACAGATTTGAGGTATAACATTTTACAACAATCTCTCATTCAAAAATCAGAATATACACAGTCAACTAGAATCATAGCACTCTGTTGAGAGCATACCTCCACCCTGCTCATTCCCCATCCGGAATACCATCTGCCTCAAAAACTAGACTTTGACTGTGAGATCATCTGGACCAAATTCCAATTCCCCAAGGAAAAGAGCATGTATGTAGGAACTTTTTACAGGCCTAGTCACAATGACCTTACTAGCCTTCTTGATTTGAGAAAATCACTACAAAAGTTAAGAAAAAATGCTGACAAAAACAATGTTATTCTTGCTGGTGATTTCAACCAACCTAGCATTGAATGGAGCCAACACATTATTTCAGGCACTAACGCTTCTTCTGAAGCAATCAAAATACTTCCTGAAGTGGCCGATTCATTCAATCTCACTCAAATGGTGCAGTCACCTACCAGAGATAACAACATTCTTGATGTTGTATTTACTAACAACTCACCAGATGTTAAGTCAGCTAACGTCATACCCGGTACAAGTGACCATGATATTGTTGAACTGACCCTAAACATCTCCCCTCTTCGTAAATAGTTGCCTAAACGTAAAATCTATTTAAGGAAAAAAGCTAACACAGAACGCATAAAAGAAGACCTGTCTAAACTTAAACTGCGATATTATTCTAAATTCAATAGCTCATCCATTAATCTTGATGAAAAATGTAATTTCTTTGAAAAGGAAATTAAACTGATTATTGAAAAATAAAACACCTCACAAGTTCACCTCAACTAAAGTAAATCTACCTTGGTTCACCCGTATCCAACGCCGTCTCTGCAAGAAAAAACAAAGACTTTTCAAGAAAGCTAAGAAAACTCAACAAATCCATGACTGGAATACATATCACAGCTTTAGGAAATCTGTCCGTAAAAACATCAAAGAAGCTAGAAACAACTTCATCTGTAAATTTTTTTTAAATTCCCTAACTGAAAACCCTAAAGTATTTTGGTCCTACATAAAATTTTAAAAAACTTGATAGTAATTCCGTGGGTGTGTGAGACCTTATGAACAACGGTAAACTTTGTAGTGACAGTATGACTAAAGCTAACATTCTAAACAACCAGTTTTTCAGCGTTTTCACAGAAGAAGATACCTCTCAAATCCCTGTAACTAAACCACTCACCAACAACAAAATAAACCAACTTATAATCACTCCAGAAGGTGTCAAAAAGCAACTGCAAAACATAAACCCAAACAAAGCCTCGGGACGACCATATACCACCATGGTTCTTAAAACACATGTGAAAGACTTTTATGAAATCCTAACTGATCTCTTTCAAACCTCTGTAGATAACAGTACTATCCCAAATAAGTGGAAAGAAGCAAACATATATAGCATTTTAAAAAAGGTGATAAACACGACCCAGCTAATTACAGACCAGTCTCTCTTACCTGTGTGTGTAGTAAAATCCTTGAACATAGAATCCACTCACATGTGATGAAATTCTTTGACGAGCATAATATCTTTACTGATCTCAAACATGGCTTTCGAGCAAAAAGATCAACTGAAAGACAACTTCTCTTAAGAATAAATGATATTTCTAAACAAATTTACCAAAACAGTACCATTTCTTTGGCTATACTCGACTTCTCAAAAGCGTTTGATAAAGTCCCACACCAACGTCTGTTATCAAAACTTTCCGCATATGGCATTGATGGAAATCTACTGGCCTGGTTTGCATCCTTCCTTAGCAACCGCATTCAGCGTGTTGTCTGTGATGGCGAAATCTCAAATCCTAAACAAGCTCTATCTGGTCAGCTGGTGTACCACAAGGTACCATTTTAGGTCCTTGATTCTTTCTTTTATATTTTCAATGACATCCCTGACAATATAAACAGCACGGTTAGACTGTTTGATGATGATTGTCTTGTGTATAGAACAACTGATAAACCCTCTGGCCAACAAATCCTCCAAGATGATCTAAATAAACTTGAACAATGGCAAAATAAATGGCAAATGAATTTCAACCCCTCTAAATGCTATATCCTCTCAATATCTCCTAGAAAATGTTATAAATCACCAGTTTATACCTTGTGCAACCAGCCGTTAAAACATGTTAACTCCCACTTGTACCTAGATGTTGAAATTGATAATAAACTCAGATGGGAGAAACATATACACAACATCACCAACAAAGCAAACTCTGTACTTGGCCTATTAAGACGTAACTTCTCAAACTGTCCCACTGACGTTAAAACCACTGCATATAAAGCTCTAGTTAGGCTAGTACTTGAGTATGCATCAGCAATTTAGGACCCCCATTATCAGTGCGATGTAGATAAGCTTGAATCAATTCATCGGAGAGCAGCCAGGTCTGTATGGCAGACTACTCTTATAAATCTAGTGTAAAAAACATGCTTCATCAATTAGATTGGCCCCTGCTAATAACAAAAAGAAGAAACACCCGTCCAAAAGTGCTATATAAAATCAATAAGTCTTGTCGCCATTGATAATGATAACCTGATCCCAAACGCAAGAATTAATACAAGAAATAAGCATTATTTGAATTTCCACGTTCCTTATGCTAAAAAGATATTTATAAATACTCCTTCTTTCCTCAAACACTAAAAGATTGGAATGCTTTACCACCGGACATTGTACATGCACCAAGTTTAAACTGTTTCAAAGCTAAACTTGCTAAGCTTGTTAATTCAATTATTATTATTATTATTATTATTTCTCATACTTTTGCTACGTTTGGTTGGCGTTCATGTCCTCTAGAAGGATTTTTGCCGACTTAACCTATTCAGATTCAGATTCAGTACCCTAGACCCACCAAGTTATAACCCCAAACATTCTCTTTCTCACTGTTGATCTGAATTACCACTTGCATTCTAAACAATTCAGGATCTACCCCATTATCATTGTTTTCAGTTTGATTCAGGCTAAGCATTCATTATTTGTTTCATTCAGCCAAGATTTACATTCCATCATTTCCCTTTTATACTCAAAGATCCTCTTCTGACTTTAGGATTCTCCTTGATCTTCTTCTGTCAGCTCAAAGCTTGTATTTATGCTGAATTGATCTTGTCTAATTGGGTTAATCTGGATGCATTCTTTGTAGTCATAGTACAAGGGCTGGTTTTTCCATTGTCTATCTACTCTTGCCTCAGATGTGGGTATTGATTTAGATGTTACAACTGAATTTTTTAAACTATTCCATATGTCAACTGAGCGGTGCACAAAAGAGAATTTCCTGATGTTAAGCAGTGGGTGGATTTTAAAGATCTTATACTCATGACCCCTAGTCAATGACCCCCCTTTGAATTGTATGAAGTTTGACACTTCCAGGTCATATTTTATGGTTAAAATCTTAAATAGTTCAATAATGTCACCACGAACACGTCTGTAAGCTAAGATAGGAAGATGAATTTTCTGTAGCCTTAGCGAATAATTTAAGTTCGACATTCCTAGTAACTGCTTGGTAGGGACTCCAAGCCTGAATAACATACTCAAGCGAGGCCTAACCAACTGCTTATACAAATGAAGGACAACCTCTCTACCAAGAAAACAAAAAATTCTTCTAATCAAACCAAGCATCCTATTTGCACTTGCAGCTGCTAAAGCACACTGCTTAGAAGGCTTCAAATTGCTAGTAATGACAACACCTAGATCGCAAACTTGGTCAACAAAACCAAGATTTGAATCATTCATGCAGTAATCAAAAGCCAAAATGCTCTGACCAAAATGAATTTTTGCATTTATCAACATTAAATGACATCTGCCACGTTTGGGACCAAGAAACTAACTTGTCCAGATCAGTTTGCAACAGTGAAGAATCCCTAGCATCATCAACAATCCTGTACAGCTTAGTTACAGCAGCAAGTTTACAAATCCTGGAGCCAAGGGAAACATTGATATCATTAATACATTTATTTCGTTACAGGCCATTGACCCCTTCTCACATTACAATCTTTACAATGACAAAAATATATAAAACAACACAATGGCTTGAGGAAGCAAGAACTCAAATACAAAGAGACAATATATATAATCATGGTAACAACAAAAGTTTTCAAACATGACGGGAATTCAGTGCATGCCTGATGAAATTAGAAAGCGACTAGCAAACTCTTTTGAAATTGCTATTTTAGCAAATTTGTAAATCTTGGAGCCAAGAGAAACATCAATATCATTAATGAAGATTAAGAAAAGGCAGATAAGAGAACCGCCGACATGATCTGGCGTACATCCTTCTTATCACACGCACGCTCTCATCTTGTTTGTATTCAGGGATTGTTTTGAGAGGTTTTGTTTGTCATGTGACGCTGGTTTTGCCATGCGATTGGCCCGCAGCCTTTGAAATGATGGCCCTTGGAAAATAATAATTCAGAACCCGTGACCTAGCGTTAGGCATAGCGTAAAGGAAATAGATTGTATTTTTCTTAATGAAAAAAAAAATGGTTTTCATTGTCAATGGCAGCAATATAGATAAATTCTTTGATTTCTACTCGTTATATCCATGATAAATTTACAAAAGCTTGATATTCTATTTATCAAGATATTCCTCAAAGAAAAAAGAAGTTTCGTTTCTTTCAGCAAATCGCAAATACCCCAAAGTTCGTGCACATAAACATATGCAACTTTTAGCTGCTGTATTAGTAACGCGTAAACAAGTCTTAAACGGGAAGAAAACCTTTGTAAAAATATTAATTTTCAAAGTGCGTTTTCATTAACAGTAAAGACAGTTTTATTTCAAATTCCTCAAATTAACCTGTGAAATCTTGAGCTTGATGTTATTTTTTAAAAGTTGGAGAAATATTGGGTGCACAAACTTTAAAGTTTTAGGGTACACACCTACTGTAGGCTATAGGCCTACCGACGTTACCAACGTTAGGCCTAACGTTAACGTTTACACAGTAACTAGCAATCAGCTTCACTCCACAAAGTTTGCTGATTTTAAGCCTAAAATCTCGTAGTACGACTACAAGTAGGCCTATGACACGTTTGTTTATCTTAACATTCTGACCTTATGATTGATTCTTCTTTCAAATGCAATATAAGCTCTAGGCCTATTAATGGCAATATTGACTTTAGCTGCTTTAAGTTCAATACCTTCAAGATAAACGAGAGCTTAACTGTTGGTCTACCAGTGTTTTACGTACGGAATTGCTTCTTCTTGTTTTGATGCTGTGACACGAACAGTAATATGATAATATTATGACAAATACATGAACGTATCCGGCCCCCGGCACCGGCAGGCCCCATGGCCTGCGCTGCCTGGCTGTAGCAGTCTACAAATTTTGTTTTATTTTTTCCACTAAACTCCTTTCATTGGTTTTTATTCTGATAACGTCATCCATGCGTCACTAAAACTCAGCGTGCGACGTACACATTTTCTTCGGTTATATCTGACGCACTTTTACACCTTTTCTCTTGGATATAACCGAGAAAAGTTTGCTAATGGCCTGCGGTTTCATGGCGCTTCATAAATATGTAAATTTGATGGGGTTTCAGCCAATTTCCTCCGTTTCATGGCATATTAACCCCTCCTTCTACTTTCTGTCTCCTCCATTTTCTCCAGCTCATGCCATTTTCTCTAAAAAATTATCTGGAAAATGTAACATCGTAAGTAAAACACAGTAAAAGTGGTGAAATGGACTTTCTACTTTTCAAGTTTATGTAGCCTAACTCTACGCTACTCGTTAACGGTTAAGCCTAGTGCTACATGTAATGTCAGTGGAGGTAGCACGAAACTAAATTTGCCCTTTTGAATTATATGATATATCTTAAGCATCAAATTTGAGATCTTTTTTGTACCAGAAAGGAGAAGTTTTCCTTCGAGGTTTTCACCATATTTACTGAACTTTAGTTCTAAGATTTGTTTTATGTTTGAGATTTCACTAGTGATCTCCTGAGGTTTTTATGGCCCAAAATCAGAAAATATATGTAAACCAGCGCCACGCCAATAGGCCTCATACAGATACCTTTTTTAAAGGAAAATTTTAACCAAATTTGAAAAAATCCTATGAAGGTGGCTGCTTACTTCTGACTCGGTCAAATGTGAATTTAAAAAAAGGAAATCTTCATTGAATATGTTCAAGAACGATGAGCAAGTTTCAATATTTTATGACCATCATTCACATATTTAAAGTGTATAAGCTTAGAGACACTGGAAGTCTTACATGTACATCAGAAGTGGCTGCACACTTCCAAGGTGGTTTGACTGGTATGATTTATCTTCATTCTGTAAGCACCCTATCACTGTAGCAATGGCTGCTCACTTCCCAAATTTCATACTAAGTTTGACCCTACTGTACATGTAATATAACTTACAACAAGTTACATCAGTGTGTTGTGAATTTCAGTGGCATCGCCAAAGACTTTAGTTTGGGGGACGCAGTATTGAAGTGTAGAAAATGTGGGGGAACTTAAAATGTGTCGGCATAGGTAGCTTGCGTTTATCGGCCCCCAACATGGCTTAAAATCAAACACAGATATTGATGAAAAAATGTTTTCAGATTCGATGACGTTAAAATCAACTAAGATACATGTAAGCATTTGGATTACCATTTCTTAACAGGCAGTGAAGAAAATTCTCCTGAAAGTTGGAAAAATTCGGGTAAAAGTCCAAGGACGAAGCCCCCAAAAGCTGAGAAATTTTCTTTGTTTTTGATGCCAAAATATGGTTTGTAGGCAAGACACTGAAGGTCAAAGCTTTAATTGACAAAAACAAAGAAATTCAAAATTTTGCTTTAAATGATATATATTTTCAAACTAACACGTCTCGGTGAGCAAAAGAAAAGACATTAAAGTCACCTTAGATAATAGACATTTGGGTGTCCAATTTTAAATAGGGAGAGAGAATATTTTCCCTCAATGCTGAAGAAAATAGGAAATTTGAACAAAATAAGAAAGGCAGCAGAAAAATAGAAAAAAGTAATCTACATATTTGATAGACCTAGTGCTATACAGTCAATTTTTGTCCCAAAGTTCATGAAAATCAGGCATTTCACAAACGTTATGGCAAGTATTTAATAAGCCAAAACACCGTCTACCAGAGCTTGCGTTAGAATGTTTTGTGTGGTGAACAGCCCTTAATTTTGGGGGTATTTTGTAAATCTGCCGTCGTATGTACAGGGCACTGCATACTGTACAGGATACTGCGCACTGGTAAAGCTTGCAAGTATTGTTAACACATACAAATACATTTGCGTAGGCCTGCCTCGCTAAAGTGAATGAAAGTTGAATGACATCGTTGACAATTGGCAACCTACATTCAAAACAACATCAAAACTTTTAACGTACAGTGTGCATACATACTGAATATATATACTAGCCTATATGTGTCTATGTACAGTACTTGTACAGACATATTGAATCATTCGGCCGTTAGTCTCATAGTTGTGTAATTTTCTTTTATTTCTGAGTAATTCAAAATCATTTGTGTGTGAAATAAATTTTTTAATCGCATCAAGATAGGTAAGATTTTCATGATTTTCATTTAAGTTAATGAAAAACTTTGGCATCTAAATCTTACAATGCAGGTACAACATGTGTCGTAAAAAATCTCAGCCTTAGCGTAATATAGACCTACAAAACATTTGCTATTAACGCAAACCCTGCTGTCTACCCTCTTTAATATGTTGCCAACATTTATATTTCAATGTTTTTTGTTTAACTTTAACTCATAAGTTCTAATGAACTTCCTATGTGTTTCCCTTAGTCACTTTTTATATCGTTTTAAATGTATGTATAAATTCTGCATTTCACTATGTAAAAATTTAATATTGTCTCTGTTAATATGTACATGCACACATAAATGTAAATTGTAGATAGATAAAAAAAAATGCTGATAAAAAAAAAAAAATCCATCTTTGCCAACATTTGTAAAAAATTTGTTCGTGCTGAGTAGGGACAAACGGATACTTGAGGCTGCATTCATTATGTCTCTTTTATGCCAGCTGTGCCATGAAATAGGTTTGTGTTAATAAGAATCTCTGTTTTTGTTATCTTAATTCTCATTAGAGGCATAGCCAACTCGAGATATGCAGGATTTTGTCTTCTTTTTTAAGCCGCAGCGCCGAACAAAAGAAATCGTTTTTCCGTTAAGTCACGTATGAATTAAAACACCGAAATGCCCTGAGGAAGAGAGCTCATTAACTTGCATTTATTGTGTGCCGAATACAATAGCCCCTAATCACTGCGAGATAGCGGAGAATCTCGCGGTGATGTTACGTTTGAGTGAATTTGAACTTTGATAATGTTCTTAACAAGTACAATATTTTTTGGTACAATTGTTACCTGTAACGGGGACTAAAAACTGGGCACAATTGTGATTAGAATTAAATGAAACGGTGCTCCAAATACTTCCGAAATTCTTCCCCAAATATCGTAGTTCATTTACATTTTGAGACTAGTGAACAAGGCAAGTGATCAAAGCCGTTACTTCGATAATTATAACAGACACGAATTATTTTAGATATAAAGTGACATATTCCTGATGATAGTCATACAAATTATGTAAAATTGTATCCATTTCACGGAACATGTTTTAGTTTATTCTAGTCCCGTTGTTGTAATGAAGCAGAGGGAAGAAAAACTATTCTACTTCTTGAAGGACCCCCGGGCTTTAGGCCTACACCGTGCATCTTTTTTTTCGTTCTAAAATAAATTCCCCTAAAAACTTGTTTGTTCTCTTTTCTATATTATCTTAATACATTGACTTCATTGTGCTGGTTGCTGTTTCTGTTCAAACTAATTTCGTTCAGTTCTTTGTTATGCCGCACGCCATCGCTTAGCATCATGGAAAATTTCCTGGGCGAAGAAATATCCTCCATTTAAAGGCCTATCACAGAGGTTTGCGTTCATAATTTAAATTAAACTAAACTTCCAACACCAAAAATTACTACTTGAAAAATGGGAAAGCATGGTCCCTGCTCTTATTGCAAGCGCGGCCCAAAACAAAATACAAACCGAACAAATAAATACAAGTATAAACAAGATCAACTTACTCAGATTTCATATTTTATTCCGAAATACATTTTATTCCAAAAACTCAGGAAAAATTAAATCCTGAAATCTCTCCTCGAAATATTGAAAAGCCAATTAACCTAATCAATATATTTAACGTAAATTCCGACCTCCATGGTAGGACCACTTTAATAAGTGCTGCCAATTAACGCTAATATATATTGCTATAAGATTTAAGACATAAGACATGTGGATTCTTTCCCACTACATGGTAATGCGAAAGAAATTGCTAATGACTTTAGAAATTTCTTTGGTTCTAAAATTCAAAAGATTAAAGACAATATTGACACTGTTGAAGTTCACAGTTTTGAACTCTGCGATGAACTCCACTGCGTTGATGTGATTTTTGATTCCTTCACACCATTATCTGCACTTGATGTTCGCAAACTGGTTATATTTTCTAAAACTTCGAGTTGTACCCTCGATCCAATACCAACATGGCTGCTTAAGGATTGTCTTGAATCGCTACTCCCTGTGCTTACAACAATGGTGAATTTGTCTCTCCGAGATGGTGCAGTACCTAATAGTTGGTAAAATGCAACTATTGTCCCTCTGCCAAAAAAATCAGGATTGGAGTGTTCATTTTCCAACTACAGACCTGTGAGTAATTTGACCTTCGTATCAAAATTGGTCGAGCGGGCGGTAGTTGACCAGATTGTTTCTCATTTCTCACAACATGCTCCCCTTCCAGATTAACAGTCTGCTTACAGAAATAAGTACTCCACAGACAGACAGAGACAGCCTTGATTAAAATTCACAGCGATATTATCTTAAATATGGACAAACAACGATGCACCCTCTTGTTAGTTTTGGATCTGAGTGCGGCATTTGATACCGGAAACCACAGCCCTCTCCTCAACACACTTCACTCTCAGTTTGGAATTGCTGGTGACATCCAACAGTGGCTCATATCCTATCTATCGTCTAGAGCTGTGAACGTTTAGGGATTTTAGTAAACGTGTACACGCCAAAAAAAGCGAGCGTGTATCGTGTACACGAGTTTAGTACCGTAATTTTCGGAAATACACCAAAATTGTTCCAAAACTACGAGGCGAAGTAAAAAAATCGCGCAACTAGTATGGCAAAAGTACTGACTGCATTGCCCAAATAGACGCTGAGTTTTGCTTTCCAAATCGTAAAAAATTTACTTTTACAGTATAAATCATCATTTTTATGGAAAATATGAATGGAAATTCAGTTAAGATAGAACAGATAACTTCCTTTCAATGTCATTTAAACTCAACATCGCGTAACTTGTTTGTCCTATTCGCTACAGCTTTCAAAGTTCTGTGAAAATCTTGCATATTGAGGCCTATGATAAATCTCACCGTAAAACATTTCAAAACTACGCCACCACCAGGAAGTTCTGAAATATCAGTTCTCTCGAAAAAATGGCCGCCATCTTTGCGAAGCATGCAGAATTTCAGCTTTGTTAAAACCTTTTTCTGTTTATTTATAATGCAATATTTTTTCTTTCTTGCAAAATTTATTTGACTCATCAGGTAATATTTACATGTAAATGTACTGATTGTCACGATTCAAGTGTTTTTTGGTCGATGAAACGGGCCTTGATTGCGTGGGATTTAAAGCCTTATGGCCTAACGCTAGGCCTATTGTTAGTTTCACTGTTTACTGCTGCACATTCGCGGTGCATTTTACAAGTTAGATTACTCAGATTTCGGCGAAATCAAAGTGCATAATATCCCCATTCATTGGTGATTACTGCGCATTTGTGATTCGCACATTTAAAAAAGATTATGCTAATCGGGTTTAGAGTGTAAAAAATCATTGATTGGAATTTTGTCAGCCGAATGTGTGTGTGATTTGATTCATGAATATTGATTTTCAACGGCAAGACACTAGGCCTATAATGTATGAAAAACGATTACTCGCAATGAAGTATTTAGTAAACGTTTACAAGATTTGCGAGCGTGTAGCGAGTACACGTTAAACGGTCACAGCTCTACTATCGTCTAGAAAGCAACATGCTTTTGTTAAAGGTGCTAGATCCAAAAACATTCCATTGGACTGTGGCGTACCTCAAGGCAGCTGCCTGGGTCCCATATCATTTTTGTGTTATCTTTCTCAACTCTTCAGTATTGTGTTAAAGCATATCCCACAAGCCCATGTTATGCTGATGATACTCAGCTTTACTGCTCATTCACTGCCAGCTCTATTTCAGAGAAAGAGGCAGTCGGGGCAATGCAATCTCTTATTGCTGAAATAGGGTCTTGGGTGGTCAAGAAAAATCTCATGATCAATGACTCCGAGACTGAATTTCTTCTAATTGGCACTCGTAACCAATTAGCCAAAGCTGAAGTCCAATCCATCAACATTGGTGATGCTGAAATAAAACCATTTGTTAGTGTAACAAATTAGGGTGTTTATTTGGACAATCACATGTCTATGAATATTCACTATGGGAAAGTTTGTTCCAAAGCTTATCACTGTCTTTATAACATTCGTCAGATTGCCAAATATCTAAATGTAGATGCCATGAAAATCCTTATTGATGCTTTTGGTATAAGTCACATTGATTATTGTAATTCACTTCTTGTTGGACTACCTGATTATCAACTTTACAGAATTCAAAGAATACTTAATGGTGCTGCACGGTTGCTTTTCAGACTACCAAACTTTTCTCACAGTAATGCTGTTTTAGAGTCCCTTTACTGGTTACCATTCAAACAAAGAATTGATTATAAAATTATTTTACAAGTTTTCAAATGCATTAATGGCCTTGCTCCAAAATATTTATGCAAAATGGTACATGAAAAACCATCCCGCTATGACCTTCGTTTGAAGTCCCTATTTGTTCCCCGTATTAAGCATACAACTCTTGGCGACGACAACGACGAGTGAACACACAATTACAATGACGGGGTCGTCACCTGCGTATTCGGTTATGATAGTAACAATGCTATCACGAAACGCTTAATACGACCCGGACGGAAACACATGTACGGCGTACGGACAGACATAACATCGACAACCAAGTCAATGTCTACGGCCTTTGATAACCAGTTATGGTGAAAGGGCCTTTGCTTATAAAGGTCCTGGGTTGTGGAATTCACTCTCAACTGAACTCAAATGTATTGATAATGTATCTCTGACCTCCTTTAAAACTAAGCTTAAAACTTATTTGGTTAAAAAGATATTAATCTTATGTGCAGCTTGATCCATTGCATTTCTATTTATGTTGTCATTTCTGTATTCGTATCTAATTTCCTTGTATGTAAAGCGCTTTTGAATATTTTTACAAAATTAGCGCTATATAAATGTATGTATTATTATCATTATAATTGAAAATGCAAATTCCAATATACAGGCATATGCGATGCTGAAAACGTTGCACCAACAACAATCTGACAATGCCGGTAATTTAAGACGGTATACAGAATGACAGATATAATACAACTTGAAAACGTCTTTGCATTAACTTTATTATCTTCATTCTTGAAAGAAAAAAAACTTGCTTTATGAACTTTTTACTTTGAGACCTTGAATGAGGAGAGATGCATTGTGAGTAATTATTGCAAAATTATCACCCTATCAGGAACATGTACTGAAATGATTATGTAACGTAATTTGTTCAGTGGACAGGTGGTCAATCAAGTTTTTTTTTTTTTTTTTGCGTGTGTGAAAGTGGGCCAGAAAAGGAACAAAGCGTGAAAAGTGTTTCAAAATCCTGTATCATTAAGTAATGGACAGATAGATATACAATTCATAGATAGATATATAATTCTCAAGTTTTGTATTATTTGTGTAGAAACGACGAAATCAGGCTAGATGTGACATCACATTCCTCAAAGCGTTTTTTTTATTATTTTGCATTCATATATAGGGATTTCATCACGTGGCTTTAACTCTACTGAACTCCATTTTTAAGGGCAGCGGCGTCATCGTTGCGTTTCACGCGTCTTCACACAGCTCAGTCATATTACACGTACAGCAAACATACTACAGTAAGCTACCAGTACCAGTTTAGCGAATTTTACTACTTGCAATTTTTGTATCGCTTCCGATTTTACTTCATATTTTCCTTTCATATTTTTAATTTGAAATTTTCATTGGGTATACGATAACGTTAACGCCAGCTGATTGTTCGTTATACTCAGACAAAGCCTACATACTTGATATAAATTGTTCGCTGCAAATTTTAGTGTAAGTTGTAGGTTGAAAGCTGTCGCGTCGTACAGCAGAAACCCACTTCGAAAGTCGATCAAGATCAAATGGAAATCGAGAAAATTGTCTTTTTATTCCCCGCACACATCTATTAGTGCAAATAACGGCACAGCAATATTCCGGCATAATTATCTTACAAAAATAATCTTATACAACAACATGCAAACTTATGTGAGTCTAATTAGGTGTACAGCAGACGACAGTGGTATTTCCCGACAAAATGGTTATGTTAGCAAGGTCATGTGACCTCGTGACGTCAGCAGAAACACCCTTATACTGATATTTTGTCGCTTAAAATTTATTGGCTATGCTAGGAAAGTAGTAAAACAAAATAACGTAACTAACTATAATCTACTTGTGACGTGAACAAGATGTAAGAAAAAAATTAGGAGTAAAAACGTTAAGTTGATTTTCTTTAGAAAGTGAAATTCGGACTGTCGCCAACCCTATGCAGGTACTTCCTACAATTCAAAAACTGAAAAATGGTTACGCGACGCTTTACATTTATTTGGTTGTGTTTTTCCAAGCCTGAGGGTATACGGGTTTAAGTTCGTTAAATGCTCATACCCAGAGGCGAAGGAAGTGTGGAAGGGCAGGGGAAAAGCTGTCTCATCTCAGAGGATTTCACATGCCCAGTTGCATACTTTCTACCAAATTTGGGAAAATGTTAAGATAAGGACACTTTATTTGGCAACATTTCCTGAAAATTGAGGCAAAATTCCGTAAATGAAGCAAATTTCTCGACAATTTAGGAAAATTTCCCGAAAAATGATAAAATTTGAAGAAAGCTTCTCAAAAGTAAAGGAAATTTCCTAAAAATTGATGGAGAAATCTCGATTTGCTGCAACTTTTTTTGCAATATTTAGTGTATATTCAAAAGGCGTTAATAATGTTTTACCATTCGGTCTAATTATTCTTTCTCTTAATCAGTTAATAATGTATTATCAGTATATTTTCGTATCGTGCTATTTTATATGTTTAGGTGAATGCGAAGAAAGATGATGTTTCTTAAAGATGTACTGCAATATCTCATCGTTCTGGTGACTTTGGTTTCTTTGGCAGCGCCTTGTTTAACGGTTTTAAGCCAAAAATTCGCATGAAAAA